>CAJHNH020005146.1:0-140000 GCA_905116865.2 Candidula unifasciata
TTTTAGTTTTAAGGATTTTCATTTATTTGCTTTTTTTTTTTAAATTAAATTATTACCATGGTATGCACATGATAAAGACCTGACAATAAATTGTGTCAGGAAATGGACTGTGTGTGGTTCAGCTTAAAGGTGCAATTTTGTGATTATTAAGAATCACTGCTGGAATTACGGAGTTCTTGGTTTCAGCATTTGTCTTGGCTGATGGCCAATCAATTTGCAGAGAGAAAAAGAGAGGGAGAGAGATAGAGAGAGATAGATAGAGAGATAGATAGAGAGAGAGACAGACAGACAGGCACAGTGAAAGAGAGAGAAAGATGAGTGAAGGTGATCCAAATAAGATAGTGAAAACACAGTGTGAGTAAGTAGATTCTCCTCCCTTTCATACAAAAACTAGATAAAAGCAAACAATGTAAAACAAGTTAAGTTAGTTGTGTATTTGGAATTTATCACAATAGTATCCTGTTACTTCCTGTCTCATTTATGCCACGGCGGGTCACAGGGCCTATCCTTTGTTGTGGGGATGTTATGATATGGCTTCATTCGGCATTCGCTCACCATATACAATGTGTGTGGGAGGTTGTGCTGTCGTGAGTCTCTTTGAGGCGTTGCATGCGCCTGTGCACAAGTAAAAAGTACTGCAGGGGAATGCGGGGAGGTTCATGAGCATCAAAACTGGGATGTTTTTGTATTTCTACGTTGCTTGGTGGTGGCTTTTAACCCAGAAAAAAAAGCAACCGGCAAGGAAAGTAGAAATACAGAAACATCCTAGTTTCGCTACTCACGAACCATCAGACAAATAATACAAAGTGCAAATAATCTCCAAAGTGAACAGTGACATTATAAAGAACAAAGAATGGTTGAACCGCTGAAAATAAGAAATACATGACATCCCCATAACATACCACAGGCCATGTAACAAGCCATAGCATGAATGCGACCGGAAGTAACTCTCACAGTGCAAATAAATATTGTGATAAACATCGCGTATCCTTTATCGAATGTTGCTGAACCAACCCCGGCATTTGCTGGCTGTTATTTCACTAGGCAATGTTTTACTGTTGATAGCAACCCAAGGTAATCTGCAGCCAAACTCACAGCAATCTGCAGCCAACCCCAAGGTAATCTGCAGCCAAACTCACAGCAATCTGCAGCCAACCCCAAGGTAATCTGCAGCTAACCCCAAGGTAATCTGCAGCCAAACTCACAGCAATCTGCAGCCAACCCCAAGGTAATCTGCAGCCAACCCCAAGGTAATCTGCAGCCAACCCCAAGGTAATCTGCAGCCAACCCCAAGGTAATCTGCAGCCAAACTCACAGCAATCTGCAGCCAACCCCAAGGTAATCTGCAGCCAACCCCAAGGTAATCTGCAGCCAAACTCACAGCAATCTGCAGCCAACCCCAAGGTAATCTGCAGCCAAATCTCAACAGCAATCTGCAGCCAACCCCAAGATAATTTGCAGCCAAACCCCAAGGTAATCTGCAGCCAAACTCACAAGCAATTTCGCAGCAGCAACCCCAAGGTAGATCTGCAGCCAACCCCAAGGTAATCTGCAGCCAAACTCACACCAATCTGCAGCCAACCCCAAGGTAATCTGCAGCCAAACTCACAGCAATCTGCAGCCAACCCCAAGATAATTTGCAGCCAACCCCAAGGTAATCTGCAGCCAAACTCACAGCAATCTGCAGCCAACCCCAAGATAATTTGCAGCCAACCCCAAGGTAATCTGCAGCCAAACTCACAGCAATCTGCAGCCAACCCCAAGGTAATCTGCAGCCAAACTCACAGCAATCTGCAGCCAACCCCAAGGTAATCTGCAGCCAACCCCAAGGTAATCTGCAGCCAAACTCACAGCAATCTGCAGCCAACCCCAAGGTAATCTGCAGCAAACCCCAAGGTAATCTGCAGCCAACCCCAAGGTAATCTGCAGTCAAACCCAAGGCAATCTGCAGCCAAACACAGCAATCTGCAGCCAAACCAAAGGTAATCTGCAGCCAACCCCAAGGTAATCTGCAGCCAAACTCACAGCAATCTGCAGCCAACCCCAAGGTAATCTGCAACCAACCCAAAGGTAATCTGCAACCAACCCCAAGGTAATCTGCAACCAACCCCAAGGTAATCTGCAGCCAAACCCAAGGTAATCTGCAGTCAAACACGGCAATCTGCAGCCAAACCCAAGGCAATCTACAGCCAAACCCAAGGCAATCTGCAGCCAAACTGCCGACAGCTCGTATCAAACCTAGCAGGCACTCTTCCGAATACCGGCCCCATATTATTTACTGTCCAAAACATTCCTTTTAGAGCCTCAAGGGGTTCAAGAGGTTACAGAGAGGTCAAGGGGTTATAAAGAGGTTATACAAAATATGGAACAACAAAATATGGTACAGTTTCCACATCTCCGCGTTAAGCGTTGTGAGAAATAGTTTTCGATCGACTGAAGTATGACGTGGGGAGGAATAATTTTCGTTAAGCGTTGTGAGAAATAGTTTTCGATCGACTGAAGTGACGCGGGGAGGAATAATTTTCGATCCATCGGAGCGCTGTGTCGATGGGTAGCAACGTTAAGATCATCATCATCAGTCTTCACTTCTGCCATTAAGCGCCGTGAAATAATAATTGAAGCCATCATCAACTGAAGTGACGTGGGGAGGAATAATTTTCGATCCATCGGAGCGTTGTGTCGATGGGTAGCAACGTTAAGATCATCATCATCAGTCTTCACTTCTGCCGTTAAGCGCCGTGAAATAATAATTGAAGCCATCATCATCAGTTTTCACTTCTGCGCAATGTTTAAAGTTAAGCGCCGTGGGGAGAAATAGTTTTCGATCGACTGAAGTGACGTGGGGAGGATTAATTTTCTATCCATCGGAGCGCTGAAGTGACGTGGAAGGAATAATTTTTGATCCATCGGAGCGCTGTGTCGATGGGTAGCAACGTTAAGATCATCATCATCAGTCTTCACTTCTGCCGTTAAGCGCCGCGAAATAATAATTGAAGCCATCATCATCAGTTTTCACTTCTGCGCAATGTTTAAAGTTAAGCGCTATGGGGAGAAATAGTTTTCGATCGACTGAAGTGACGTGGGGAGGATTAATTTTCGATCCATCGGAGCGCTGAAGTGACGTGGGAAGGAATAATTTTCGATCCATCGGAGCGCTGTGTCGATGGGTAGCAACGTTGAGATCATCATCATCAGTGTAGCAACGTTAAGATTATCATCATCAGTGTAGCAACGTTAAGATCATCATCATCAATTTTTACTGCTGCCGTTAAGCACCGTGAAATAATAACTGAGTCGCTGAAACATGTGTTCCCCCCCCCCCCCACCCCGCTCCTTTTCTCCCTCCACACAGTGGAATTTTTATAAGAAAGATAAATAAGATACACACAATATATATATATAATGCACAAAGTATATTCAATCAGATTATTAAATTACAAGAAGCCAAATCAGGATTTCAGAAGGAAAAAAAACTGTCGGCCTGTTTCTCTAAATATCTAATGCATTTGATGTATATTGAAGAGAGCGCTGAAATATACCTGCAACAATATCATATCTACTTTGATGGATTTAAAAATACCAAGATGTGTAGTAGAA
The DNA here is from genome assembly GCA_905116865.2 of Candidula unifasciata. Classification (NCBI taxonomy): domain Eukaryota; kingdom Metazoa; phylum Mollusca; class Gastropoda; order Stylommatophora; family Geomitridae; genus Candidula; species Candidula unifasciata. Next base: position 3,598 of record CAJHNH020005146.1, read on the forward strand.
ACGACATAGCAGAGAAGATATACTTGGCTACAACTTATCTAAACACAAGAGGATGTTCAGTATCAATGAAGTGTGTACCACCTGCTAGTGTGGTCACTGAGAAAATGAAATGACAGACGAAAAGAAGGAAATGCAGAAAAAAAAAATACAATACACTTTCCGTCAAAGAAAAGTGGCAACTCTGCCAATAATATTTGACAGTTATATGTCGAAATTGTGGCACAAACAGTTGTAAATACTGTCCAAAAAACATGTTCTTTGTGACTGTGACGCCACTGAAAATTCGGCTAAATATGTATTAAACAATGCACGACTAGTGCCGCCTTGAAAACGCTGTTTCCCTTTTGACTTGCATCCACAGCCCTTCAATTGTTTTTGGGTGTGGATGTCTCCGTGTACATGGTCAACAAAATTAATAGCATGAACAACAACGAGATTTTCATATATGCCATTGTTGAGTTGACCAACGTTGTTTGTAGCCTCGCCAGGCATCGGTGACATTGTCGTTCCTGGTAACACATGCTCACTTATGATGCGTTCCAAATGTTGTCGCATCTCGCCTATTAACAACTTCCAACCAGCAACGACCACTACCACGTTCAACTAGCCCAACTACCCATTGACCACGACGAAAGTAACCACGATGGTACTTGCGGTGGAAAAAATAGCTCTCGTCAACTTCAACAACCACTGACTGTCCGTTAGCATCAAATCCTCCCAACTGAGGGTTGCTAAGCAGCAGCCAGTTGTAACACTCTACCCGAAAATAATTGTTATAGTTGACTATAGTATCACAGCTTGTCAATCTCTCAAAAAACATCACATTTTTTTGCTTGACTTCGAACAACCAGTAAAACATTACCATCACAATTCTTTCAGTTGGGAGTTCACAATTATCGAAGAACGAACCCGTCCGTACACTGCAACAAGTATTACAGCGACGACATCGCCAAGAGAATCTATCGGAACATTCTAGCCTTGACACTAATGACATCCGACGGTTGCAAGACGAACAGTCTACTGAGTTCCGTATTATTCTGTGCATAGCAAGCCATTGCAACCACTGTAGTTTATCGTTGATTATTCTATATAAATCATCAGGTCTGACATCTACAGCTGCCAGTTGATCAACTTGTAGAATATTATTGCTTATCTGTTTTGGAGCCGATGGTCTGCCTGCCATAATTAAAAGTAGCTGCACAAATTATCAAAAGAAATATTTCCACTTTATTCGCAACTTTTGCCGATAAGCAATTAATTATCTACGCAAGTGCACAAATTCGCAAAGAGACTGTGACGAGGTGCATTCGGTGAGTACAGAATTCCTTCTAAACGCAACAACAAAAAAAGTACACAAGTCCAACAGAAACCTTTACAAAGTGAAACAATGAGGTAACTGAACAGCAAACCCAAGCGATCTTCCTAGCAGCGATCAAAGTGTCTGACCAACCAACAATTTATCTCAGTGGAATTTAACGTTAGCTTAACAGCTGGACCAGGGAACGCATCTACGTTGAAGAATTATGCAATCTTCCAGTCGAACGGACAGATGACGACCATCTGAACTTGCCGACAGGCAGGTGGCTAATTACCACGGGTTAGAGTTGAGATGTAGCGGGCATTCTCAGACCAGCCGACAACTTTGATGTCCAGAGTTCAAACAGGATAGCGGGTCCAGTTATCTAAGCAAGCGAATTTCGCACATTAATGTGATACACGTAATCTACCTAGTGATGTCTAGTGATGTTACAACATACTCGTAATCACAAGGGTGGAACTTGGACAACAGGGTAGAACATTTACGGATGCCTGTGACCTGATTGATTCTATTATACTTTCATACTGTGCCAAAAGAGAAAATCTAACCATTTTTCGAAAAAAAAATTTCAAAAATGGAAATATTTGAACTACTGCATGTAAAAACAGTGAAAGTAGGTGCAAACATTAGTTTAAGCAATATACAAGTAACCTGCAGTCTTCATCTTTTATCATCTTACCAAAAGTATATCTATATCGATAAACGCCTTTTCCCTTCTCCCGAGGATACTCAGTCAGCTCAATATATTTCACGAGTCTTTATTAGGCTGTATCTGTTTAACCAGGGACTATTACAACCAACCAATAATCGACTTCGGTAACAATAATAATCATGTATTGATGCCCTTCCAAGTAGCGACAAGTCACACACAAAACATTTTTTGTGGGTTCCAAGGAGGAAAAAAAAAAGAATTGATCCACTGCCACCTGAAAAGAATGTTGTAAAAGGCAACTAATTAGGACTGCTGAAATCAGATGTGATGGGGCGAAAGGCGCAGATATCGCAACCTAGCACGAAAGGCGCAGATATAGCAGCGTATTTGTAAACCACAATATACTATGCCAACCGCCATTTCAAGGGCGAACCAAAAAAAAAAAAGAGATTAGCTGCCCGTGACATGACCATTTAGCACTTCGCGCCCGCTATCGCAGCCTAGCTGTTAACCATGAGACCAAGCGAAGGGCGCAAATATCGCAGCCTAGTTGTAACCACAACACAATGTGCAAACCACACTTTTAAAGAAAAGCCCGACCACCGGCGTAACAAGCAGACTGCTTATCAACTATACTAGCGAAGCAGATATCGTAGCTGTAGCGAAGCAGATATCGTAGCCTAGTTGTTACTACAAAACAACGTCTAAACCACCCTTTTAAAAGTTAAAAAAAAAATTTGCCGCCGCTATCGCAACCTAGCTGTTAACCACAAGACCGAGTAAAGGCGCGCTATCGCAGCTTAGCTGTTAACTACAAGACCGAGCGAAAGGCGCAATCGCAGCCTAGCTGTTAACCACAAGACCGAGCGAAAGGCGCAAATATCGCAGCCTAGTAGTAAAAAAAAAATTTGCTTTAAAAGTTAAAAAAAAAATTTGCCGCCGTTATCGCAACCTAGCTGTTAACCACAAGACCGAGTAAAGGCGCAGATATCGCAGCCTAGTTGTTAACCACAACACAACGTGCAAACCACCCTTTTGAAGAAAAAAAGAAAAATGTTTTTGCCGGAGAATCGAACCCCGATCACCGGCGTAACAAGCAGACTGCTTATCAACTATACTAGCGAAGACTCGGTAATTTCGTTCAAACGAAATTATATAATAGAAGAAAGCATAGTTTGTAGTGTTCCTGTTCTATATTTTTAACTACATGACCTCTCAAGTCCCTAACAACGACCTCTTGAGGCCCTGAATGGGATCTTTTGTCTTTGAATAATATGGGGCCGGTATTCGGAAGAGTGCCAACCTAGCAATATGGAATTATGAAGCGTGTTAGCAACACCTATGCCACAGATGCGGACAACAGAAACAAAACTAAACGTCATGTTTGTAACTTACAATATGCTGTTAGGAGACGTCACTGGTGTTTCCAGATCAACCGTACTGCATACACTAGCTTGTCGTGACCTCCTAAAATTGGTATCTGACTGACGGCTCTGCAGTGATGGATTGTGTTCATGGCTTGCAGGTATCAAAGAATCCGTTTCTGATACATTATCTCTACTCTGGGCCGCTCTCTGGCCACGGAGACAATCAATATGTGACTGACATTTATGTGGAGTTTTAGAATGTTGATCCAATGTGTCATTTCTTCCCGAGCCTCCAAACACAGCCCAAATTCTAGATCTCGGTCTAAGCGCGACAACTGGTGGAACATTCTCAACCTCGTCTAATGGAGCGATATTTATAGAAACAGGACGGTTGGCTCTCTGCCGTGATGAAACTGTTCCAAGAGACTGTTGAGATATCTGTCCTGTTGCGACATTTTCATCATCGCTATCACTATCTCCACTAGACTGTGTGAAAATCAAGTCTTTTGCTTCTTGCTGCCCGCCGCTAGCAGACGATGGCCGGGTGTTGCTAGACGACGAAATATCTCGCCCATTATCTGAGGCAATCGAATGAAACATACTTGCTAACGGGCCAGATATACTATTTAATTTGATACACTAATAATGAACTTGTTTATTACTCCAGTTCACAAATAACTGAAGACATACAGCTGCCTCTGTCCATGTTTAGCAAACACTCAACAGATGATTACATTATTAACAAGATATGTAAGAGTACTTCCCCGTGGATCGTTAATTCGTAACTCGCATTTTAATAATACAATGTAAAGAACGACTAGGCGTTAGTTGGTTGAGGGCCTATACTCCATTGGGGGATAGAAGGCAGAAGAAGAATGTATGGTTTCTATATTTCTGCTTCTTCTTCTTCAGCATTCCGAACCATTGAGGTTCACTGCTGCAGATATTACCCGTCTCCATTCGTCTCTCTGGCTTGCCTTCACTTTTCAGTTTTTAACATCAAGTGTTTGCAGGTCTGTCTAGATATTATCTCTCCATCGTCTTCTTGGTCTCCCTCGTGGTCTACGACCATTCATCTCCCTGGTGTATACAATTTTTACTTCTCTGTTATCTGACATTCTTTCAATATGCCCCAACCATTTCAGTCTATTAGCTTTCATGATGCAGTGATCAGTGGTGATTTCATCAGATATGAATTTTGTTGTTGCTTCTCACTCTCCATTCACCGCTGTTTGCATCTTTGATAGGTCCAAAGATTTGTCGTAAAACTCTGTTTTCGAAAACCTGTAATAAGGCTTTATCTCCTTTAGCTGTGCTCCAAGTTTCAGAGCCATATTTAACGACCGGTCTTATCAACGTTTCATATAGACATGACTACCAAGACCACACGGCTTGGACTTTAAGAAAAAGAAGTATGAGGTCTATTTTGCAAACATCACTTATTTTAGACTCCGATCTGAGTAAGTCCCCCCCCCCCCTCCCCACCCCGAATTTCGGTAAATCGGGAAAAAGGTCTGAAACTAGGTTAACAACATAGTAAGATTACTAGCTTCAACTGCAGTACACATTTCCACATCCTCCGATCCACAGTAAAAGTGCAAAATTTCTAACCCTGAAGTTAATAAGAGCACGGAACAACGAAAAACCATCATAACCTTGAATGAATAAACATGGCACACCATCCAATATCCGTTTGCTTTTCTGCAGTCGGACGAGCGCTGGCAAAAAAAAAAAAAAACCGCTAAACTATCCAACAGGGGTTTCATAAAGTGAAAAAAATCATAACTTTGCAGAAATAGGCCTGCACTGCAAGTCTGCTGTACCGTCCAGCAAGCAGCATACGTCGCACATACCCAGTTGCAGCCCAGACTACAACTACTGCTACTACTGCTGCTGCCTCCAAAGCCGCGGCTGTCTCTGCAACTGACGGTACTCCTACTGCTATTTTTAACGTGTTTACTGTCACACTCGCAAACTGCTGAACGTAAACTGTGCATAGAAAAACAACAACAGCCACACACACACACACACAAAAAATGCTAGGGTTGGTCCATCAACGTCCTGTAAATGATACGTAACTAACTTTTTAACTATCATATTGATTTTGTCTCCGATATGCAGATGATACAGTATTGCTATTCACATCACAGACTGGTGTAGAAAACTTAATAACTTCAACCCAAAGAAATAGTTAAAATCACAACTAATATCTTAGCATAGCAAAAACAAAGATAATGCATACAGATAAAACTACTATGGAGAAAGAAATATATGTTAATAAGGAAATATTGGAGGTTGTGGAAAAGTTTCAGAATCTTGGGTCATTGATTAACAACAGTGGTGACACAATGAAAGAAACATACTTCAAGAACTGAATACTGAAGAAGGTTGCTTATTATAGACGATAAAACACAGAAAATTAAAATATTTTGGTCTCCAAACGTCACGAAAGTTTAGAGAAAGCAATAATAGAGGGGTATATGCCTGGAAAATAACAATAAATGATGAAGAAATTGAAAATGTCACACACTTTGAATATCTAGGCTCTATAAAAAACAACAATGGAGACTGTTCAACATAAATTAAATGCAGGATGACCATAGCAATGCAAAGATTAAACAGCCTTAAAAGTCTATGGCTAAGCACCAGCAAGGAGATAAAAATTAGAATTTTGAGAGCATGCATCTTCCCTGTGGCTACATACGGATGTGAGTCGTGGACTATCTCTCAGTCCTTAAGAAAAAGAATAGGGGTTTTTGAGCTGAAATGCTATAGAAAGATTCTCAGAATATCTTGGACAAAGAAGATGAGAAATATTTACATCTTACAAAATCTGAACATCAAGGAAGATTGGCTAATAAACAGCATCCTTTGTCAAAAGCTGAAATATTTTGGTCATATCAAGCGCCACGACGGATTGGAAAAAACATTATAGCAGAAGGCATGGTACCAGGAAGGAGGGACAGGAGTCGACCGACACGAAGATGGGCAGAGGATATAAATGACTCCTTGAGTGTGAAAGTGCATGAGGCGGGAGAACTGGCAAGAGACCGAGTTTCTTACAGGCAGACTGTGATGATAGCGACGTTCTGCAAAGGACCTGCTACATGATGTGATGATGATATGCCTTAAAAGAGAGGAAGAGGAAGGCCAAAGAGAATATGGGTGCAGGATGTGACAAATGGGTGTATGGGACACGGGACATCTTGCTTGTGATCACGAAGTTTTCCGGAGGGTTGTTATGAGAGCAAGGATCTGCAAAAGACATGCTACTGACTGACTGATTTAATTTGGTGAACCAATGACGCAAGCGCTTTGTGAGTTCCTTAATTGTACACTTCCTTGTGGCTCTATTTCCGACTATAACATTCTGTAGAAATCATGTCAGCTTGGAAGAATGTATCGCTGTTATCGGAGGTCTAAAGAAAGTATACTTAAAGAAGAACTTCCAGGTTTGTTGAAATGTTTTGCTTGTGTCATTATCAAGTGTCTTGCGCAACTGATGACCGTAGTCGTCATTTTCCAACAGCATGTCTCAATTTGTGTATGGACACCCCTCCATATCATGACAATAGCTGTGAAACTCTCTCTCCTACTCTCTCTCTCCCCCTCTCCATCTCTCTTTCTCTCTGTCCATCTTCCCTCCCTCTGCCCATCTCCCGCTCTCTGTAAATCTCTCTCTCTCTCTCTCTCTCTCTCTCTCTCTCTCTCTCTCTCTCTCTCTCTCTCTCTCTCTCTTTAACTATTTCTATTTGTCACAGCAAGTTTAGACAATGTGACCATAATGTAACGCCTGGATTATTTCTTATACTTGTGATAAATTAGTATCGTTTTTTTTCTAAAGACAGTCGATTTACCATATAGCAATATCAGTAAATTATTTGTCATGGCACACAACAACGTCAATAATTGACTTGTGATATGTCACGCATTGTTCTTCCTCTTCTTCCGCATTTCAAGTTTTTGATGTTTATAATGGCAGATCTTACCTACCTTCATTGATATTTTTTGAATGGCCCTCTCCTTCCATTGAGTGACTCTAGGTGTTTGTATATCTACCTGTATATGATCTCTCCACTTCTTCTTGGTCTACCTCGTGGTCCACTCCCATTCATATCTTTTGTGTACGCAGTTTTTGTCACTTTGTTACTAGCCATTCTCTCTATATGCCTCATTCCTTTCTGTCTATAGCCCCCAAAACGCCACTAATTACATTTAAACATAAGGAATGTCAATACAGAAGGCAAATGATGTCATCTACCAGCTAGTCGCAGTGCTTAGACACCCAGATGTCTCCCTTCAAGATAAAAAGCAAAATAAATAAAAGCATCCTCTTTTCTACTTGACGAAATCAGTGTCAAAAAATGAACTATGAATACGGCACTAGAACAGAAAAATAAAAATATAAAGTTAGTTGCGTATCCTTTACCGGACGTTTAAAAAAAAAACCACAACGTTTGTTGCTGTTGTTTTTCTAGGCAAATTTAAGCTCAGTACTTTATCATTCCTACTGAATGGTTGACTCTGTCGATGCCACTGTCTTAACCTGCGCAAGATTGACTGCTGCCAAATCGTCTGCAGCTGGAACTGAACCCGGAGCCCTGGCATTACGAAGCGCCCTGATTAGAAATAACTAACTGAGAAATACGCAGTCTTCGTAAGGTAAATAACAGCACAAGAAGACACAGGGTTACAAATGCTAACATTAGAGAGAGAGAGAGAGTTAGAATAAGACCGTATTTGAATTATGTTGACAGGCTGTGAAGCTTTGACTTTTAAAAAAAAAGATGAAAAAATCCACCACCAAGGCTGCTCGAAAGGCGTAAGACACTTATAGAAAACCCCGACACTGGGCTACAACCTGTTGTCAGTGAGACTACAAAAGAAGAAATAAGAATGACTGTCATTGTGCACATCAGCATGCGCTGGACTGGAGATGAGTTTGTTGACCGTGACAAGAAAGAGTTAGCAGCCGTTGTTGACCAGGCTAGAATGGGAGCTAACGCTAGAGCCAGTTCTACCATCGTCCCCATTCGTTTCCTCAAGGCTGGGCAGATTCATAAAGGTAAGGTCAACCGAAACGCATTCGCTCCATCTGTGCTAGACTCTGCGAGGGACTGGTTACTGGCGGTTGATCTGCCAGGCCATGAACGGTACCCCGAGTTAATCCGGAAGACTGGTCTGCGACCTGACATAGTTCTCCACTCTGCGGAAAAACGGCAGCTCATCCTGATTGAGTTGACCGTCCCGTATGTCGCGTTTGGACGAAAATCACCTGTACAAGCTCGAGAAAAACAGTGATTTAGCAGCCGGTCTGAGGAGAAACGAGGCGTACACGGTACGTGTCTTTGCCGTCGAAGTGGGAGCGCGAGGTCTCGTCTCCACTTCATTGTACAATGTGGTTAAAGAACTAGGATTGCGCGGTAATGAACGGAAACGAACACTTAAAAAACTGGGCGAGGCAGCCGAAAGGGCCTCGAGTTGGCTTTGGACGCAACGGAACAACGTAGGGGACGGGCCTCGGTGAGCTGTTCCGGGTTTCTTGTGGAAAAGGGTTTCTCACCCTTTGAAAGTCCATCGTGTCCGAATTGTCTGCCAGTGTTCCTCTGCCACCTGCTAACAAAAGTCCAACATGTGTCCGGTAAACCAAACGTAAGCTTGTCGCTCGGTCGTCCAGGCATGCTGACTGTTCTAATTAGGCTGCCGCAACGACTTCTTATCTCACAGTACCTTCTGCAAATCACCAAGTCGTCTTGTCCCTATCCGAAAGAAAAACACCATCCGGTAATCTCGTGCAGCAGGGTACCAGCCCTGAGCTTCATGAACTCAGGTGGACCCACCTCCGAAAGTGTCTAGGAGAATCGTGGGCCGAAACACTTGTCGACGAGGATAACTTCTACTGATGACTGGTAGATCCCTGCTGTACTTGCTCCCTGTGAGTTTATTCCTATAGTCTGGGTCGACCTGCGACGCCCCATAATACGATAAAAATCCACGCAGCCAGCAGTGGGTTTCGATCGCGGTACGGTGGTATTTCGAGTCCTAATGGCAACGCCTAAGCCACGGACGCCGCTTTAAATGTAAATATAGTAATTAAATTGCTTTTCAGATTCTGGGAATTGAGACCTGGTGTAATATAGAGCCTTCCGGAAGTATTGGTATCGTGGGGATCTAGATAATATCAACACATCACGGCAGAGAGCAAAAATCAGAGTTCACAGACCAAATTATCATCAGATTCACTTCCAGACAACACCGAGCAAGCTGAAGAACCATGCGATGCTAACTCAAACGTGGCTTCGACACATGGGGCGCAACCAACAGTTGTTTCTGGTATTTCTATTGTGGAAAGTCTTCCAGTTACCAGACCCGTGATAACTACCGACTTTGTGAGTTCTAACGCAGGTGTAAGCTTGCATAGCCTAAATGAGAATACAGCGGGAATAATTGCAAGTAGTTCTACGGTGTTAACTAGAAATGTAATCTCTAGCGAGAATCAGTTTAGAACAAATACGAGTCTGTTAGTTCCAGGTCTAACCAGATCCTGTATGCTTGAAACTAGAAGAAGTGCAATAATTTCGGCAGTATTAGGCAGCACCTCAGAAGAAGAGTCCCCTTTTGAAAGGTCTGCTGTACCAGCTTTGAACCGAGAAAGTGGCGCCGCTGACTTTCAAAGAGAGGATGATGACAATGTGGGAACCGCGGCTGCTGCTTGGTTACAGTTCGTTCATGAATCCCCCAGCGCTGTGAATCTAGCCAACAAATCTTGCACACACCGTGAGGATGTAAGAAGCCCCGCTCGTTTTAATTTACATGCTCACTGTGCCGACACATTTTTCACGGAAGAAGATGATTATAATTTAACAGTAGAAAAAACCAAGTTCAAGAATTGAGATCGGAGTTAAAGGCATTCCTGAGTCTTCTTTGGATCATCCTAGAAAAAACAGTCTTACTTTAGACATTAGCAAAGGCTCTGGCCTGAAAAATGGCAGTGGGAATGAGAAAATAACAACCCATCAGCCATCAACATCGAAAGATTATCAATCTCCAAAATTGTGCCAAGTTCCTGTTGTAGACAGCAGCACCCAGAAGAGGCAGTATTCTAGACTTCGTGGCTTTGTGAAATATGTTTTAAAGAAAACGAAAGAACAGCCATGCTGTCCGCTTTCAGCTGATTCACAATTAGATGATGGATGGAAGCAGAGTCGCGACCAGTCAACACGATCTTCTGAGGACAATTTCGGCAATCAGTACATTACATCATCTTATACCAGCTTGCCAAATGATAATGTGCTCGCAGAGCAAGCAATTTCACAAACTCTGCTGACTTTAAAATTAGCCAACAAAAGCACAACCTCCTTCGCAGACCACACGCTAGAAAACAATGCGGCCACTGCAGTTTCACACCCTTTACCGAATGAGAAAATTCACAAGGAATTTAAAGACTGTGAATCTCGGAGGAAAAGGAAAACATGTGAAGGCGAACAAAGTGTCAAAGATGCATGTGAAATATGTGAGAAGAATCACACTCGAATGGAAGAAGAGTATTTGGATAGCCAAAAGAACAATCACAAGCCCCTAGACAAACAACAGTCAGCAATGATACAGATTCGGCAACCGAAGCTTCACTTCCATCTTTAACTAGCAACGATTACAACAGTTTAGCTATCCATCCATCACAGTCGACAACATTTGATGCTTCGACCTCTGGCTTACACGATGCATTTCAAATTTCACAGTTTAGCAGTGGCTACCAAACAGAATCCTCCGTGGACGCGGACAGATTAGCTAAAGAAACAGAAAATGTATTTGATCACGATTTAAGTGATACCGCGTTGTCTTCGTCTAGGCAGCTGACGTCTAGTAGTCCCACACATGGATCTCATTCAGTGAACGGGCAAGGATATTCAGAAGTCTTTTCGTCCAGAATGGCCAGTAGCTTGTTTGTCAATAGCCCTTCAACATTAGCAGATCTCGCGACCTCTGCCCTGGCCACTCTGACATCCTTGGTTAGTTCAGCTGGTCGACAAGATTCCCGACCAGGTTTAGTTGGTTTAGCAAGCATCTTGGATGATGATCTAGATGCTGTCACTAACCAGCGGCCTGAAATTAACCACATGGCACAGAACCGGCATAGACGCTTTCGGCCGACTCAGATCGCTCATCCATCAACAACTAGTGCCCAACAACAGCCCCTGCCACAAAACATTGACCCAAACAACGCATTACTACCTTTAATTCTAGAGAGACCAGATCAGGATGTCCCAGAAATAAGACCTGATCAACTGCCAATTTTTCTTTTAAATATTCCTTTACCGCCCTGTTGCTTGCGCAGATTCGAGACGCACAAGGGATAGCCCACTTGCATCAACAAGTACGACGAGTAATAACTCCGCCTCCCCTGCAACCAGTTCCACCACCGCCTCCACCCCCACCACCCCCTCCACCACCACAACTGCAGGCACACAGGCAGCCAATCTTACCAAACTTCTTAGATGAAATTGGCCCTCTCCCACCATTAGTATTTCACCATCACATTCAACACGCCATTACGCCACCTCCAGCGACACGGCAGCGCCATCAGTTCCGTCGGCGTTCGTCTTCTACTAGATGAAAGTAGGCAACCAAACACGCAGATGATCCATTAGTCCTCTGTGACGGGTATGTTCTGAAAGTAAAATATACTCAAGCTTTATAAAACATATATTGTAAGGCAAGGACTCTTTTCCCACGCCGTTGGGAGTATCAGAAACATAGAGCGAAACCTTTATTCTATAGACCAATCCGCACTTGGTGGGTCATATGGTCAGCATCACATCGGCCGCCTTTATTTCCTTTAATTAAACTGGTATCCACCCAAGGCCGGGTCATTGTAAAAAAAGGCAGGCATCATCCAACAGAACAGGACTTGAACTCATGACCTTTCGATCTGCAGGCGAGCTTCTAGCCGCTACATCACGGCGGCTGCTCTTATAAGAATATACCCCTGCATTATTCTTTAAAGATCATAGTTAAAAAATGTGTGGGCACAGTAAAGCAAATATATATATGTTTTCTAGCTTGATACTTCATTCAATATGATAAAGCAAATATACATGTTTTCTAGCTTGACACTGCATTCAACATGGTAAAGCAAATATATATGTTTTCTAGCTCGACGCTTCATTCAACATGGTAAAGCAAATATATATGTCTTCTAGCTTGACGCTTCATTCAACATGGTAAAGCAAATATATATGTTTTCTAGCTTGATACTTCATTCAACATGGTAAAGCAAATATATATTTTTTCTAGCTTGACACTTGATTCAACATGGTAAAGCAAATATATATGTTTTCTAGCTTGACACTTCATTCAACATGGTAAAGCAAATATATATGTTTTCTAGCTTGACACTTCATTCAACATGGTAAAGCAAATATATATGTTTTCTAGCTTGACACTTCATTCAACATGGTAAAGCAAATATATATGTTTTCTAGCTTGACACTTCATTCAACATGGTAAAGCAAATATATATGTTTTCTAGCTTGACACTTCATTCAACATGGTAAAGCAAAAATATATATGTACTTTTCTAGCTTGACACTTCATTCAACATGGTAAAGCAAAATATATATGTTTTCTAGCTTGACACTTCATTCAACATGGTAAAGCAAATATATATGTTTTCTAGCTTGACACTTCATTCAACATGGTAAAGCAAATATATATGTCTTCTAGCTTGACACTTCATTCAACATGGTAAAGCAAATATATATATATGTCTTCTAGCTTGACACTTCATTCAACATGGTAAAGCAAATATATATGTTTTCTAGCTTGACACTTCATTCAACATGGTAAAGCAAATATATATGTTTTCTAGCTTGACACTTCATTCAACATGGTAAAGCAAATATATATGTTTTCTAGCTTGATACTTCATTCAACATTGTAAAGCAAATATATATTTCTTCTAGCTTGACACTTTTTTAAACATGGTAAAGCAAATATATATGTTTTCTAGCTTGACACTTCATTCAACATGGTAAAGCAAATATATATGTCTTCTAGCTTGACACTTCATTCAACATGGTAAAGCAAATATATATGTCTTCTAGCTTGGCACTTCATTCAACATGGTAAAGCAAATATATATGTCTTCTAGCTTGACACTTCATTCAACATGGTAAAGCAAATATATATATGTCTTCTAGCTTGACACTTCATTCAACATGGTAAAGCAAACATGTATGTTTTCTAGCTTGACACTTCATTCAACATGGTAAAGCAAATATAAATATTTTCTAGCTTGACACTTCATTTCATTCAACAAATATATATTTTTTCTAGCTTGTTAAACATGGTAAAGCAAATATATATGTTTTCTAGCTTGACACTTCATTCAACATGGTAAAGCAAATATATATGTTTTCTAGCTTGACACTTCATTCAACATGGTAAAGCAAATATATATGTTTTCTAGCTTGACACTTCATTCAACATGGTAAAGCAAATATATATATGTCTTCTAGCTTGACACTTCATTCAACATGGTAAAGCAAATATATATGTTTTCTAGCTTGACACTTCATTCAACATGGTAAAGCAAATATAAATATGTCTTCTAGCTTGACACTTCATTCAACATGGTAAAGCAAATATATATATGTCTTCTAGCTTGACACTTCATTCAACATGGTAAAGCAAATATATATGTCTTCTAGCTTGACACTTCATTCAACATGGTAAAGCAAATATATATATGTCTTCTAGCTTGACACTTCATTCAACATGGTAAAGCAAACATGTATGTTTTCTAGCTTGACACTTCATTCAACATGGTAAAGCAAATATAAATATTTTCTAGCTTGACACTTCATTCAACATGGTAAAGCAAATATATATGTTTTCTAGCTTGGCACTTCATTCAACATGGTAAAGCAAATATATATGTTTTCTAGCTTGGCACTTCATTCAACATGGTAAAGCAAATATATATGTTTTCTAGCTTGGCACTTTATTCAACATGGTAAAGCAAATCTATATATGTCTTCTAGCTTGACGCTTCATTTCAACATGGTAAGCTTGACAAATATCTATGCCTAGCTTGACACTTCATTCAACATGGTAAAGCAAATATATATGTTTTCTAGCTTGACACTTCATTCAACATGGTAAAGCAATATATATATTTTCTAGCTTGACGCTTCATTAAACATGGTAAAGCAAATATATATATGTCTTCTAGCTTGACGCTTCATTCAACATGGTAAAGCAAATATATATGTTTTCTAGCTTGACACTTCATTCAACATGGTAAAGCAAATATATATGTTTTCTAGCTTGACACTTCATTCAACATGGTAAAGCTAATATATATGTTTTCTAGCTTGACACTGCATTCAACATGGTAAAGCAAATATATCTTATGTTTTTTTAGCTTTCTACTCGACACTTCATTCAACATGGTAAAGCAAATATATATGTTTTCTAGCTTGATACTTCATTCAACATGGTAAAGCTAATATATATGTTTTCTAGCTTGACACTGCATTCAACATGGTAAAGCAAATATATAAGTTTTCTAGCTTGACACTTCATTAAACATGGTAAAGCAAATATATATGTCTTCCAGCTTGGCACTTCATTCAACATGGTAAAGCAAATATATATGTCTTCTAGCTTGACACTTCATTCAACATGGTAAAGCAAATATATATATGTCTTCTAGCTTGACACTTCATTCAACATGGTAAAGCAAATATATATGTCTTCTAGCTTGACACTTCATTCAACATGGTAAAGCAAATATAAATATTTTCTAGCTTGACACTTCATTCAACATGGTAAAGCAAATATATATGTTTTCTAGCTTGACACTTCATTCAACATTGGTAAAGCAAATATATGTGACACTTTTTCTAGCTTGACACTTCATTCAACATGGTAAAGCAATATATATATGTCTTCTAGCTTGACACTTCATTCAACATGGTAAAGCAAATATATATGTCTTCTAGCTTGACACTTCATTCAACATGGTAAAGCTAGCTTGACACTTCATTCAACATGGTAAAGCAAATATATATGTCTTCTAGCTTGACGCTTCATTAAACATGGTAAAAGCAAATATATATGTCTTCTAGCTTGACACTTCATTCAACATGGTAAAGCAGCTTGACAATATATATATGTGTTCTCTAGCTTGACACTTCATTCAACAACATGGTATATATATGTCTTCTAGCTTGACACTTCATTCAACATGGTAAAGCAAATATATATATTTCTTCTAGCTTGACACTTCATTCAACGTGGTAAAGCAAATATATATGTTTTCTAGCTTGACACTTCATTCAACATGGTAAAGCAAATATATGTCTTCTAGCTTGACACTTCATTCAACATGGTAAAGCAAAATATATATGTTTTCTAGCTTGCACTTCATTCAACATTGTAAAGCAAATATATATGTTTTCTAGCTTGGCACTTCTTCACATGGTAAAGCAATGTTTTCATTGGTAAATGGTAAAGCAAATATATGTTTTCTAGATTTGCACTTCATTCAACATGATAAAGCAAATGTATATGTTTTCTAGCTTGGCACTTCATTCAACATGGTAAAGCAAATATATATGTTTTCTAGATTGGCACTTCATTCAAGATGATAAAGCAAATGTATATGTTTTCTAGCTTGGCACTTTATTCAACATGGTAAAGCAAATCTATATATGTCTTCTAGCTTGACGCTTCATTAAACATGGTAAAGCAAATATATATGTTTTCTAGCTTGACACTTCATTCAACATAGTAAAGCAAATATATATGTCTTCTAGCTTGACACTTCATTCAACATGGTAAAGCAAATATATATGTTTTCTAGCTTGACACTTCATTCAACATGGTAAAGCAAATATATATGTTTTCTAGCTTGACACTTCATTCAACATGGTAAAGCAAATATATATGTCTTCTAGCTTGACACTTCATTAAACATGGTAAAGCAAATATATATATGTCTTCTAGCTTGACGCTTCATTCAACATGGTAAAGCAAATATATATGTTTTAGCTTGACACTTTTTGGTAAGCTTGTCTAGCTTCACTTCATTCACATGGTAAAGCAAATATATATGTTTTCTAGCTTGACACTTCATTCAACATGGTAAAGCAAATATATATGTTTTCTAGCTTGACACTTCATTCAACATGGTAAAGCAAATATATATGTTTTCTAGCTTGACACTTCATTCAACATGGTTAAGCAAACATGTATGTTTTCTAGCTTAACACTTCATTCACACATTAAAGCATATGATATACATGTCTTCAAGTGACACTTAGCAAATAAGCAAACATTGGTTTTCTAGCTTAACACTTCATTCAACATGGTAAAGCAAATATATATGTTCTCTAGCTTGGCATTTTATTCAACATGGTAAAGGAAATCTATATATGTTTTTTTTTAGCTCGACACTTCATTCAACATGGTAAAGCAAATATATATGTTTTCTAGCTTGCAGCTTCATTCAACATGGTAAAGCAAATATATATGTTTTCTAGCTCAACACTTCATTCAACATGGTAAAGCAAATATATATGTTTTCTAGCTTGACGCTTCATTCAACATGGTAAAGCAAATATATATGTTTTCTAGCTTGATACTTCATTCAACATGGTAAAGCAAATATATATGTTTTCTAGCTGACACTTGATTCAAATGGTAAAGCAAATATACATGTTTTCTAGCTTGACGCTTTATTCAACATGGTAAAGCAAATATATATGTTTTCTAGCTTGATACTTTATTCAACATGGTAAAGCTAATATATATGTTTTCTAGCTTGATACTTCATTCAACATGGTAAAGCAAATATATATGTTTTCTAGCTTGCAGCTTCATTCAACATGGTAAAGCAAATATATATGTTTTCTAGCTCAACACTTCATTCAACATGGTAAAGCAAATATATATGTTTTCTAGCTTGACGCTTCATTCAACATGGTAAAGCAAATATATATGTTTTCTAGCTTGATACTTCATTCAACATGGTAAAGCAAATATATATGTTTTCTAGCTGACACTTGATTCAAATGGTAAAGCAAATATACATGTTTTCTAGCTTGACGCTTTTTTTAACATGGTAAAGCAAATATATATGTTTTCTAGCTTGATACTTCATTCAACATGGTAAAGCTAATATATATGTTTTCTAGCTTGATACTTCATTCAACATGGTAAAGCAAATATATATGTTTTCTAGCTCGACACTTCATTCAACATGGTAAAGCAAATATATATGTTTTCTAGCTTGATACTTCATTAAACATGGTAAAGCAAATATATGTTTTCTAGCTTGACACTTCATTCAACATGGTAAAGCAAATATATATGTTTTCTAGCTTGATACTTCATTAAACATGGTAAAGCAAATATATATGTTTTCTAGCTTGACACTTCATTCAACATGGTAAAACAAATATATATGTTTTCTAGCTTGAAACTTCACTCAACTCATATATTTTGTAACTTATTTTTCTACTGAGTATTGCAAAGCAAAAAGACTGGATTCCATCCGTGATTTTGAAATGATTACACAGGAAGGATCGAGAAATAGACTGCTAGCCTTGGATGACACACAATGACAAAACAAGATAATGAATGAATGCATAAATATATTGGATGTTTAAACTTAATTTTTGAAAAAACACCCCCCCCCCCTATTGCCCCCCCCCCCCCCCCCCCCCCCCCCCCCCCCCCAATGAACTAAGGAAACACTGTAAGTAATAACTTCATACTGTATTTTTCAAATGAGCATAATGAAGACTACATATACACACACGCGCCCGCGCGCAAACTCATGCACATGTACCACATGCACACACTAACACACAGACGCACGCACGTACGTACGCACACACGCATACACAATCATACACATGCATACACGCACGCGCACATGCCATTAACGCAAGAAACTGGGGGCCTGAGCCTTCACCCCCAATAATATTTTGAAGAAGACTTCCCCTTCACACATTTATAACTTCCCGTATAACAAAGTTATAACTCCCTGTATAACAAAGTTATAACTCCCCGTACTATAAAGTTATAACTCCCCCTATCAAAAATTATAACTCCCACTTTCACATAGTTATAACTTCCCCATCACAAAGTTATAACTTCCCCATCACAAAGTTATAACTTCTCTTTCACAAAGATTTAACTCCCCCTATCACACAGTTATAACTCCCCCTATCACACAGTTATAACTACCCCTATCACAAAGTTATAACTTCTCTTTCACAAAGTTATAACTCCCCATCCCACAGTTATAACTTTCCCTATCACAAAGTTATAACTCCTAATCACACAGTTATAACTCCCCCTATCACACATTTATAACTCCCCTTATCACAAAGTTATAACTTCTCTTTCACAAAGTTATAACTCCCCATCACACAGTTATAACTTTCCCTATCACAAAGTTATAACTCCCCCTATCACAAAGTTATAACTTCTCTTTTTACGAAGTTATAGCTCCCAAAATCACACATTTATAACTTCCATATCACCAAGTTATAACTGCTCTTTCACAAAGTTATAACACTCCCCGTATAACACAGTTATAACTCACCCTATCACCAAGTTATAACTGCTCTTTCACACAGTTATAGCTCCCCCAATCACATTTATAACTTCCCCTATCACAAAGTTATAACTTCTCTTTCACAAAGTTAAAACTCCCCATCACACAGTTATAACTCCCCCTATCACCAAGTTATAACTTCTCTTTCACAAAGTTATAACACTCCCCGTATAACAGTTATAACGGCCTTATTCACCGTTCTTTTTTAGGATGACATTTTTCTTTATTTGAAGCCCCACATTGGCTCTTGCCGGGGGGCCGCAATATAGCCTGGCCATAAATATGGCCTAATGACTGAACGCGGTTTCTGGGACCTCTCCAATGTGAACCTCATCCACATTGTGGCACCTTGTGTCATCGGGTGTTTATCGCTTGTGTGATGTCCTGGTGGGGTAGAAAGTCAGTCACAGTTATAATTCCCCCTAACACACAAATGTATTGCCTGTAATAGTAAACGTGTGTATGTCTGCCTCTGTGTGCATGGTGTGTCCGTGTGTATGCTGTGTCTGTTTAGCTTTTGTGTCTCTATGTGTAATGTCTGCGTGTGGTGTCTGTCTGTGTATGATGTTTGTGGCAGTGAGTGTTGTGTCTATAAATGCTATGTCTATGAGCGCTGTGTCTGAGTGTGTTGTCTGTGAGAATGTGTGTTGTGTTTTTGTAAACTTTGCGTCTATGTGAGTTTAGTGTCTGTGGGTGTTGTATGGGTGTGTGTTGTGTATTTTTGTGTATGTGAATGGTGTGTCTGTGAGTCTTGTGTTTGTGATTGTTGTTTCTGAGTATTGTTGTTTCTGCATGTGTGCTGTGTCTGTTGAGTTTGGTGTCTGCGAGTGTGTATTTACCTGTGTGTATGTCTTGTGGACGGTCGGCCCCCTGATACCATTGTCGAAACCAACGCAAAGCGCATGGCCCGCAGCTGGGATCGAACCAGTCACCCCGGCATTACGAAGCGTTCGCATCGACTTAGCCACAGAGCCGACTCACTGCAGACTAGTCACTCTATACTTGCTTCGTTTCAGTGGCTGTAAAAATCCAGGCGAAAAGGCACTCACAATTTTATGTGAAAAAAAAATATATGTATATATAAAAAAAAAGGTAAGTAAAGGACCTTTTACCAAACCTTCAGATGTACTGGGTGTATAAAGCTAGATTTAAGATATATGCACGGCTCTCCAGCGTAGTTGGTTAAATCTGACTTTCGCGGCAGCCGGGTGACGAACTCCTTGTGGTCCGGGTTTACTCCCGGGAGTAGGCAGAAAAGCCACAATTTCTCCCAGATTACCGGTACCTATCATGGAATCAAGGTCGAAGGGTTGCGATATCCATAGTACCGAGCCAAAGGGTTTACAACTCATGGTTTCTAGAGACTTGAAAAAAAAAAAAATATAAGATTTACAAGATAGTACACATCGGCATTGGGTGGGTGATGTAGTTAGCTTCACATCGGTCGACTCTACTTCGCAGGACTTTACCTGGTACCCGTTTTAGGCTAGGTCGATTTGGGAGCCAAAGTCATTTGTTTGAGGAAAAACAAAAGTTCGGGGCTACGTCAGGACTTGAACCTACAACCTTCAAATCCGCAATCGAGCGTCTAGCCACCACGGCTCGGCGTTTCCGTGAAATCATGTCTAGTGGACAACTATAGAAACCAAAACAGCACTAAAGCAGTCTTTCAAGCGGGAGTGGAGAAAGCAGAATAGATATTACAGACCAGAGAGTGACAGCATAAACAAACTCAACAGGAAAGAACAAACATCAATTTTTAGACTTCGGACTGGTTCTTCGAGCACACCTGTACAGGATAGGCATAAAAGAATCTGCTGCCTGTGATTGTGGAGCAGAAGACAGACCCCTGAGCACACACTACAGTACTGCCCTTACCTCTCCCAGCAAAGACTGGATCTGGCCCAGGGGATCCACATGCACCGGTGGCGACCCTAAACACACAATCCTATTTTTGACCCAGACGGGACTCAATGTTTAGCATGACTGATGTCGAACGCAGAAGAAGAAGAAGGACAACTATAAATGTGCACGCGATGTTAATGCATGAGGCACGGTAAAATTTCTTTTAACCCGTACCAGTTTCTATCAGGAGAACAATGACTCCCCCCCCCCCCCCTTTTCCCCCATATGGTCCTGGAAATGCTGGACTTCTTAGGGTGTCGTAGGTTAGGGGTAGTAGTAAACAGTGCGGAGGCACACATAGATCTCATCATTTATAATTATGTAACCCAGAGGGCTTTTTCTGGAACCCACAGGGCAATATATATATATATATATATATATATATATATATATATATATATATATATATATATATATATATATATATATATATATATACTTGCCTGCCTGTTCTGCCTTTGTTTACCACTGTTAGTGCGATGTATGGCAAAATGAATGGATGAATTAATCAAGAATTGACATCACTGGGGATATTCCCACGTGTACTCCGTCCCCTTCTTCAGTAGCCAACGAAGCGTTGACACACTAACAGTACTAGCTGCAACCTGATTACAAGTCCGCCTATGTTTCCCACTTAGAGTTAAATGTTTTCTAGAACTTCCCCTCACCCCCCCCCCTCCCCCCGTTGAATATGTCTTTGAGTGTATAGAGTCTGTGTCTGTTCTATTTAACTGTGTATTTGACCCCAGTGAGCCTTCACGACGATCGCCATATCATAAAGTAGCTCACCGCCCAGAGGACCTGCTCATTTTTAAGATTTGTATTTGTTTTGCCCCCACTAGAAAGCATCTCCATACTTTATTGAGGATCGAACCTGGGTATTCAGCATGAAGGCCCAGCCCTTTAACCACACAGCCAATCTTTTCTAAATATAAATATAGAGATGTAAAAACATACAGAGGGGAGAAATAGCGACAGGTAAATAATATAAGGAGGAGCGAGAGGAAGCTGAAGGAATTTGCAAAAGAAAAAAGAGAAGATATTGTGATTTTTTTAGGGTCTGTGTTTCTTTGATGGGTTAATGGCTGAAGAGGTGTGGGAGCTGTCCAAAAATCGGGGGTCTTTCTGGATATATATATATATATATATATATATATATATATATATTAGGGCTGTACCGAATAGTGATTTTCACTATTTGGCCGAAAACGAATAGTGGGTCCAACTATTCGGCCGAATACGAATACGAATAGTGTATCATCATCATCAGTTGCCTTGCCGACTAGCGTTGGCGATTTTACCTCGCCACAATCTGCGATCTCCTGCAGCATGTATCAGTTCGTATGCTGACACCCCTCCATGCTATGCAACAAGACTGTCAAGAATCTTCTCTCGTTGTCTTTCCTTATCTCTCCATCCACATATTTTTCCAGTGGTCACCACATGTTCCATTTTCCCTCTTCTCATAACATGGCCGAAAAATGATGACTGTCTCCTTCTGATGTCTGTGATAAGTTGTCCTCGGGCTCCCGCCTCTTTCAAAACCTCTTGGTTGCATTTTTTTTTTTTTTGTGGCTGTCCAAGTTATTTTAAGCATTGTTCTGTAAAACCACATTTCTGAGGCCTCAAGAAATTGTTTGGCTTGCCTGTCGATTGTCCAAGACACAACCATATGTTAAAATTGGATGTATGCAGCAGGCAAGAATTCTTTTTCTAACATTCAATGACAAAGATACATTACATAAGATGTTCTTCATTTTATAAAATGCAGTTTTTGCCTGTCCTTTTTCTGTTTCTCATTTCAGTAATGCATCTTCCATCGGATATTATCCATATGCCAAATTCGCATATAAATCATCGTTCGCTCAGCCGTTCGTTCGACGTAATTTAAACGCACCTTCAAATTCTTGTTAGGAATATCTTCAAATTTGATTTGGGCAAAGACACTTTGAAAGAACGAAAAAATACATGATCTCTCTCTCTCTCTCTCTCTCTCTCTCTCTCTCTCTCTCTCTCTCTCTCTCTCTCTCTCTCTCTCTTTTTGTCCACACACACACACAGACACACACTCACAAAAAAAATCGCGTTGCCTTTAAATAAATGTGCTTACTTATCTGCTGCACCTTCACGAATACAGATGGAGAATCGGTCACATGTCGAGATAAATACAAAGACAATTGTCAGCACGCTGCGGTTGGCATTGTATGCAGTATAATACACTTTGAGTGTGAAACATGAGAGAAAAAGAATTTTTTTTTTTTTTTACAATGGCGAGGAAAGACAATTTGAATTTCAACTTTTAAGTATCTTCTTGCCTTCTTGAACTGAACTTAATTTCTACCCCACCAGGACATCACACAAGCGACAAACACCCGATGACACAAAGTGCCACCATGTGGATGAGGATCGCCGTGGAGAGGTCCCAGAAACAACCGCGTTCAGACATTTGGCCATATATATGGCCTGCCTATATTGCGGCCCCTGGCAAAAGACAGAGTAGGGCTTCAAATGACAAAAAATTTCGTCCTAAAAAGGACGAAATTGGATATAAATAATTAGTCTAACTTGCCTTCTTTAATAATGTCACAATTTATAGCTGACTTTTCTTGATTTTCGTCGCGGCACCCCTGGCTTACGCACCCAGTTTGAGAACCTCTGCTGTAATGCCTAAAACGAGTCAGCAGGCAAAGACCACGGCCGACTCAGTCTGGAGAAGGCGGTGGACAAACTTAGGTAACGGCAACTATTGTGTTAATGAGAGATGTTATTTCAGTCCATTGCAGTGTATGCAGAAATCACTATTCGTATTCGGCCCGACCGCCACTATTCGGTCGAATACAGAATAGCTATTAGTTCTACTATTCGGCCCCGAAGCGAATACGAAGCGAATTTTCGGTCCAGCCCTAATATATATATATATATATATTATAAGGAAAACTTGGTAAGAAAGGGTATTATATTGATTTTACTGTTGTGTGTTGTTCCCAGTTTCTGCCGTTATTCTCAAAGAATGTATTACTTCTCATATTTCAGTTTGGGAGCGAAAGTAACTCAGCAGCTAGACGCTTGCATGTCGGTCAGCAGGTCTGAGTTGCAGTCCACTAAATTATGTTAAAAAATTTTTTTGTAGCTTTCAGGTCGACCCAAACTAAAATGAGTACAAGGAAATGTATAGAGAAGCAGAAGCGCCAAGCATAATGTTGGCATCATCCATCGCGTGCCCACGGGTGTTTATACAACTAAGAGTCTAGCACCATTGATATATGCATTTCTACATTTTATATTCCAATATTGTTTCGTAAAAAAATAATATTTTTAAATACCTAAAGAACAACATTAAAAACTGGAATTCTACCAGTTTCCACACGTAATTAATAGCTTTGCAGTTTAATCCATCGATGGTAACAACTTTAAAACATTAACCGCCGTCGAAGTACTTTAGTCATTGTAGTTTATTACTAGGACTACTATATTTGCGTAAAAGGCAAAATAAACGTGGCACTTTGATCAATTTTTCAATTAAGGACCATCTATACGTTAAAGATTGGCTGCAATCGATTTTAAACAGGTACTGTCTCTCGACGTGATTGTACACACTCTGATTCAGCTGTTCGTGCCTCTCTTATTGTTATCCTACTTTTTGTATTCATTTCTTCCTTTAATTACAAAGCCTTCAAATCTCCCCTTAAGTTAAGGTTTTTATTAACTTAGCCTTTTTATTGCGGTAGGCAACGGTACTCAGTGTCGGCACCATTTTAGGCATCATTTTTTTTTTCAGCACTACTGTCATAAAAAGACATTGTGGTGCATACTGGCACCCTTCTTTAGACACTTTGTGGTGAGTACCGGCACTTGTATTCTAGGCAAATAAAAACTCTGTTTATAAATAACAATAAATAAATGATGAAGACATTGAACATATCAATGACTCTTATTACCTAGGTCCTATAGTAAACAGCGTGAATCCTGATATACCTGCCAAAACAGCTCTCACATGGATAACAGAAGGAAAGAGAAAAAGGGGCGCCCAAAAACAACAGGGAGACGAACGATGGAAAGTGACCTGAGTGCGGCATCTCTGACTTGGAAAACTGCACTGGACAGGAAAGCGTGGAAATTCCTATCTGAAGCCTCATGTGCCACTAGGCATAACAATAATTAATGATCATGATGGTGATAATAAATAACAACGGATACAGTTCAACATAAATTAGCAGTAGAATAACAATATTAAACAGCCTACAATATCTATAGCTGAGCACCAGCAAGGAAGTTATAGTCACTGTTTTGAGAGCATGTGTCTTTCCTGTGGCAACATACGAATGTGAGTTGTAGACTATTTCACATAAATAAGGAAGAACCCAAGGGCGTTTGAGCTGAAATGTCGTAGAAATATTCTCAGAATACCATAAACCAAGATGAAAAAAAATTTTGACATCATCAGATCTAAGCAAAAAGGAAAATAGCATATTGTCTCAGAAACTAAAATATATTGGCCAAACTCCACGACGAACCTGACACGTAAACGGACTTTTGAGACTTGGAGACTGGAATGGCTTGGGCATGTTGAGAGAATGTCAAATGAGACAGAGATAAAACTTGTATACACAAGGGGGCTGAATGATTGTAGACCACGAGGCAGACCAAGAAGACAATGGAGAGATAACATACCTGCAAACACTTGGTGTCACCAATTGGAAAGAGAAGGCCAACCAGAGAGATGAGTGGAGGCTGGTGATATATGCAGCAATGAACCTTTAGGACTCGGAACACTGAAGAAAAAGAAGAAGAAGAAGAAGAAGAAGAAGAAGAAGAAGAAGAAGAAGAAGAAGAAGAAGAAGAAGAAGAAGAAGAAGAAGAAGAAGAAGAAGAAAAAGAAGAATAAGAAGAAACTTCTCGATGGATTAGAAATAACGGAGGGCATGTACCAAGAAAGAGGGGCAAGGGGCACATAATACGAAAGACACCTTAGGGAGGAAAGTGCGCGAGGTGGGAGAACAGGCGAGTGACCGTTTCTTGCAGACAGGCTATGACGAGAGCGGTATTCTGATAAAGGTTAGTTGCGTATCCTTCACAGGACGTTGCAGAACCAACCCCAGCAGCCACTAGCTGTTGTGTGGTTTTTCTAGCAAATTTACGTCCAGTAGTTTGCCATATCTTCCAGGACGGACGGCTTTCTTGATACCACTGTTGAAACCAACGCAAGGCGCATGACAAGCAGCTGGGATCGAACCCGGCATCGCGGCATTACGAAGCGTTCGCATCGACTTAGCCACAGAGCCGACGATATGATAAGGACCTGCTAAATGATGATAATTTGTGTATGAATATCTTTCAGTGTGCCCGAAATATTGAAGTCATCGCTCCTTTATTTATCTTAACAACTCTTTTCATTCTCTCTCTTCAGAACCTTTGAACTTGATTGCTTTTGTGTTCTAAGATATTCGACATACTCTTCTCTGTATCTCCAGACACTTAGGGAATAAGTGAAGAAGAAGAAGAAGCAGAAGAAGAAGAAAAAGAAGAAGAAGAAGAAGAAGAAGAAGAAGAAGAAGAAGAAGAAGAAGAAGAAAAGAAGAGGAAGAAGAAGTAGAAGAAGAAGAAGAAGAAGAAGAAGAAGAAGAAAAAGATGTACATATTTCACATTGTTTAAATTTGTTTCTATATTTATTTGCCATTCAGCACATTATTATTATTATTATTTTTATTATTATTAGTGTCATTATTACTATTACTGTTTGGTGTTTACTTCTGAAAAAAAAAGACAGATCTGTAAAACAGATGTGCACGGAAAATTCAAGCCCTGGAACAAGGTCAAAGTTCAGAAGTAGACTAATAACCAGGGCTTTCCCCCGGAATTCACGTCCGTTGAATTTGAAGAAAAGGAAGAAGTTGTACTGTTTAATATTGCACTGTTTAATTTTGTACTGTTTAATACTGCACTGTTAAATTTTTTACTATTTAATATTGCACTGTTTAATTTTGTACTGTTTAATACTGCACTGTTAAATTTTTTACTATTTAATATTGCACTGTTTAATTTTGTACTGTTTAATACTGCACTGTTTACTGTTGCACTGTTTACTATTGCACTGTTTAATTTTGTACTGTTTAATATTGCACTGTTTAATTTTGTACTGTTTAATATTGCACTTTTGATTTTGTACGGTTTAATATTGCACTGTTTAATTTTGTACGGTTTAATATTGCACTGTTTAATTTTTTACTGTTTAATATTGCACTGTTTAATTTTGTGCGGTTTAATATTGCACTGTTTAATTTCGTACTGTTTAATATTGCACTGTTTAATTTTTTACTGTTTAATAATGCACTGTTTAATTTTGTACTGTTTAATATTGCAGTTTATTCACAATTATTTATTGTTGTAAAACAGGGAGTCCTGAAAAAGAATCTTTTGAATCAGAGAATGCAGAAACCGAAAATTAGAATGAACGAGATTGTAGCCAAATATGGGGATAGAAAAGGATGCCTCAGTCGATTCTGTAGTGGCAAAAAGTAAGTTCATCTCATTATCATCTCATGTTTCCGGGACCCCATTGTGGGGAAAAAAAGATCAGACTTTCTGCCTCCCCAACAAGCATGTCGTAAGAGTCGACTAATTGACGGTTTCTTTCGAAGTCGGAGTGCATCTGTCTGAGAAGCACAGGAACGAACAGTTTGCATAAGAATAGTAGAGATCTGTAAAACAGATGTGCATACAAAGCTAATGTTCTGGAACAAGTCTTCAGTCCAGAAGTGGGCAAACAAAAAACATGAACTTTCCTGCAAAGTTTTCATCCGGTAAACTCGAAGAAGATGAGGATTATCGTCTTATGTAATTGTGAGCAGTGCTGGCGATCATATACTTTCACAAATATCTGTTTTTAATAAATTCCACTTCTGATCGTCTTCCCCGTCACTACACGAACCTGTCCAGCGTTGTCTCCCTTTGCCGACTGTTTCTAGCACCCTCAGTCTCACTAGTTGTCATGAACATCTCTAGGAATTTTGTTGGGTCGAGTTCAGCCGTGTTTTTACTAACTCATATATAAGTAAAGATCCATTTTCACGCCTTCAGGCGCATAGGGCATATGGAAAGAGCACCCCATAATTTTACAGACAATCGGCACTAGGTGGTTAATATGGTCAGCATTTCGCCGGCCGCTTGGTCGACCTGCGACGCCTCATACCATATAGGCTGCGTCCTTGGCTAAGGCATTGTGAATCCGACTCGTAATTATATATATATATATATATATATATATATATATATATATATATATATATATATGTGTGTGTGTGTGTGTGTGTGTGTGTGTGTGTGTGTGTGTGTGTATAGAAGATGAAGACAAGAGAACGAAAAGAAGAAGAAGAAGAAGAAGAAGAAGAAGAAGAAGAAGAGAAGAAGAAGAAGAAGAAGAAGAAGAAGAAGAAGAAGAAGAAGAAGAAGAAGAAGAAGAAGACGAAGAAGAAGAAGAAAAAGAAAGAAGAAGAAGAAGAAGAAGAAGAAGAAGAAGAAGAAGAAGAAGAAGAAGAAGAAGAAGAAGAAGAAGAAGAAGAAGAAGAAGAAGAAGAAGAAGAAGAAAAAAGAAGAAGAAGAAGAAGACGAAGACGTAGAAGAAGAAGAAGAAGAAGAAGAAGAAGAAGAAGAAGAAGAAGAAGAAGAAGAAGAAGAAGAAGAAGAAGAAGAAGAAGAAGAAGAAGAAGGAGGCGGAGGGTTCCTGGAGGAAAAGAATGTCTGCACAGAGTGACATGTCTTTTGACTTGTAAACTGTAACATACAGTATTAACACTGCTGCTCTGCTCGCTCAGACCGCCCGACAACGGATCCTGCAGTTCGTATTCTTGTCACTATTCCCGAGACTTCAAGCCTGGTGATGCATGGAAGTTCTACTACAGACAGCAGAAGCTTCAGCAATATGGCCACCAGAAACAACAACTTTTGAAGCGATTAGGGCGCTGTCATGACAAGGACGCCATGCAGTGTGTTGTTAGAGGCCTACAGAAGATAGAAAAGATAACCCTCCACCACCAACAGTTGCCTACGATTTTGGCCCAGACTTCCGCGTACGCCCGTGGCAGCAACAATTTATCCCTCCTCTACAGGAACCGCCGTGTCCGGTTCATGGGTTTGACAGACAACCCGGGAAGAATATCTGTAGCCAAGCAAAGATGTACCCACCTCATTGCTCGAGAATGGTTCGTTGCTGCGAACCCTGTCTAAAAAACGCGTGCAGTCAGCCGCGACGAGGTCCATTAACGGTGAATCCTTTACTCAAGTATAAGCCGGAACCGGTATACGTGATCCAGGCGTGCAAGCAGCTACCGAATACTGGCTCGTTTTGGGGAGTTCCCCAGCCGTGTCTGCAGCAAGAGCCTCTATCACAATTTTGCTGTTCGGAAAAGCAGGTTAAGAAAGAATGGCCAGATATTAAAGAACTGTGGCGTCTTCAGTGAGGGGTGTGTGAATTAGGTACACAGCATCTATGTCTCAGCCAGTATGCGTAAAGGCCAAGAAAATGTAGTATGCAGTAGATTTATATATACACTGACGCTAGCACGCGAATACACACATATGTACCACACACGGGTGCACACACACTAATGCCTTTTTCTCGGAAAAAAAGATACTCTTAGTCAACAAAAAGTATTTATAAAAGGTGCCAGGATTCAAAATTTCAACATGCACACACACAAAACAGCCACTAAATGTCCTATTCCTACCACATTTGTGCTATTGATGCTAGACATGGACAGTCCTATAGAAACATAATCGCAACATTACAACATGTGAGATGAGATGTATACGAAATGTGTTGAGGTGGGAAAACAAAATAAGTAAAGACAGTCAACATAAATAAACCTGAAACAGGCATTACCTGTCAACATCAAAGGTGAATTTATTCATGTGAAAAAATTGTCAGCATTTGGAATAGTATTTAAACAATATAAAAATGATGACTGTATCGACAGAGTTTTAAAAAAAATTACATTTAATCAAACTCTTTTTGAAATAAATTAAATTTAATCAAGCTCTTTTTGTCTGTATCGTACATGATATGTGTGTTTTCTTATCAAATGTATGTTTTCAAACATTGGCATTCCTATATTTGTTCTAACTGCGCATTGACCGTTCATGTATAAACTCTTGCACAGTTTAATCAGACGTTCGTTTACTCCTTATAATCCTGTAATACCTTTCACAATATATTCGTATTAACGATCGAAAGCTTTCTCTAGGTCCACGAATACGACGTATAATTGTTTATCGAATTCTACCTTCCTTTCCAGTAATTGTCTTAGTGTGAATTTTGCATCAGTACAACTTCTGTTCTTCAGAAATCCCACCTGTCCTTCACCAATGTGCTAGCGGGAAGAGGAAAAAGGAAAACAAAAAGTAGAGAGTAAGGAAAAACAAATATGGTTAGGACAATAAGTAATTCCCCTCTGAACAGCTAAAACATGAAATGTAAAGAATATACAAGGGTTCTTCTGTGCAGGGACTATGAATATTGTTCATAACCCAGGTAGAAGATATGTAAATAATGAGTTAAACAAAAATAAAATATGACCGCTGATACATAGACAACTCCTAGACTGACCACCTGGGTAACTATAAGCTATGTGTTAAATCAAGCTAATGAATATAACCAACAATTTCAATATCTGTTTGTTTTCCTAAACACAAAACTAAGTGCTTCACAGATAACATTACATTAACAACCAACATCGTGTTAGAACAGACCATGTGCTACTCACTCCAGCTAACAATAAGATAGGACAATGAACACATACGTTCAGAGAAAATTACATCAGTAGTGGCAGAAATCTAAACATTAACATATGCAATTAAATTTCATCATGCCACCAGATCAGTAAATCGCCGTCAGCGACCCGAAGTCAAACTATCTCCAAACGAGGATGTACAGTATAGATCTTACAATTTGACCACTGAAGGGAATTTAGGTCTATTGCCAGCCCACTCCTCAACTCAGTCCCATATACCCAGGGTGCGCGAAGCTGAGAGGCCGTTTTCGTTCGTTGGAAGAAAACAAAAATGACAAGCTTTGTTCTTTTTTAACCGCATGTCGGCCTGTTTTATCAAGGACTGGTTATTTGCTGTCTGATTTTAGGTTTGTTTCTTTTGTGGCGATGATTTTCGCCTGAGTTTTAATTCCTTGCTGTGTTGATTTCAGTAGGGAGTGGATGTTTGTACTGGAGGAACCGGTGAAGAGCCTCCTCGGTCGCGTTTACGATTCAAAGTTATCCGATAGAGCGGAGGTCCGGCGAATACATGAGTCACTGGCTACAGGCCTGCTCGCGATCGAGCGATGCAGGCTGGTCGGGAAATTCAAGGTATGGTGTCTCCAATTCATGTTGATTCCGAAACTCCAATGGCCACTGTCAGTCTACGAGGTGACGATGACTGCAGTGGAAGCCATGGAAAAGAAAATCAACACAGCCTTAAGAAAGTGGATTGGTGCACCGCCTTGTCTGACCGACGTGGCTCTGTATTGTAA
Organism: Candidula unifasciata; assembly: GCA_905116865.2. Taxonomy (NCBI): domain Eukaryota; kingdom Metazoa; phylum Mollusca; class Gastropoda; order Stylommatophora; family Geomitridae; genus Candidula; species Candidula unifasciata. The sequence goes on from CAJHNH020005146.1 coordinate 34,991, forward strand.
ACAGGCTAAGCTGGTACTTCCGTTCAAGTCGATAACCGAAGAGTTTAAAGTCGGCAAAGTAAGACTCGCCAGGCTTCTGCGCGAGTCTTCAGACCCAAATGTCACCGCTGTCCAGCCCGCTCTAAAGACTGGTACCAAGTGGAGGGTCCTCGATGCGATTGAATCTGCCCAGAACGCACTAAAATTGAAGGAGATTATGGGTTACACACAAACCGACCGTCGAGGCCTAGGGCACGGGAAAGTCAATTGGTGGTCAAAGGCCTCAGCCAAAGAGCGCCGAGACATGGTGATACAAACGGTGAGGGACAACGAAAACGAGGTTCGGGTCCAGAAAGCAGCCCAGCAGTCGCAGCAGGGCCATTGGGTCAGCCTGGAGAGCGCATTGCCGAGAATACTCACATGGGGTGAGATCTGGCGGATGACCCCGCTGCGACTGAGCTTTATCGTTCGTTCGGCGTACGATGTATTACCGTCCGGTGTCAACATGGTTAAATGGTCTGCGACCAACGATCCGACTTGCCCGTTGTGCAAAATCAAAGCAAACTCTTGAGCACGTCCTGTCCGCGTGCAGGAAAGCCCTACTGCCAGGCCATGAACGGTATCCCGAGTTGATCCGTAAAACCGGCCTGCGACCGGACATCGTTCTCCATTCTGCACAAAAACGGCAGCTCATCCTGATTGAGTTGACGGTTCCGTTTGAGTCGCGTATGGAGGAGAATCATTTGTACAAGCTCGAGAAGTACAGTGATTTAGCAGCCGGTTTGAGGAGAAACGAGGCTTACACGGTACGGGTATTTGCCGTCGAAGTGGGAGCGAGAGGCCTTGTTTCCACTTCGCTCTACAATGTGGTGAAAGAACTAGGATTGTGCGGTAATGAACGGAAACGAACACTCAAAAAACTGGGAGAGGCAGCCGAAAGGGCCTTTAGCTGGCTTTGGACGCAGCGCAACAACGTAGGGGACGGGCCTCGGTGAGCTGGTCCGGGTGTCTAGTGGATAAGAGTTTCTCATCCCTTTGAAAGTCCATCGTGTCCGAATTGTCTGCCAGTGTACCTCTGCCAACTGCTAATAAAAGTCCAACATGTGTCCGGTAAACCAAAGTAAGCTTGTCGCTCGGTCGTCCAGGCACGCTGACTTTTCTAATTAAGCTGTCGCGGCGACTTCTTATCCCACAGTACCTCCTTCGAAACCACCAAGTCGTCTTGTCTCTGGCCGAAAGTATAACACCATCCGGTAATTCCGTGCAGCAGGGAACCAGCCCTGAGCTTCATGAACTCAGGTGGGCCCACCTCCGAATGCGTCTAGGAATCGTGGGCCGAAACGCGTGTCGACGAGGATAATTTCTACTGAAGACTGGTAGATCCCTGCTGTACTTGCTCCCTGTGAGTTTATTCCTATTGTACGTGGCTAGCCCACAAGACTACCAGGAAAGACTGGTGACTATCGGGAAAGTCCTTTTGACACCTATGGAAAGACTGGCCCCCCGGTATCGCCGGGGGGATAAACTGACATCTGGAGACAGATGTCGACTGTGGACCGGGTTGATCACCCCTAACACAGTATAATACCTCCGATTTCGAACAACCACAAAGAAATATGCCCCCAGGGCCCTCCGAAAAGGGGGGGGGGGGGGGGGAGAATGAAGGGGCCCAATACAATTGATACCCTCGGTGACGACTTTGCTAGCCCCCGCCCGGACTGAGATACTCGCCCAACGTCCGGGCTGGCTCTGTACATGTGGGAAAAGCTTCACGGGGTTGCATGGTCTGAGAACGCATGCCGGAAGAATGAAATGCGAGGGTGCTCCACGCAGTAAACGCCGTCGCAAAACTACCACTCCTGTGGTAGTTTCTGAGTCGTCAGGGTACGACGGGCAGGGTGAACCCCACTCGCCCGGAGAGGCCCATGACGTCGACTGCGGAGGAGCACCTTTGATGATTTCTGAAGAAGTGCGTTCCAAGATCAGGTTTCCACCTGCGAGCGAGAAGGTGGTGTGGTGTAAGTTGGAGGCTACATTATGTGAGGTACTTAAACAAACTCTAAACAAGAAGTCGCTAGGCGACAAGCTTACTAAATTTGGTGATGTAATATATGAGCACTGCTCCCGCGAGTTCGGGACAGTAGTAAAGGCACAGCCGGGTGCCAAGCAGAATACTAGCAGGAGGCAGAGGGACATTCTGAAGTGTCGGGCAGACAAGAATGCCCTCAGAAAACGGTTCAAAGCCGCTACAGGCAGCGAACGGGAGGGGCTGTACGAAGTTTGGTTGCATTTAAAGAACAAACACAGTGCCCTCTGTCGTGCCGAGCGTTTCTGTAACAACAGACGAAGAACCAAAAGGGAGCGAGAGAAATTCTTTAGGGACCCGTATCAGTTTGCCCGAGGTCTATTCGAGCAACCGAAGTCTGGGACTCTGGTTGTCAGTCAGAAAGAACTTGAGCTACATCTAAGCAAGATGTACTCGGACAAAAGAGGAGAGAGCCTCTCGATGACAATCCAGAGATCCTTAGCGGTCTTTAACAGCCTTCGGTGCCGAAGGTACCATTTAAAATGGTACCTCCCCTTTGGTCTGAGGTTGAGGACGTTGTGAAAAAGGCCAGCGGCAAGTCTGCCCCAGGTCCGAACGGTGTCCCGTACGTTCTTTACAAGCGTTGCCCGAAAATCCTTAAAATGCTTCACGTCTTGTTGAGACAAGCGTGGATCCGCAATCACATATGTCCAGAGTGGTCAAAGGCAAATGGTGTCTACATTCCCAAAGAGCAGGACTCGAAGAGTCTTTCCCAATTCAGGCCCATCTCGCTGTTGAATGTTGAGGGTAAGATATTCTTCTCAGTCATGGCTCGCCGGCTCACACAGTATCTGATGACTAACAAGTACATAGATACGAGTGTTCAGAAGGGTGGGATTCCAGGCGTTCCTGGGTGCCTTGAACACGCGACCATGATTTGGGAGGCTATCCAGAGAGCCAAGCATGAGAGAACCGATTTGCACGTTATATGGTTGGACTTAGCCAACGCCTACGGGGCAGTCCCCCATAGGCTACTGTGGCGAGCCCTTCGCATGTTTCACGTACCGACACAGATCAGTCAAATGATCGAGCGAATATTTCTCCAAGTTCGGGGCAAGGTGTCGGCGACCAGTTTTACGGTGGCAAGGAACAAGATCCCTACGGTTCTGGAGGAACCGGTGAAGAGTCTCGGTCGCGTTTACGATTCGAAGTTATCTGACAGAGCGGAGGTCCGGCGAATACACGAGTCACTGGCTACAGGCCTGCTCGCGATCGAGCGATGCAGGCTGATCGGAAAATTCAAGGTATGGTGTCTCCAATTCATGTTGATTCCGAAGCTTCTATGGCCACTGCTAGTCTACGAGGGTGACGATGACTGCAGTGGAAACCATGGAAAAGAAAATCAATACAGCCTTAAGAAAGTGGATTGGTGCACCGCCTTGTCTGACCGACGTGGCTCTGTATTGTAAACAGGCTAAGCTGGTACTCCCGTTCAAGTCAATAACCGAAGAGTTTAAAGTCGGCAAAGTTAGGCTCGCCATGCTTTTGCGCGAGTCCTCAGACCCAAATGTCATCGCTGTCCAGCCCGCTCTAAAGACTGGTCAGAAGTGGAGAGTCCTCGATGCGATTGAATCTGCTCAGAACGCACTAAAATTGAAGGAGGTGATGGGTTACACACAAACCGACCGTCGAGGCCTAGGGCACGGGAAAGTCAATTGGTGGTCAAAGGCCTCAGCCAAAGAGCGCCGAGACATGGTGATACAAACGGTGAGGGGCAACGAAAACGAGGTTCGGGTCCAGAAAGCAGCCCAACAGTCGCAGCAGGGCCATTGGGTCAGCCTGGAGAGCGCATTGCCGAGAATACTCACATGGGGTGAGATCTGGCGGATGACCCCGCTGCGACTGAGCTTTATCGTTCGTTTCGGCGTACGATGTATTACCGTCCGGTGTTAACATGGTTAAATGGTCTGCGACCAACGATCCGACTTGCCCGTTGTGCAAATCAAAGCAAACTCTTGAGCACGTCCTGTCCGCGTGCAGGAAAGCTCTAGGTCAAGGCCGCTATACCTGGCGCCACAACAAGGTGCTAAAGGAGTTAGCAGCCGTTGTCGACCAGGCTAGAATGAGGGCTAACGCCAGAGCCAGTTCTAGTATCGTCCCCATTCGTTTCCTCAAGGCTGGGCAGGTTCCTAAAGGTAAGGTCAACCAAAACGCATTCGCTCCATCTGCGCTAGACTCTGCGAGGGACTGGTTACTGGCGGTTGATCTGCCAGGACATGAACGGTATCCCGAGTTGATCCGTAAAACCGGCCTGCGACCGGACATCGTTCTCCATTCTGCGCAAAAACGGCAACTCATCCTGATTGAGTTGACGGTCCCGTTTGAGTCGCGGATGGAGAAGAATCATTTGTATAAGCTCGAGAAATACAGTGATTTAGCAGCCGGTTTGAGGAGAAACGAGGCTTACACAGTGCGGGTATTTGCCGTCGAAGTGGGAGCGAGAGGCCTCGTTTCCACTTCGCTCTACAATGTGGTTAAAGAGTTAGGATTGCGCGGTAATGAACGGAAACGGGCACTCAAAAAACTTTGTGAGGTGGCCGAAAGGGCATCCAGCTGGCTTTGGACGCAGCGCAACAACGTAGGGGACGGGCCTCGGTGAGCTGGTCCGGGTATCTAGTGGAAAAGAGTTTCTTATCCCTTTGAAAAGTCCATCGTGTACGAATTGTCTGCCAGTGTCTCTCTGCCAACTGCTAATAAAAGTCCCAAGATGTGTCCGGTAAACCAAAGTAAGCTTGTCGCTCGGTCGTCCAGGCATGCGGACTGTTCTAATTACGCAGCCGTGGCGGCTTCTTATCTCACAGTACCTCCTTCGAAACCACCAAGTCGTCTTGTCTCTGGCCGAAAGTATAACACCATCCGGTAATTCTGTGCGGCGGGGAAGCAGCCCTGAGCTTCATGAACTCAGGTGGGCCCACCTCCGAATACGTTTAGGAATCGTGGGCCGAAACGTGTGTCGAAAGAGGATAATTTCTACTGATGACTGTAGATCCCCGCTGTACTTGCTCCCTGTGAGTTTATTCCTATTGCTCCTCTTGATCAAAAGCGATAGCATAGCGGCTCCTCTCGAGCTCGATCCTGTGCGGGTGTATCTGTTCGTTATAATCTTGTAACTTCTTTAGGAGGTCGGCCTCGCTTCTCACCTTACCGGCTGCCGCCTCTTTGCCCTCCTCACAGGTTGTGGCATCATCTGCTTTCTGGCTTTTGTGCTGGATGACTGGTTGTCTGGTAGGTGTTTGATTGTTTGCTTCTTTAATAATAGCGGGTTCGGTCATCTGTGCCTGGTGCTGCAACATTACCGCTTCGGTGACTGTGCATTTGTCGGCCCTATTTACATTTTGTTTCTTGGCGGCTCTTTCTATTTCGCTCTGTAGGCGGGCGTGCTCTGTTCTGGCTGTCATCTCGGCCCCTTCTGCTTCTGATTTGGCCTGAATCAGTCGGGTGACTTCTCTGTTTGTTTCCTCTCTCGCCTCTTTCAACACGGCCATCTCTCTGCTTCTCTCCTCCCTCTCTTCTTGTCTGCGCTTCTCATCTGCTGCCTGTGCCACTGTCAAGCTTGCTATTAGTGTCTTAATATTGTTTATAGTCTCTGCATCATGTTGCTTACTTTCAAGCTGTTGTGCTGTGTAGGCTTTCTGTCTTCTTTCAAGGCTTTAATCTCCCCCAGCATCAGGGAGATTAGCTCGTGCGTTTCGGCTTTCTCGGCGGTGGCTATGGCTTTCTGCTGCTGTAATTCGGCTTTAAGTTCCGTGATCACACGCAATAGTTCGGCCTGGCTATTCGGCTAGTTGGTGCTAGTCGGGCTGGTTGGTCTGGGTGCCCGATACCTTTTTGCCGGCTCTGGGCGTGCGGCACTGGGTACCCCTCTCTTAATGTCTTGAGGTACGGGCATCCCAGATACCTCACGCTGTGAGCGCCTGTGCAGTTCGAACAACGTCTGTTGTTGTTCGGCCTCCTGAAGTCCTGGTCGATTTTTGCCAGGGAGCACGCTTTGACGTCGTGGGTTCCCGAACAGTATCGACAAATAGGGCCACTGCGACAGGTCGCGGCGGTGTGCCACGCCCTGTTGCAGCGTGAGCACTGCATGATGTCTGTGGTGTGGGCTCCAGGCTGCTGCTTTAGTAGGCGGGTGCTGGTTGCGCCCTGCTTCACGACTGGGGCGGCTTTAAGTGATGGCTCCACGATAGGAGAGGCTTCAGTTGATGGCTCCACGATAGGGGAGGCTTCAGTTGCTGGCATCTCTCTGTTAGGTGAGTGAGGCGCCACGACAGGGGCGCCTTCCTCGGGTGCTGATGGTGAAGCTGCGGCGCTGGCGTCCACGTGGCTGTGGCTAGGCCTGGCCGGCATCTTCTTTGATTTCGGTGCGGCGGTTTGTGCCTGTTTTTTTTCCCATGATGGAGAAAATGCTGTAATTGGCGATATCTACCCAGAGCTAGATCCACGCGAAGTCGGCAAGGCTTGTTAAGTGCTCTGAAAATAACACCAAGCCTGCTTTCTCTGCAGTTCACGAGACAATCGTTAGTATATGGTGCTAAAAATGGGCTGCTGAAACCCCACCCGCAACGCCGAATGTGCGATAACCAGTCAAGACAGACTCAGCCGAATGTCAAGCGAATCAGTGTCAAATATCTGGTTATCGAGAATCGGGCCACGAATGGAGAGTCAGCGATCGAGCGGAAGACGAGAGGTGCGTACGACTGGGCTGTCTGCGCTGGGTTGCTGCGAATAATGAAGTGGATGCGATGATGGCCGTTTTTTTCTGTCCCGTCTTTTTTTATGCTCACGAACTTGCCAGATTTTTAGTTCGCCTGCAGCCAAATCAAAATTGTGAACAGCCCTTTTGCACCCTGCAACACTAAGTTGTGGTTTGATAATAGGGTGTAGCCTTTTTTTTTTTAAAGGTTGAAAACACTTGACTTACACCAACCGATCAGTTAAGTGCAGTTATAACCTGCAGGTCTTGTATGTTGATGTGTTTGAGTCATTAATGGGCAACGCATCTGCAATAAACTTCCCCATGCTCTTGTTCAACTATGGGTTTTCCACTAATTTTTACATCCCTAATTCCCATCCCTCGTTGTTTTCAAAGATCCCCCCCCCCTCCTTTCTCCATCTCTCTCTCTCTCTCTCTCTCTCTCTCTCTCTCTCTCTCTCTCTCTCTCTCTCTCTCCACCCTCTTTTCTCTTTCATCCATTCTGTCACTATCACAAACACAAGAGAACAGAGCTTTCAGAAACTTTTCATGTTCATGTTTCATAATTTAGCGAACAATAATTCAGTCTACGGTACAATAATTTTCAGGTTAACCCAAACAAAAGGGAAATCTGGAATCCTCAGTCGAGTCCACTATTCTAGGGGTGTGAGGCTTTGACTTCTTTCAGTGTTCACACAGTCTGAGGAAAAGTGTGTGCACCGGGTGAAAAAGAATTGATGTGTCTGCGAACACCCCCCCCCCCCACAAACTGTGCAACTGTGAATAACTGTGTAACATTCATTATGTTGAGTTGAGTCAAAAATTGACATCACAGCACTCGGGGCATTCCCATCCACGCTTCGTCCTCATCTTCAGCAGCCAGCGCAGAGTTCCAACACCGATGGTACCGGTCACAATCTGGTTATATGTCCGTCTTGCCTTTCCCTTGAGTGTAGTGAGCCGGCCAGACCCTCCGGTTACACCCAGATCCCTCATTATCTTTCGTTCATTGTGTGTGTTGTGTAAACGAACTCTATGTGAAATCGTCAGGATGAAAAGGGAGGGGGGGGGGGGCAATTGGGAATATGGGGAGAGGGGGCTAAAAAGGACCGTCTTGGGAAGAACCAAACGACAGTCTTCATTATGTATACTGCTGGGTTGCTCGTGAGTTGATATTCATAAAGTTTTAAATGGTTAGTAGATCTGGAGTAATAAAGATGTCTTAAAAGAAACTGACTCGCATAAAGAACTGACTGCCCTCATCAGAAAGAGGCAATACATTCTTTGTGATGAAAAGGAGAAAACTGGAGTACATAGTGATTGTAGGAAAGTTGGAGGGAAGGAGAGGCAGAGGGAGACCGAGAGAAAAGATGCTGGACAGTTTGACATCATGGCATGGAGTATCATCTGTTTCAGAAGCGCTAGACAGAAGGTGTGGATAGACATTAATACCAACGCGATATGACATGGACTTTAAGAAGAAGAGATGTCGAATGTATGCAGGCCAGAGGTCCGGGACTACCGTTGTGCCAGGCCGAATGTATGCAGGCCAGAGGTCGGGGACTACCGTTGTGCCAGGACGAATGTGCGTGTGCTTATAATCGGCAGTAGCGTCTATTCTGTTCTGGCAGACAAAATATGCAGCACTCGCCTGTCTCACGACAGATGCCACTAAATATCCGATTTGGGGGGAAAACTCCTCCCACGAGATTGTCACGACTCGTAAACAAGCTCTCATCTATCTCAACAGTGGTATTGGGTCCTCCGATCAGGACCGACTAGCAATGTGTTGGCACGACCTCCAGTAGGTAATTGCTCCAGTCAACAGTTGCTGCTGCCGACATCCCTCACTTTAACTGACAAAATGACATGCTCGTCAACTCTTGAGATTCTAAGTAAGGAAAGGACCCTTTTCCACACCTTCAGGCGTATACTGGTATATAGGGCTAGACCTATATTTTATAGACCAAACGGGTGATGTGGTCAGCATTATGCCGGCTGCCTTTACTTTCCAGGACTTTAATTGGTACTCACTCAAGGCTGAGTCGACCTGGGAGTCAAGCTAATTTTTGAAAAAAGTCCGGCCCCTATCAGGACCCGAACCCACGACCTTCCGATCCGCAGGCGAGCTTCTACCCGCTAGACCACGGCGGCTCCTGTTGAAATCAGTAGTAAAAAAAAATGACCAGTCTTTAAGGTAGACAGACACGAGCCTCGCAGCCACGTGCCATGCCTGAGCGGGATGTCCCGTCGACTGTTGGAATATCGGCATATCTAACGCTCAGTTAACTACAACACCATGAGCTCGTTCTTGGAGCACCGTTCGGCAGAATGCCAGATGCCATGCTGCTGCAGAAAAGCAACGCTGCTCTGCTTGTCACTCATCAATGCTGACAGGTCAAGGAAATTCAAGGCTAAACACACACACACACACACACACACACACACAACATAAAATACACACACACTCATATCCATCAATTGAACATGCGCGCGCACACGCGCATACTCACACATACACTAATAACGATGAAGTGGTAAACGTTGACAACAACCCGACACATAACTTCCTCTTCTTTATTTCATCTCGCACCTCATCGAAGTGTCGGGGGGGGGGGGAAGGGGGGGGGGAGGGGTGTAACATTCTTTGACGAGATCTATCAAGATCACTATTAAGATTGATGTTCATTTCTGTAAGGCTGTTCTTAATGCTATCACTCCATATTTTCCGATGGTCGTTGTAACCCTGAGCGATCAATTTGTCAGTTATGTAAACCCGACACATAACACCCCTTAAATACTGCACTCAGCTGGGGATTCCAGGTTTCCCTTTGTTTGGATTGACATAGACCCTCAACCAACTTACGCTAAGCCGTTCTGTCCTTGGCTGTCACATGCAGCTAACCCCATGTTCTCCCCATTTTGTTTTGTAACATTTATTCTTAGCCCCCTTATTTGTTAATTATTTTTTGGGTCTGTCCTTTTTTCTCTTCCCTTGTGGGTTCCTTGCAAAGATATTCTATTCTGGTTATAGTGCATTATTCTCAGGTTTTCTCAATGTGTGTCTAATCCAATGCCAGCATCTGTTCTTCACCGCTTGGTCCACTGGAACTTGTTTAGTTCTCTTCATAAAAACAATAGTCACAGAAACCAGCCAACTATGGAAAGCTCTCTTGACGTTATAATTATTTCTAGTTCTGGTTGTACATTTTACTGTTCGCATCTCTTGATTAAGATTATTATTGGCATGTGAAAAGTGCCTGCCTGTAAGCATCAATGATGCATTAGACAGATGAGACTAGACACATATTTGTATAGACATCGATGGGTGATGTGGTCAGCATCCTGCTAGTCGCCTCTACGACTCAGGACTTTTAAGGCCGTGAGGATCCCATTGTAGTCATAATAGAAAATAAATTTGGCTATCCTCCGAACTTCGGGCACTAAAGATGGCGGCCACAAAATATCCTTTCGAGCCACAGTCACGTGTCATATGCGCACTTCCGGCGACTTAATTTGCGGTTCTCCTGCAGTTTCCGGCGACTACCGCCACCGCTACGAGTCCCCCATGCCGCTCAGGCGGCGTGGTTTGGGGCTGAACTAGATGGCTAGGACCCACGAGCAGCAGCTTCCGCATCTCCTGAAGCTTTGCTTGTGAGTCCTAGCCATCTAGTTTAGCCCCAATCCATGCCGAGTGAGCGGCGTGGAGGACTCCTGGCAGTAGTCCCTGGAGAACCGCAAATTAAGTCACGTGACTGTGGCTCGAAAGGATATTTTGCGGCCGCCATCTTTAGTGCCTGAAGTTCGGAGGATAGCCATAAATTCTATAAAAATGTTTTGTGAAATAAATAAATACATTGATTGTATTGTTTTCTGACACGTTTGTGTTTGTTATTCAGTACTTCAGCCACAGCCATGTTGAAATACTGTATTCTGTTCTGCTTGGTAAGCCCAGCATTTAGCTGGCTGATACGACCAGATTTTGGACTGCTCTCAGATGATCATATCAATTACATCAATCATATTGCTGATACAACCTGGAAGGTTAGTAATTTCTGCTATATTAGTTAAATATTTCGGCTGATATAATTTGCAGTTTATTTCTCTTAAACCTCGTTTGTTTTTGGTTTTGAATTGCTAATAAATATTTATTTCATTATTATTTCTTTTGTACTAATTGATAGCCATTTTAATATAAGTGACATGAGAACATTTTTGACATCAAGAGACATAAAAAGCATATTAAAAATGTCATAATTCAGCACTGTTGTATTGAGCAGAAACAAGGAGAAGGAACAAGCAATTAAAATGTTGAGTTGAAACCATGGAGATGTGAGTTCTTTGACAGATTTGTTGTACTTAATGTAAACAAAATGAATTAAATAAATTAAAAAGAGTCTAGGAATGAAAAGAGAGCTAATGAAAGAAAACCTGGCAAAGGAGGCAGATGTCAGGCAACATGAATGTAGACACAGGATGTTAAAGACACCTTAGACATGAAATAAGATAAAGTAAATGCCCAAGAGTCTTTACCGGAGTGACATTTGCAAAAAAAATCTGTTGCGTGTTGATGCTTGTTCCATCAGTTTGAAACATGCATACATAAACATAGTCTTTTCAATTGAAAATCCGTCTGCAGTGGACTCCAGGTCACTGTGGCTTGGAAGGCAGTGAAATAGCAGACAGACCGGGCAGTGATATGATGTAATCAGATTGTGACTTAACCCACCAAGAGATATTTAAAAATACGAGTATCCAAAATGGCAGAAAGCCAGCTAACCGCTGACGCTTTGAAAAGTTATTTGTTTCCAGCTAGGTTTTACTGATGCAAAATCCCCATTTCTGCACCGGGAGTCCAAAGGCTCCATCACCCCATTACTGAGTTTAGTGCATGGTGTGACACTGTGAATACTCTGATGTCTCTCTTCTCATTTTGTGGCTAAAGAACAGTGTATCTTTCTTATTCTTAATCTTACCAGACCGCTGGGCCGATTTTTTTGTAATTTCTTAACCTAACGCTATACCACTGGCAACTAATTTTCGGCTATTTGCATAGTGCGTGAACAAGATGCGTCACAGACTAAAAATAACTAGCCAATAGTTATCAGATCTCCTGGATGAACTTCCTAGATGTCCCCCCACGTGTGTTTGGATAAAATTTGTTGTTTTACGTTAAAAAATTCTGAAAATTCACAATAAAACGAGCGGCTGATGAACCAAGCAATTCGACAAGAAAGTAAAGTAGGCCTAGGCTTTTCACAGTCCAACAGGTGATCAAAACTTTGCTTTATTCAGACTCTGAGGAGTCAATAATTTCATGAATAATACGTTCACAGTTGAAGTGACTCATTCAGCATGAACAATGAGGAGAACCTTGAAAATTATAAATCTAGAAAGATCTGTAGTAAGAGAAGGGGGCGTACTCCCTCAAACAGCAACATCTGGTGCTCACTAAGTGAAACAATCGTGATCCTCCTGAGTGGATTGGCACACAAAGGTGGAATATTGGCGCTAGATAAAAGATAAGCCTATTTTGTACAATGTCTATAAGTGTCATCTTATTCTAGCTACTTGTTTGCATGTAACGAATATTTTTGTATATCATGTTGGTTTTTTCCCGTTAATGCCCAGGAGCTTAGGTATAGGGGACATTTAGGTTCAGGTCCTCAGGTATGGTAGGGTTAAGGGAATTCTTTCTTTTACTAGTTGGATACGTACACAATAATTCTTTTGCCTTTATTCACTTCATCCCCTCACTACAGTGTTTCATGATCAAACTAAGGACAGGGCACAAATATTTACGTTTGACGTTGGAAACACAAAAATGTGTCTCTACAATTTGTTGCCTGAAAAAGCTGAGCATGTACTCAACACCATAAACTGTTTGCAGTGAACAATCTGGCCCGTTCCAACCTAAGTCAAGACAAACTGTATGGTACACATGGAGTTTTGGACTGCATAATTCCTCCGAAGTCGGAGTACATCTGCCGGAGAGGCGGGGAACGAGAACTGCAAACAAATAAGCCAGTAAAACGGATGTACACGCAAAACTCAGGTCAAGGTAAAAGCCAAAAGTCCATTTTGGACGAACAACCGCGACTTACCGCCGGAATTCACAGCCGGTGAACAAGAAGAAGAAGGACTGCATGATAGTTTTTATAAAGACTACTAGCCTTCTGATATGAATTTTTCTGACAGAAGGATCAAAGTATTACTTATATAGTTATTGCTGTCTGTTATTTTGACTTGCATTTAAAAAAAAATGATTGTATTTATTATATTTTTCAAGGCTGGACGAAACTTCCTTCCATCAGAACAAACACATGTCAGAAGAATTTTGGGAGTTCCTGACATGGCCAAGTCAGAGTTCATGGTCAGTCAGTTGCCCAGAAAGGATTTTGAAAAAAGACTAAAATCATCAGAGCTGCCTGAAAACTTTGACCCTCGAGTCCAATGGCCTTATTGCCCTTCTCTGAATGAAATTCGTGACCAAGGCGATTGTGGATCTTGCTGGGTATGTTTTTATGATTCATTATTTCCTCCTCCGAGAGACGTGATTGAACTTTTCAGATTTCTGAGTGGATTCTGGAGAACAGTTTAAAGGATGCGGGGAAGGGGGGGGGGGGGGAAGGATAAAAGCGCGCCCCCAAAAAATAATGATATAAAAAGTAACTAGCCGAGGATTTGCTGAAATCAGATGTGCTGAGCTTAAGGGGCAGATATCAATCTCAAACACTCAACTACTTCAGGCTACAAAATAAGGTACTCTAGACAATATGATTACCATGAAAGATGGAAATGGCTTGGCACGTTTGAGAATGACTTGTGATATACCTGCCAAGACAACTCTCACATGGACACCAGAGTGAAAGAGAAAACAGGGGGCGCCCAAAAACAACATTGACGAACGATGGAAAGTGACCTGAGTGCGGCATCTTTGACATGGAAAACTGCACTGAAGATTGCACAGGACAGGAAAGCATGGAAAGTCCTCTCTGAAGCCTCATGTGCCACTAGGCATAACGAGAACTGATTTATTCCTTTGACCATGTAGGTTTCAGTGCAAGGACTGTGAAAAACTTAAACCCAAGTAAGAAGTAGAGCAAGTCAGCATGCAATAAAATGTGCTTCAGAGTAAAACACAATCACTAGATTTGAGGTTTGAACAACAGATCAACATCATGGCACAAGGCTAGTAACCCATAAGTGCTCCGTTCTTCTATTAACTTAAATTTGAGTCTGAAGTAGCTCAGCACAATGCAAGGGCTCCGTAGCACCTGCAAGGATCCTGAAATATTTTGGGTAGATTTTAAATTCAAAATTTTGCCCGGGCAGTGTCAGTGGGCAACTCTTTTCGATTTTCAACTGCTGAGGGATTTTTTATGTGCACAACAACACACATGGGCATTTGATCTCACTGCCCAGAGACCAGGGTAAATTACTAGAAGTCCACATGAAAAAAAATAATCTAAGCCTTCACCGGGGCTTGATCCTGGGACCTCTAGCACTTGCGGCAGACGCCATACCTTAAGACCACGCAGCCCCCTTACACACAGCCACCAAAAAGGAGAAAGCTTTAATCAGCATACAACAACACAGATAATGAAACTACTACTTCTCTTGTCCTACTGCTTTCAATGTATAAAGTGTCACAGAGAGGGGTTTGATGTAGTTTCCTGTCTATTGTTAGTTACATAACTTGTGTTAATGTCATAGTGCATTTTTATAGAATCCCTTTTGCTTCCTCTGTATTTTTCTTAACTAGCCATTTGCCTTGTAGCCTGTTCTCATGTAGTACACTCTGTGACGGTAAAACTGCTACATCTATCCTGACATCACTATTAACTCACTAACATTTCTTGAGTTTGATGTGAACATCTACAAAAAGGGCAATAACACAATTTGAGGTTAACTTTTCATCTTTTAAACTTATAAAAACTGATGCTTAAAATGTAGCTGATGAGATTATTTACAGTTTATTAAACATGTTTTGTCCCAGACAACGCACTAGTTGTGATTGGTTGTTCTTCTAGTGTGCCGTCAATGTGTTTTAGATTATTTCACTTTTTGGGTTTAGTCATAAAATGCTAAAGAAATTGAATGTCCTTTTCTTTCAGTAATCTATGCTGTGTCATGGCTGACCATGTCTGTCCTCTGCTTTCAGTCTTGTATACTGCCTGTCATTTCAGTTACAGATGCAATGATGCCAGGCTGTCCAGCAGTTTTATTTTCTCCTCTGTCCATGATATTGTCAACATATTTCTCAAAAATATGCCTCCTGTAGCCCTAGTATCTTCAGCATTTCGTTACTCATTGTCCAGCTTTCAAAATCATACATGGGAAGATACCATCCAGAACTTTTTGCTCAGTGTGGTGTTGGATATATGGTCTTCCTAAGTCGTAAAAGGTGACTAAGTAAGGATGTTTCAATGTTGGGTTGCCTCTGCCTGAGGCGAGGAACCAGCAGTCTGCATACAAATAAGCAACATCTGTAAATCAGATTTGTAAAATGGATGTGCATATAAAACTCAAATTCCGAAACAAGACGAAAGTCCAGAAATGAACAAACAACGAGAACTTTCCGCTGGAGTTAACAGCTGGTGAATGCTAAGGAAAAAATGGAAATATTATAGAGTTGACTGGGAGAAGTTGGCATAAGACTGGCTGCCTTATCTCATAGTAAACTGTAATTTAGAATCATATTAATCATGACCAAGACTGTATAGGGCTTGACTTGAGTTTATTGAGGGATTATGCTCCTAGGAGATAAAATACAGTGGTCAGAATGGCAGGCAGACGGCTTACTGTTTTTAGTAGTGGCAAGTTTTTGCTTCTGACACTTGTTAGCTGTTGTGTTTTCCTCCATATGTAGACTGAAAGGATGTAGTTTCATCACCCAAATACTGAGTGCAGTGTTTGGTGTGACACTGTGAGCTGCATATTTATTTTGGGATGTTTTTCAACTGTTCCATGTGTGGTTTGTGTTGTGAACTGCAGATTCAGAAAATAGTGAGTGGCCTGTTACTAGAGAGCTGGTGGTACATTATGCAGTTTTATTTCATGAGAGACTACTGATTTGTTCTAACTGCTGCTTCCATTGATGGCGAAGTGCACTTCTAGTGCAGGGACTTCTCATGACTGCCTTTTGCATTTAATGCGTGTGTATGCTATTGGCACCAACTTTGAGCTATCAGTGCCAGACATGGACAGTCTTGAAAACACATAAACATAAAATTAAAACATGTAAGATGAAATGTGGCAGAAAAACAAGAAGAGACAGAGTCACTAATGAAGAACTAAAAAGAACATTAGTCACAGTACCAGTAGATTATAGAATCAAATTGTTTAGTCATCTTGTCATAATGGCAGCTGACAGCTAGAAGATACTACATGAGAACAGCAGGCTGCAAGGCAAGAGCCTGACCAAGAAAGGGATGGGTGGAGGGAGTAAAAAAGATATTACAGAAAGACAGTATGACATTAACACAAACTACACTACTAGTAAAAGGCAGGAACCTAAAAGACACTGCAGAAAGGTAGTATGACATCACAAGCTACACTACTAGCAAAAGGCAGGAAACTAAAAGACACTGCAGAAAGGCAGTATGACATTAACACAAACTACACTACTAGTAAAAGGCAGGAACCTAAAAGACACTGCAGAAAGGTAGTATGACATCACAAGCTACACTACTAGCAAAAGGCAGGAAACTAAAAGACACTGCAGAAAGGTAGTATGACATTAACACAAACTACACTACTAGCAAAAGGCAGGAATCTAAAAGACACTGCAGAAAGGTAGTATGACATTAACACAAACTACACTACTAGTAAAAGGCAGGAAACTAAAAGACACTGCAGAAAGACAGTATGACATCACAAGCTACACTACTAGCAAAAGGCAGGAAACTAAAAGACACTGCAGAAAGGCAGTATGACATTAACACAAACTACACTACTAGTAAAAGGCAGGAACCTAAAAGACACTGCAGAAAGGTAGTATGACATCACAAACTAGACTACTAGTAAAAGGCAGGAACCTAAAAGACACTGCAGAAAGACAGTATGACATCACAAGCTACACTACTAGCAAAAGGCAGGAAACTAAAAGACACTGCAGAAAGACAGTATGACATCACAAGCTACACTACTAGCAAAAGGCAGGAAACTAAAAGACACTGCAGAAAGACAGTATGACATCACAAGCTACAATACTAGCAAAAGGCAGGAAACTAAAAGACACTACAGAAAGACAGTATATGACATTAACACAAGCTACACTACTAGTAAAAGGCAGGAACCTAAAAGACACTGCAGAAAGACAGTATGACATCACAAGGTACACTACAGAAAGGCAGTATGACATCACAAGCTACACTACTAGCAAAAGGCAGGAAACCATCTAACTCTTCTCTCAGAGAGAGAAGAAAAGAAGTATATGATATTGGCTATGCTGAGACTGCAGTCTTTGTCATTTTTTTTACAAGGGACATTGATGGACATTCTGTGTGGTTGTCATTGGCACTGGGACACAGGGTGACCAGGCTGCTGTGAAGTTGAAATTGTGATTACCTGATTAAATATAGAGCAAGGGGAGAAATTCATGTGATTTTTTTTTTTAAATGCTGAACAACGCATAAATGCCTTTGAATACAAATGTTATAGATAGGTTCTGAGAATATCATGGGTAAAAAAAAGAACAAATGCATCCATACTTCAGGAACTGAATATTGAAGAAGTTTGGCTATTAAAGATCATAAAACAGAAAATTTAAATTTGTTGGTCACTTGAAATGTCATGAAAGTTTAGAGTTAAAAGAAATGGAGGGGTGTATACCTGGGAAGAGAGGAAGAGGAAGGCCAAAGAAAGATGGGTGCAGGACGTGGTAGATGATCTTCAAATGTGGGTCATCTTGCTGGTGATCAAGAAGTTTTCCAAAAGGTTGTTATGGGAGCAGGGTTCTGCAAAGGACAGGCTACTGACTGACTGACTGGGTTTGATATATATATATTTTTTAACACTACAAATATTAGAGTTAAGTGTAATCCCCTCTTATATTTGCCACTGTTTTCTGAATACACAGGCATTTGGAGCAGTTGAGGCCATGACAGACCGTATCTGTATCAAATCCAAGGGGAAGACTCAGTTTCATGTCTCAGCAGAAGATTTGATGACCTGCTGCCATATTTGCGGATTTGGGTAATTCATTTTGTTGTTGATTTCTTAAATATGTTTGGTTTCCATATCATTATTAACTAAGAATTTGAAATTACATTCTAGGATGCATTCATCATGTCATATACCAACAAGTTGAGTTGTCGTGATTTACCATCTCACATGATCTTTTGTTTCGTATCAAGTTTGTGTTCTTGTCTAGTTGTAATTATGGCTATTGAGCAAATAGGAATTTATTTAATGGTTTCATATTAAGTTAGGTATTCTGAATATAGTAACAAGTTTAATTTATTTTCACTTCCACAGATTTCTTTGTTCTTTGAAAGTTTTTAATTTGGGAGACACGGTAGTGCAGTGACTAGATGCATTCCCAACTATTTTTATTTTTTTTGAATCTACATTGAGGCAGATTTTCGTAATTGACCTGTCTCCTAGGCTGACGCAGCCTACAATCATTAATGGTACAGGAATATGGAGTGAAAGTGGCCATCAAGAAGTTGCCGGTGTCACCCATTTAATCTTGTTTCCTCAAGTAGCTGCAAAACCAACACTTCTGTTTGGGGCCAATTCCCCATATATGTTACTTTTTTGACTTCATGGCGACCTGTTTACGAGATGTATAGTTAGTTAATACTATTAACTTTGTTCACCCCTGCCTAATGTTAAGACATTATGATGTCAATATATTAACAAAAAATTGCTAGGTGAGGGGAAAAGTGGTGGGGGGGGTCCCTTTAAACCATATGGTTTATTTAAAGGCAAGTTAATGTAACATTTTCCCATAGGCCTCATTGATTGAGGTCATGGGGTCACTCAGTACATAAATTTTAAAACCCCGATGAGTGCATTTTATTCATGCTTCACTCTGTGCATGTTTATTAATTACTCATTTTATATATCTCCAATTTAAAAAAAATTGAAATTATACATGAATATTAATAAAAAGAAGAAAATTCTTTTGACCTATGAGAAATTGTTGGAGAATTTCAGAGAATACCTAAGGGGTTATGACCCATTTATTTAGTATTACCAGGCTGAAAGGGATAATTCCTAATACGCTGTGAAAATAAGGATCAAGCAGTATATGTTAAGTGTGCCAGTGGCCTAAAAGGGGTTCAAAGTCCTTTTGATTGATTGTGTGTGTGTGTGCATGCATGCGTGAGTGAGAGAGAGAGAGAGGTAATATCTTTATTTCTTGATCTGTGTCTACATTTTTGCCAGAGTCGGTGTATGATTCCACATTAATAAATGAGGGTACAGGAAGCATTTGATGTATCAGAGCTCAGGGCTTCTGAGATGATCCTGTCAAAGATTCTCAGTTCTGCTTTCTCAATTCTGGTGTCTCCCAAACTCCTGCACCTTAAGCATGACTCCCTGTCATTTTACGGAGGTAGTCAAGTAAAAGAACTATTTTCACACCAGTGGCCATGGGACATATGATGCTAGACTGATGTATTTATAGGCCAATCAGCACTCGGTGGGTGATGACGTCAACACCATGCACCCTTCCCAGGACTTTACCTGGTACTCATTTCAGGCTCGGTCAGCTGGAAGCCAAGATCATATTACAAAAAAATCTGGTAAATGCTGATTTGAATCAAAGACCTTTGTGTTGGCAGGTGAGCGATACACAACTGCCTCTGCTTGTTACAGAAGTACTGTGTTGGAGCTCTTTGAGCAGTTTTAACTCTTTCAGGACCACATTTTGTCTGGGGTTTGGACAGCATTAATTTTGTGCGGAATTTCTTTTTTACTGCAACACGACAAAGCTAAAAACCTTCCTGAAGAAAAAGTATTGGCTGTATCGGGACTTATATCAAATTGAAGATAAATGAGTGCAGAATAAATCTAAACTATTTGAATGTCAGTATTACAACAAAATATTAATAAAATCACACAACATTCAAGAATGTTAGACACATATGAAGATTATTGACATAACAATTTTTGTTCTTACCTTACTTTTTTACTTGTTCAACAACCCTGCTATCCAATTCTAAGAATGCATATGCCTTCTCTGTTCAATTATGTATCAGCCAGTCTTTATTTGAAACAATTAATTTAAATACTTTGGATGTTATGATCATTTTTGTCTGACATGTTTAATTTCACGACAACCAAAAATCGGGAAAACAGCTGATCGAAACAATGATCAGATTGAAATATTTTGTTCCATTTTCATATCCTAAACTAAATTATCTCCAATGAACATGAACAGTTCTAGACCTTTTTCCTTACCATTTTAGTATAGAAAAAGTCATGAAAAATTTTATCCCATTTAAATATTTAAAAAAAAAAAAAAAAAAAATAATGCACCGACGACGATGAACTTCGCAAACAAAAGGACTTCCTGTTGTTAATCCTAATTGTTCAAAAAGTTTGTTTTCACCACAAACGGAACAAAGTTAGAGTGTCTCTATGATATGCCAGTATACTGGCAGTTAGTCCATTAGGGATAAATTCATTCGTTGTAAAACAGAGGGAGACTGGGTTCTTGTTTTCTTTGTTCATTCTCATCATTGTCTTTCTGCTATGAATATTTACATATAAATAACTGTTTGAGAGATGTCTTGAAAGAAACTGACTCAGGAGAGAACTGACATTAGAAGGAGACATGCTATATTTTTTGGTCATGTCCTGTCTTTCATAAGAAATAGAAAACCTGAGTACATCGTGATGGTGGGAAAGTTGTAATGGAAAAGCGCCAGAGGAATATTGAAAGAGAATATGCTGGACAATTTGACATCACAGCATGGAGGATCTTTTGTGTCAGAATAGATTAAAAGTACATGAGAGACAGAAGATTGTGGGTAGTCATGACTTCAGATGCCACATGGCATGGACTGTGGAAGATCACCTGTGTCAGATTTCATTGAAATTACTGGAGACACAAACGCCATGCATGGGCTGAAAGAAGAACAGTATTTCTCATTCTCACTGTCCTGTTTTCCAGGTGCTCGGGTGGGTACCCAGCAATGGCCTGGTACTATTACAGGTTGGAGGGTCTTGTCTCTGGAGGCCAGTACAACAGCTCAGAAGTATGAATATTGATCTGTTTATTTGTTTTAAATTCATGTTTTTAAAGTGGCACTCATCATACACACACATGCATGCACACACACATATTCTTCTTGCATTCTCATTTTTTACTCTCTCATCCTGTTTTTCTCTTTGTCTCTCATTTTCGCTCTATGTCACTGTGTGTCTCTGTGTATAAATCTCTGTTTTTCTGTCTTGTTACCTCTCTTTTTAACTCTCTCTGTCTTTCTTTATCTCTTTTCATGTCTCTCTGTTCCTCTTTCCTGTTGTCTTACTATCTCTCTCTGTCTCTTTCTGTCTCTGGCTTTCCACGTCTGATAATCTCTAACAGAATGTATCAGTTTGCATTTTTATGCATTTCTGTGTTGATGATGATGATGTTTAACCCCACCAGGATATCACACCGAGCAATAAACGTCCGGTGACATAAAGTGTCACTATTAGGATGAGGATCACCCGAGACAGGTCCCTGAAACCCCGTTTATCCCATAGGTTGAGTTATATTAGGGCCTTCAGCAACAGCCAGGGTGGAGCTTTGAAAAAAAAATTGCATCCACAGTTTAACATTTCTTTCTTTTCTTTCTTTCTTGTTGTACCCCACCAAGACATCAGACAAGCGATAAACACCCGGTGACACAAAGTGCCACCATGCGGATGAGGATCACCCATGGAGAGGTCCCAGAAACCCCTTTTTTCAGCCGTTAGTCCATATTTATGGCCAGGCTGTATTCAGGGCCCCCAGCAAAAGCCAGGGCGGGGGCATCAAATAACGAAAAATTGCATTACCACAAGAGGGCGACTGGTATAGTGTAGAAGGCCCTGAACTTAAATCTAATGATAAAAAAAGCTTAACAATCTTCAGTCACTTTTTTCCCTCTATCACTGTATGCGCTTACAGGATGTTTGATGTGGCCATCAGACTGGCTGCATTTACTTTCATTGTCATTTTCTGGAACCTGTTTTATATTGTATTGACCTGGAAGCCAAGATGATTAACAAACTGTTTCAAAACAGTGGTGATAGTGTTGCATGGGAAGTAATGACAGATTATTAACAAAATATTTCAAAACAGTATTTTCTCAAAGTGAATTTAAATGATGCAGAGACACAAAAAATATGTTGCATAATTTATAATTTCAAAATAAATGATTCATTTGTGTGTAATTTATTATATGTTGATTGAAATATGCCAGTAAGTAAATAATGGGATGTATTCTTTACATCTGCATTATTTACAAGAGGAAGTAAATAAGTAAGTAACAAATGCTTATGGATTGGCATAAAAATTTTGTTCTAACGGTGTCATTATGTCACAACAACATCAAACTTTATGTCTCCATTTGTTAGGTGGTGCTAGATGTTGAATGCACCATGAAAACAAAATGGTGACTGTACTTACGCAGTGTACCCTCAAAGAAGAACATGCTTTTATTTGTTTGATTTGTCCAAAAACAGCTGCCTGCAAAGGACATTTAAAAGGAAATGCCTCCTGTTTTTGCTGACAAATTTTTATCCCGTAAAGCGGTGCATAGCTGGGTAAAAAAAACTTTTCTCAAGGACGCTCTATGATAGTTAATGACGTCTGATCTGGTGGCCCTGTTGAGATTGCAACAGATGCATCCATGCAACGGGTGGAGGAGATGATTAGAGGTGACAGGCGAGTAACGGTTGACTCTGTAGCAGCTGCAATAGGGTGCTCACTTGGTTCAGCATACAATATAATGCATGATGGATTGATATTAAAGAAAGTGTGCTCAAGGTAAGTGCCAAGACAACTGACGGACAAACACAAAATGAACCAGTTAGACGTGTCCTTGCAGCATCTCTGTCAATACACAGATGAAGGAGAACACATGCTGAACAGGATTAATACTGGGGACAAATCATAGATGCATCACTACCAGCCCGAATCAAACCGTGCTTCAGTGCAATGGAAACATCCTTCTTCACCTTGTGTTTAAAAATGCAAGGTTTTGAGATCAGCAGGGAAGGTTATGCTGACAGTGTTCTGTCACTGTCAAGGAGTGCTTTTAACCAATTTTGCTTTTAACCAATTTAAAAGAACAAAGGTGACAATGTAAATGCTGATTCATAATATAAATATTTTATTGGTGCTTCATGATGCAATTGGAAGAACTACTGGAACATCCATCTTACAGCCTTGACTTAGCCCCTAGCGATTTTCACCTCTTTGGTCCACTGAAAACCCACCTTGGCAGGAGACATTTCGCGAATAGTTGAATGTGAAGTGAAAATCTGGTTTAGAAAACAGAGCACTCAGTTTTATGCAGCAGGTTTGGAAGGACTGATAAAACGATGGAACATGTGCATAAATGTTGGTGGAAATTATGTTGAAAAATAAAGAGACAGTGTATGTGTATAAATAAATGGTTTTCAAGTTGTCATCATCTTTAGTTTTAAAATATTTTTTTTTTTTTAAACAAACATTTGGTACTCACTTATTGACTTCTTGTAAATTAATGAAAAATTGCCTTATCGAGATTCATACCTATGATCATAGGCTTAACAGATTTGCACTTGTAGCAGCTGTCGAGCATTTAATTAATGGGGGCTCAGACAATACTTGCTCAGTATTGCATTTTTCCCTATCTTTCGTCAGGTGTTTTACGACAGATATTTTTAAGTTAGTTGTGTATCCTTTACAGGATGTTGCATAACCAACCCCAGCATTTTTTGGCTGTTGTGGTTTTTCTAGACAAATTTATGTCCAGTAGTTTGCCATTACTTTCTGGACGGTCGGCTTTTGATACCGCTGTCAAAACCATCGCAAGGCTCAAGGACTTGCAGCTGGGATCTAACCTGCTACCCCGGCATTACAAAGTGTGTTTGCAATGCCTAACTACAGAGAAACGTCATCATCTAATGAAGCACACAAACTAAATAAATTTCACGGAAATACAAAGTGGCCTCTCTCGATACATTGTTCCTCAAATCGCCAGAAGTTCAAAATAGTCATGTAACTGACCAGAGCATGTATTTATTTCAGGGCTGTCAGCCATATGAGATCCCAGCCTGTGACCACCATGTGGTTGGCCATCTGCAGCCTTGTGGCCAGAAAGAAATGAAGACCCCTAAATGTAAAAAGGTTTGTGAGGACAGCTACAAAGTTTCATACTCCAAGGACAAACACTATGGTCAGTAAATACTTTTGTTAACTTTTTTTTTTTAAATCTTGAAAAGTAATTATTTGTCTCCTCACAGGGAAGGTTGGCTGCAGTGTACTTACTGACTAAAAAAAAATATGGAAGCAGTTACATAAATAGCAACGGATTGTGCAAAGATGGGGAAGAAGTTAGGTAAAGAGTAAAGGATGAGATGATATGCTCAAGGGTCTGTTAGGGGATTCAATATAGAAGAACAGCCTGTCAGTTTACATATTACCAGAATAGACAGTATATTGTAAACAAGGCGATAAAAACAAAAACCCAAGGAAAATACACCTGTTAAATTAAAAAAATAAGGTTTACAATTGTTTGTAAACACAAACTCTATACATATAACATGAAAAACCAATATATAATATGTATTACAATATCTCTAGTTGAATAGTTACATTTCAAACACCTTGGTAATGTGGACTTATAGAGTGCCAACAGCTGAAGCCACTATAAATATAATTCAGTAAATTTGGGGTAATATTTGTGAAACTTGAAGTGGTGCGCACAGTGCGCTAAGAGTTATATTAACAATTATTTAATTTTTTTATTTGGTAACAATTTTTCAGGTTCAGACTCATATTCAGTTCGTGGAGAAGAAAATATTATGCAAGAACTTGTACAAAATGGCCCTGTTGAAGCTGCTTTTAATGTCTACAGCGATTTTTTAAATTACAAATCTGGTAAGTTAGAAAGAAGAAAACAAGTTAATGCACACATCATCAATAAATTGTCTAGTTTTGCTGCCTATGTGGGTTCCGAAATGGGGGGAGGGGAAACTAAATGCTCCCCCCCCCCCCCATCAACTATTTAACTATTTCGAAAGAACTAATTAGAGTTTTTCTACGTCAGAGTGCATCTGCCTGAGGGAAGAGGATTCAGGATTTTGCACACAAAACCAGATCTGTAAAATGAAAGTGCACGCAAAACCAGATCTGTAAAATGAAAGTGCACGCAAAACCAGATCTGTAAAATGAAAGTGCACACAAAACCAGATCTGTAAAATGAAAGTGCACACAAAACCAGATCTGTAAAATGAAAGTGCACGCAAAACTCAAGTTCTGGAACAAGACCTTTCTTATTTTGCCTGTCACTGATACCAGGTTGTAGCTCAGTATCCTGGTTTTTCTGTGTTTGTCTTGCACTTCTCGGGTGGCTTGGGTGATGGAGTTGTTCATCTTTTCGTGGGTTTTAGCTTCACCATTTATCCATCTCTTTCTTGGTCTTCCCCCTTGCCTTCATGCCAGATGTTCTACTGTAAAAAGTCTCATATGCCCTCAATGGCGGAACCATTTCATTCTAATGCTAGTATTCCTAACCCTGTTTTGTCTAATGTTGGAAGAAGACTAAAGTCCACAAGTGTATGAACAATCAGATCTTTTCTTTCGGAGTTTACAGCTTGTGAATGTGAAGAAGAAGAAAAGAGAAGAAGAAGAAGAGATGTAGTGATGCTGTAAGGCTTAGAGGTTAGTGAAGACATTTCACAGTTCTCAGTGTACCAGGGTTTGATTCCCATTGCAGGCGGTTTAGAAAAAAAACTTCTCATGGTCTATAGGCAGTGGTACGAGAGTTGTCCTGTACAAGCCTGACTGCTTACTGTTCTCAGACAGTGGTACGAGAGTTGCCCTGTACAAGCCTGACTGCTTACTGTTCTCAGGCAGTGGTACGAGAGTTGTCCTGTACAAGCCTGACTGCTTACTGTTCTCAGACAGTGGTACGAGAGTTGTCCTGTACAAGCCTGACTGCTTACTGTTCTCAGACAGTGGTACGAGAGTTGTCCTGTACAAGCCTGACTGCTTACTGTTCTCAGACAGTGGTACGAGAGTTGTCCTGTACAAGCCTGACGGCTTACTGTTCTCAGACAGTGGTACGAGAGTTGTCCTGTACAAGCCTGACTGCTTACTGTTCTCAGACAGTGGTACGAGAGTTGTCCTGTACAAGCCTGACTGCTTACTGTTCTCAGACAGTGGTACGAGAGTTGTCCTGTACAAGCCTGACGGCTTACTGTTCTCAGACAGCAGCTTGTGCACACATTCACCACAGCCAGTTTTCATTGTGCAATGGGTCACTATCATTTAGAGAGAAGAAAAGGTGCAAACCTTAGCAATATAAATGCCACGCCTAATTATAGACTCTACCCAAACAAACAAAAACCCTCATTGTACTTAAATATTCTACTTAAATTAACAAATTCTGTGCATTTTTATATTCTACCGCATCTGCCCATCCTTAACAGTCCTGAGATATTTTGTCACTATAATTAACTATATCGAATTCCCCCACCAGGTGTGTACCAGCACACTTCAGGATCTCTTCTAGGTGGTCATGCTGTGAAAATTCTGGGATATGGTGTGGAAAATGCGACTAAATATTGGCTGGTTGCAAACTCCTGGAATCCTGACTGGGGCGATGCAGGTAAGCTGTGATCTTTATACCTGCTGTTGTTTGTATCAGCCCTTTCATTTCTTTTTATATTACAGAAGGAAATAGCTGGATTAAATTATTCTTTTTGTCAACGCCTGCTAAGTTAACGCACCCAAATCGAAACCCACTGCTGGCTGTGTGGATTTTTATCATGGTATGATGCATCGCAGGTCAACCCAGCTTAAAATGGGTACCAGGGTGTATGTCCTGGGGAAGTAAAGACGGCCTGCGTAATGCTCACCACAGTAACTCACCCAGTGTCGGTGGTCTGTAAAAATATGGGTGCTTTCCACATATGCCCAATGCACCTGAAGGCGTGAAAAGGGATCTTTAAACTGCTAACTTCACATCACAGGGAAGGAAGTTTGTCACTGTTGAGAGCTTGCAACTTTGACAAGGATGTGTGAAGATTGCCACTTGTTGTCGCTCATGGCTATGTTGTTTATCATATCCACATACTCTCATGCTTGCATCTCTGCTCTGTAGTTCAGAATGATTTTACCCATGGTATATAAGTCCAAAAGTTGGCGATGGAGATGGCTTGTGATACTCTGGCAAAAACAGCTCTCTGGTGGACAGCAGATGGGAAAAGGAAATGTGGACGACCTAAGGAAACCTAGAGAAGGACAATATAACGGGAAATGAAGGAATGTAAACTGACATGGGATACCATAGGCAGAAAAGCAGCAGACCGGCAGCTATGTAGATCATTTGTGAATGCTTTATGTGTCAACAGCGACTTAAAGAGGATATAGAGAGATAGTTTGTACAGTCCAAGGTGACTGCACTAGCTATACAGCCTGAAATCCTGAGACTTCAGACCCTCCTCTAGCCTGCATTCATCCTACAAACAGTAATGCATTTTGCCGCCAGGTGGTTTTCTGGATATGGATTACAGATACCAACACTCTCAGTCAAATGAGCATTGGCTGCTGATCCATCTGTCTATACTTCTGTCCGTAACAATACATGTAACTGCACTGTAGGCAAAGTAATATCAGAATTGTAAGTTACTTCTTAAATACAGAAGAGCGTCCACAGCACAAGACTGACTCACCTTTTAACCCACTAGACTGACTCACTTTTTAACCCACTAGACTGACTCACCTTTTAACCCACTAGACTGACTCACCTTTTAACCCACTAGACTGACCCACCTTTTAACCCACTAAGACACACACTGAGAGATAAACACCCGGTGACACAAAGTGCCACCATTCAGATGAGGATCGACTATGCAGAGGTCCTAGCCATTAGGTTATATTAAGGCCCCCAGTAAAAGGGGGGGGGGGGGGGGGGGGTCTTCAGAAAAATGAAAAATTACTCCAACATGAGGACAAGATAACATTAAAAAAAAAACACGAATATGGAACTTGGAAAAAGAAAACAAAAATGTCAAACTTTGTCCTCTTTCAGCCGCCCGAAGGCCTGCTTTATCGAGGACGGTTTCTTTGCTGTCTGAATTTCGTTTGTTTCTTTGCGGTGATCATTTTCGCCTAAGTTTGATTTCTTGCTGCTACAACATGTCTGCTCATCAGGCTTGGTGGGCATAGTTCAGCTTTTTGGGAGTGGATTTGTCAGCCCCAAGAAGGGACTGCCATTTTTTGCCTTGGGCGGCCTGGAACGGGAATGGGTGCGGTCTCGTCGTGGCTGTCTTCTGCTATCAGGTCTGGCAATCGTTTGATGTGCTGTCCGTGAAGATGGCGGCATATTCATTGGACTTTCTTTAGTTGCATTTAGAACTGGCGATAACCTCTTCTGTTGGGCGTGCCTTGTTTCCTTTGTTTTTGCCTGTACACGTGCAGTTGCTTAAGGGCTGCGTTGAGTTCATCGTAAAATCTGTCAAGTTTTTGCCGCTTTTCTGTTTCTTCGGGTGTTAGGTCTTTCTTCTCGAGCTCCTCCTAGTCATAGGTGATCGCATAGCGGCTGCCGTCTTCTTCCATCCTTAGTTTGTGTGGGTGTACTTGTTTGTTAAAGTCCTCAAGCATTGCTTAAAGGTCGGCCTCGCAGATTGCCCTATCGGTTGCTGCTTTCTGGTTTTCGCGCTGAGTAACCGGCTGCCTGGTAAAACAGAACAAGACTGTTAGCTACATTTATAACCTTGTAAAACAAAAAAGTGGAAGTAATATTTCATACATTTGAAAGTGAGGCCTACTGAAAAGAAAAATGCCAGTTTATTAAAGAAACTTTTTTTTGTTTGTTTTAGTTTACATTTGATGACCGTATTTTTTTGGTTGTGAATTATGTAAAAATCCAGTTGCACCCTACTGTCAATATACTTTTTAATAATTAAAACTGCCATTACTTACTGTGTTTACCACTTTTGTGGTGTTATCAGCGGGGCCTTTGAGGATTGAGGGCTGCATGTCTAGTCCAGTCACCATTAGCTCTGTAGGTTATAATATTATTTTTGCCTGGGCAGAAAAAACCCCAAATAGTCTTACCAAGGATTTTAACCTGTTCTCCTGAATGAGATCTTAGTAGTCTTGACAGTTCAGGTATCAGCTCTTCATATATTATCAATGCCTTTATATATATATATATATGTATGTATATATGTATTTATGTATGTATGTGTGTATGTATATATATATGTGTGTGTGTGTATATATATATATATATATATATATATATATATATATATATATGTGTGTGTGTGTGTGTGTGTATAAATATATATCATTAAAAGTTATTTTGTTTCTTTGTTTTGATAATCCAGGTTTTTTCAAAATCATCCGTGGACGGGATGAGTGTGGGATAGAAAGTCAGATCGTTGCTGGTGAACCAAAGATTTAACTTGTCTGCCATTGCAACTACTGCACCATATAATGTTTAGTTACTCCTTTCATCATTTACTTTTCATTCCAACTGTTAAGCTGTAAAGTGGCTTAAAGGTAATACAGCTGACTCTTTTGCACTAGGTTTCATTTCACTTAGCTCAGTCTCTTTAAAGTGACTGACCAAACACCCAGGGTTTTGCCCAATGATATCAAAAGTAAAGGACCCTCTTCCACGCCTTCAGGCGTATTGGGCACATAGGGCTAGTACTATATTTTATAGACCAATCAGCACTGAGTGGGTGATGTGGTTAACATTGTGCTGGCCACCTTTTCAGGACTTTACCTGGTGCTGATTTTAGGTTGGGTTTGCCACGTAATTTGTGAAAAAGTCTGGCTATATCAAGATGTGAACCCATGACCTTGGATCCACAGGCAAAAGTCTAATCATAACACCATGGTGTCTCTCTCACCATGGTGTCTCCCTCACCATGGTGTCTCCCTCACCATGGTGTCTCCCTCACCATGGTGTCTCCCTCACCAAGGTGTCTCCCTCACCATGGTGTCTCCCTCACCATGGTGTCTCCCTCACCACGGTGTCTCTCTCACCATGGTGTCTCCCTCACTCATAACTTTAATCATGGCTGGGAAATCAAATTTCTACCAATCTCCCTCAGTGGTGACATTTATAAAAAGTTGTCCTGTCAGCCACTTTTACTTCCCATGACATTTTCTGGTACCACTTTAGACTGGTTCGACCTGGGAGCCCTGGTTCAGTCCCCAAAACGTTTCCTGATATGGATTTATCATCTTTTGATTTTATTCTGCATATCATCATGATTGGATGGAAGATTTCTTATCTGGTTTCTGTTCATCTGTAGAAAGTCTGTGTTTTTCTGACATGTTATGAGATTGAATTTACTCTAGAACTTGGTAAAGACTGGCAAGATTGATAGAAAAAGAGTAAGGAAAAGGCACAGAGACAAATAGCTGGATGGCTTGGTCATATAGATTAGTGATAAGAAAGGATTATCATCACAGCACTCCGGACAAATCCTTAGGTGCTCTGATCTCCTCCTCAAAAGCTCCACAAGTGTAAAACGACTGTTGATGCCTTTTCTTTGTTGTGTTTGTTAATAAAACGTCTTGTCCCCTTAGTGAAATGTTAATTTCTTGCAGCTCTAGGCTGCACTCCCATGTCCATCAGTCTAGACAGGGATATAGAGTCATGTCCTTTGGCATGCTCCTCGGTACGGTAAGTGCAGCGCATGGCATTGAAAACATCACTTCTGCCAAGTACTTAACCAGCCATAGCAACTGCAGTGTCGGCAAGATAGTCTGCACGCTAATGCTTATTGATGTAGCACATAATGATGATTATATCAGTCTAAACATGGTAAGCAATATTCAAGGGCATCTCATGGCAACATCTTTCTACTGTGCCTTATAAACACTGATGTTTACTTTACTCATGTAGAATATATGTGTGATGTCTAAACTTTAAATTTGGTGTTTTAACTTGATCACGTCTGTGAAGCATTGATTTGTCATGTACTTCTCTTTATGTCTATTTATGTCTTAAATAAAAAATGGATACATATTTTGTCACATCTGCTCTTCATTTTTTTTAAAATTCTGTGCTATGTGGCAGTGATAAGGGAACTATCCCAAAATGAAATTCTGATTGCTTAATTAAAATTAACCATTTGCCACAGGGACACCGTTCATTGCTTGCATCATTCAGTGTGAAGCCGATTAGTTCAGTGGTTAACAAATTGTGAATTAATAAACCTGGACACTGTGTTATTGCCTTTCCTGCCATCTGTGAAATCCATGGTTTGATTCATTTTCTTCAGACGGTCAAAATGCCTTTGATATTCATCTTCGATTATGTATATATACGGTGATAATTTTATGAATGACAGTTTTGTGAGGTATTTGTGCATAAAATCAGAAATGGACATAAAAATGTGCATGCTGATGATGGGCAAGAAATGACTGGCAGCACATTAGACAGAAACAGTGTGGTCTGACATGGTAATTAGGGTCAGGCAGCATGTTCTATAGAAGAAGAATACAGTGCTTTATCAGCTAACAATTGTTTTTTATCTAAAGAAGATATTTGTCACTGTTCTGGCTTATGAATTAGGATTCGAATAAAGAATATTTTAGCGGATGCACACTCTAACATAACATGGCCACATTGTGGGCTGGATTTTCACACCAAACATGATTCGGCTAATGACTGTGATTCTTGAATGAATTATTTTCGTTAGTAGTAGTATTGCTGTAATAATCTAAGATTGGGAATCTGAACGTGTAATGTGCAGCTTAAATGTTGTGGCAAGGCAGACCATGTTTTTTAGCCTTGGTTGGCAGCTGGTCTAATGACATGGCAGACCATGTTTTTAGCCTTGATTGGCAGCTGGTCTAGGACAAGGCAGACCATGTTTTTAGCCTTGATTGGCAGCTGGTCTAGGACAAGGCAGACCATGTTTTTTAGCCTTGATTGGCAGCTGGTCTAGGACAAGGCAGACCATGTTTTTTAGCCTTGATTGGCAGCTGGTCTAGGACAAGCAGACCATGTTTTTTAGCCTTGATTGGCAGCTGGTCTAGGACATGGCAGACCATGTTTTTTAGCCTTGATTGGCAGCTGGTCTAGGACAAGGCAGACCATGTTTTTTAGCCTTGATTGGCAGCTGGTCTAGGACAAGGCAGACCATGTTTTTAGCCTTGATTGGCAGCTGGTCTAGGACAAGGCAGACCATGTTTTTTAGCCTTGATTGGCAGCTGGTCTAGGACAAGGCAGACCATGTTTTTTAGCCTTGATTGGCAGCTGGTCTAGGACAAGGCAGACCATGTTTTTTAGCCTTGATTGGCAGCTGGTCTAGGACAAGGCAGACCATGCTTTTTAGCCTTGATTGGCAGCTGGTCTAGGACAAGGCAAACCATGCTTTTTAGCCTTGATTGGCAGCTGGTCTAGGACAAGGCAGACCATGCTTTTTAGC
Organism: Candidula unifasciata; assembly: GCA_905116865.2. NCBI lineage: Eukaryota > Metazoa > Mollusca > Gastropoda > Stylommatophora > Geomitridae > Candidula > Candidula unifasciata. The sequence continues at coordinate 67,345 of CAJHNH020005146.1, forward strand.
CTTGATTGGCAGCTGGTCTAGGACAAGGCAGACCATGTTTTTTAGCCTTGATTGGCAGCTGGTCTAGGACAAGGCAGACCATGTTTTTAGCCTTGATTGGCAGCTGTTGTAGGACAAGGCAGGCCATGTTTTTAGCCTTGATTGGCAGCTGTTGTAGGACAAGGCAGACCATGTTTTTTAGCCTTGATTGGCAGCTGTTGTAGGACAAGGCAGACCATGTTTTTAGCCTTGATTGGCAGCTGGTCTAGGAGAAAAGCTCTGTTAGGCAAAAAGGCAGAGCACTGCTATTCCGATTCAGCAGCCTGTAGCATGCTTTGTTCCAGCATATTGGTGTTATCTCTTCTTTGGAATAAACAAGGCAGACTGAGTGAGAGATCACGTTGCGCGCTGCATGAGCAACACATAGTCTCTACAATACTGCCCAAGCTTTGCGCTATAGGGGAAGGGACTTTTCACAACATGTCTTGCTAGTTAGACTAGCCATCGCCACTGGTTGTGTCCCGTATGTTTTTCTAAGCACACTATAACACTATCGTGGAGAAAGACGAACAGGTGCCAGAAACAATGTAAAATAGTGTGCTAACGCGAAAAGCTGAATGCTATCGTTTAGGAAAATGAACTAGAAACCCAGTGAAGGAAAGGGACAGTCTCACACACAGATACAGCTCAACGTTTCGACCAGATTCTTAATCAGATAATTAACTGTACGAATCCCACACCCTAACAAGGAACGAACACAACACATTGAGCGTTTGTCCTTGCAGTGAACCGGAACAAATCAAGGAAAGAAAACTGGGTACAGCATCTTCTCTGTTCTTTTCTCCTGGATATGACCAAAGTATGTAGACTGTCTGCTTCTGTGTGGGCTATCAGTTCTCTTCACAAGTCAGTTTATTTCAAGACATCTTCATTACTCTTTAAACTGTCCATGGTATTCTCATCATTCGTCTATAAAACCACATTTTTGCTTTTTCGAAATAATTTTTGTTTGTGAATCGTTCAGCTGTGCATGATTCACTTCCTTATATCATATGATTGATATAGCTCTTGAGAATTATCTTTCTCCCTCTTATTATCTGCATAATACACATAAATATACAGATGGGTATTCCTTTGGGCTATAGACACCGTATATAAACAAATATACACGTATTGTTTTCTCGTGTTCATTTACAGAAAGAAGAAAGAAAGAAGAACACAATAGACAACATGAAAATCTAAAGCTATAGTTACCATGCCTGGAATAAAACCTATCACCTCCAAACGACGAATGCGCCTCGCTGTAGAAATGGTGGAACCCTAGGATGTTTATGAATGTCTACGTTCCTTGTGTGGCTTATTTCCACGGGGGAGGGGGAAGTACACAGCCAAGGAACGTAGACATTCATAAACACCCGAGTTTTGATACTCAGGAACAGTCACGCCTTCAGCCCTACCCCATTCAGTATTTCTTACTTGTGCTCAGGCCCCTGCCGCGCCTCAAATCTACTCACGGCAACACATCCTCCCACAAACATTATATTTACCAGAACAGACAAGAAACGGTGGTAGCGGCACTTGATTTAGAAGATGCTTACTTTTTTTTTTTGAAACGTATCCAGAACCATGAGTTGTACGCCTTGGCTCGGCACTACCCCATTCGCAAGTATTTCTTCCATTATGGTACCGGCCCCTGGGAGCGCCTAAAATCTACTCACGGGAGTGAACCCGGACCACAAACATTATATTTACCAGAACAGACAGGAAACGGTGGTAGCGGCACTTGAGCCGGGCAGAAGATGCTTACAACAGAGTCAGATATAGTATCTTGATGACAGCGCTTAGAAAGAATGGAGTCTGTTCTTGGTTGGTGAACTAGATGGCGGTTTTTTTTCTTCTCCTCGGGTATCTGTGCCTGGGTTCATGAACCACACAACCATATACTATAGCCCCAGGTCTGCATGCAAAGACCCTTGAACATGTCTACAGCTTCTATTCAAAACGCGAATGGACACACGTATACACCGATGAATCATTCGAGGGATCAGAAAAAAAAAAAACCCGGAGGAGCTCGATCGGTCATCATAATGCAAGATGGCACCACAGTAGAAACGTCATGCGCCTCCAGAAGACTCTCAACAAACTTCAGAGCAGAGCAGCAAGCAATTATTGATTCAGCCAAAGTGACTGAGGAGAGAAAAATTAAAAACAGCAAAATTGTTTTCCTTTGTGACTACATGTCAGCCCGCCAGGTGACTCAGAGGGATCCACGAGACATGGAGAGAGAAATGATCCACCAGCTAAACAGACTCGCAGAAAACAATCATAACGTTCTCCAGTGGATCCCGGCTCACTGCGGCATACCAGGAAATGAGTTAGCAGACAGACTTGCAAAAAATTGAACAAAAGAGAAACAACACGCACCCATTGTCATTACTAGAAATCAAAACACTTATCAAGTGAAAAAAAAACAAATAATTGTGAAGAGAACAAACTAACAGTAAACACCCACAAGATCCCATCAGCAGACTCAACAGAAAGCAACATCCAACAATTTTCCGTCTACGAACAGGACACTGCAGGCTAAACTACCACATGCATAAAATAAAGATTGTAGAGTCCCCGCATTGTACCTGTCAGACAGGACCACAAACACCTGAGCATTTTCTGCACTCCCCCCTCCCCCCCAACCTACAACTTCGACAAGACACCTGGCCTCAAGAGCAAAGTATGCAGAGCAAGCTATGGGGAACAATGCCATGAAGGACCTGCAGCTGACATGCGAGTTCATAGAGGCAACCCACCTGATGGTCTGATCTGAGCATACGAAACCGAACGCAAAGAAGAAAGAAGACATTAAGCCAGGAGTCCAGAGAGTGGCCAGCGGGGACTACGGAAGTGGAAGTCCAACAGTTGATTCACAAATTGTCCAGATGATATGATTATCTTTACAGATGGTTCTGTGTTGAGAGGGAAGAAAAGTGCCTGGGAGTTCGTAGCGAAGGCCAATGGAAAATTGATAGTGCAGGACAGCCTAGCATATGGTACCACAGCATCTAGAATGATAATGGAAGGCGGTAATTGCAGCTTTCCGATGGCTAGAGAACAAGATGCATACACATGTCTTTTTAACAGACTTTGAAAGCATGCTGAGAAAGGTGAAGACAGGTTGCTTCGAGCAGAGTGGCAAGCATCTCTTGGAAGATCACGGGTAGTGAGCATACTTTGGATCTTTTCTCTAGGCCATGCTACCGAGGTGGGAATTGAACAGGCAGATGGATTGGTTGGATCTGCACCACTGGGTGGTGACAAGGCAAATATGGTCAAGACCCTTTGGGAACAGGTAACGAAATAGGAAGAGAAACTTGATTATTATAGCCTGGAGAGAATGATGCGCGTGACTAGAGGGTCTGGCCGGCTCACTGCACTCAGAGGAAAGGCAAGACGGGCATATAACCAGACTACGACCGGTACCATTAGTATTGGAACTCTGCTCTCGCTCCTGAAGATGACGATGTAGCGTGTATGGGAATGCCGCGAGTAATGTGATGTCAACTCTTGACTCAACTCAACTCAATGGCGAGCGAACGCTGAACAAAGCGATCTAATAACACCTCCACAACACATGACAGGCGGTGCGACCGGCCGCTACAGGAATGAGATGGGAAGGGCAAGTTCGTGATAACTACCCTGATTTAGTGTGTGTGTGTGTGTGTGCGTACGTGCGTTCGTTCGTGCGTTCGTGCGTCTGTCCTTTCCATTCACTGAGCTTCTTACTTAGATTTTGTGTTAATTAATTATCGGTTTCCTCTTGAACGCAAACATCCCGATTTTTGTGACACTCATAAAATGAAAACGTCAGAGACGTGACAAATAAAGTAATGGATATTAAGTGTTACTGACAGCTGATGATCTCTTGTTACGCAACGTCACGAATAAGCTAGGTCTGTAAAACGGACGAGCGCGCAACACCCCACGTTCTGTAACAATACCAACGTCTAGAAGCGACGAGCAGCCAGAACTTCCCTCGAGAGTTTACATCCGGTGAACGCTAAAAACAGATACATAACTATGCCATACAAACAATTGAAACCGGTGTGACATAACGTTTGACGACATATACAGCACTATTAAAATAAAGTGTCTGAAACATTTTTTTAATTTATACAGTGCTCTGAAAGTGTCTAGCCCTTCATAACCAATTTTGTATTTAAAAATCGTTCACGTTTTCCCGCCCACATATTACCCATTCATCGAGAAGCATGAAAGAGGTTTGGTAATACATAGTAAGTAAAGTAAAAAGTAAAGATCCCTTTTTCGCGCCTTTAGGCTTATCTGGCCTTTAGGGCTAGACTTATTTTTTATAGACCAATCGGCACAAGATGGGTGATGTGGTCAGCATCACGCCGGCGGCCTTTACTTCCCGAGACTGCACCCGGTACCCACTCAAGGCTGGGCCGATTTGGGAATCAAGGTCATTTTTGAAAAAAGTCAGACTCCTCCAGGGAGTGAACCCACGACCTTCCGCATGCGAGTGTCTAGCCGCTACGCCACAGAGACTCCTCTTGGTAATACAGAAGGAGCAGTTAACACAAATGAGGCGATTTATTTATCCTAAGACGCGCCAGTTTTCTCGCACTTGAACAGACGTGCAAAGATATGCCTAAACGACGTCCATGACCTGCAGTTTTGTTTAGTTCCGTGGGTGTGGCGAAAAGCGCAGTCTTGCGTGCACATTTCCCGCTAAGTGGACTGCAGATCCTATCTACCGCCAACGTCACTCGTTGACAACTACAAAATATTCATCGACTCATGCATTACTAGAGGTGAAATCACTAAAGTCTGTCCTATCCCGGTGGCAATTGGCAGCTTGTTGACTATGTTCGGTTGTTTTTATTTATAAATGTCTATGGCGTTAAATGTTTGCGTTAGTCATGCATGGGGTTTCCAGTTATCTAAAATTAGACCCCTTAAGTGGGAGAAATTAAGGATTATCACTAAAAGTAGTTGATGGATCCTCTTTGCCAAGGAAAGAGGATGTGCATTTTGTTGCAGGGGAACAGGAACGTAGGGGCCTAGGCACTTTAGAAGCCGTTTTCTAGAACATCAACACTTAGGTCCTCCTTCGCTACTGACACCGTTGCTAACTAGAAGGCTGATGCACAATGCCTGACGATTACACATATCAAAGCTTCCTCGTACAACAGCATCGCATGTTTCTGTCTTGTCAAATTATTTAGGAGCAGTATACACAAAAACTTCAAAGTAGGGTTACGTAAGTCGTGTTTCATGTTTTAAATAGGCACAGACCGTCGACACTTAACTAAAGAAAAAACAAGGATACTGTCCCGGTCACCCAACCCCCTTTACAGGGGTGTCTGGGCTAACCCTTTCCCTAAACTATTGGGGCGGGGGTGGGGTTGGGGAGTGGGAAAAAAGGGGGAGGGGTTGGAAGTGCCGTAACCATCAGGTTTCGGCACCCATGAGAAGAAAAGAGACCCATTCCTTCCAGCAAAAGCTCACACACAAGCTTTGTAGACAAAATCACAAGAGAGCGATCAACAAACAACAAACGATAAGCAACATAACATGTTTGCTAGGTGGCTGTGATCACGGTTACGGGACGGTTGATGCTGATGGCAATCTTCGTTCTCTCTGTTGTAGAGCTGAGGTTGTTGTAGCTGGGCGGATATTGCCAGATGTGAAGCTGTAACTACGCTCATATTTACTTACCCCCTTTTCTAAATTTAATCAGAACATACCCAAAACAACTGGGCAGTCAACGTGAGCAACTGAAATGTTTCGAAACAGGCTAGGGCCCGAAGACAACTTATGCCAAATATCAGACAAATTGAGACCATCATCATGTTGTGGCCATGTTATGGGAAGATGGAAAGTGGAACATGTTGTGAAATTAAATAGAGGACAGAGAAAGAGAAAACGTGAGAAGATTCATAACAGCTTTTTCTCATGGCATCGAGGGGTGTGAATAAATCAAAGAATGAATGAAGTACTTTATGAATGAAGCATAAATTAGGATCGACATCCTTGCACTCGGGACATTCCCACACTACCCCGTCTCTTTCTTCAGTAGCCAACGAAGAGTCGATATGCTAATAGTACCTAATGCAACTTGACTGAAAGTTCGCGTTTGTCTTCCCTGCAGTGTTGAATATCTTACAACCCCTCGCTGAATTGGTCTGTCAATGTATGGATGGATACTTGGTCTGTTCTGCTGCACTGTCCACTTGATCCCAGAGAACCTTCACCACTTCCGCTTTATCATAATGTAGCTCATCACCCATTGGAGCTTCAGCAGCCAATATATCACCTTGCTCATTACCCTGAACACCCGAATATCATGTACAGACAATCTATGAAATGCTCCTGATCAGAGTCTTATCAAGCGAAACAAGTCACTCTACGCATGGGACGCCGGCTTCTATCTTCTGAAACATTTTGTGTGAGGGTGTTACATCGAGAAGTGTTAGCACATGGACTGGTAGATGTTGCTGGAGATCGCAGGTTGTGAAGAGGCATGATCGCACACACCAGTGAACAGAGCACTTGATGATGGTGGCGGTGTTGGTGGGGGTGATGATGATGATAATGATGATGATAATGATGATGATAATGGTGATGATGATGATACTAACAAACTGGTTTCAATAGCACTGCATGTTACCTCTGGGGAATTCTGGATTTGGTTTGAAGCAGTACTGTCTGGTATAAAGCGTCTCGGGACTGGAGAGGTTCAGAGTACTATGGATACTTGCAGCTACTTCTTGGGAAATCATTCCAGTATCTAGTGCCCACATCTTGAAGCCCGCAGCCTCTTCAGATAGAGCTCAGTTCATGCAGACGTTGGTTTTACTGCTTTGGTAACCAAATGGCCAGATGCCTCGAATACTTCTATTTTCAAGACAGCAAGGAAGCGATGGCGAACAGCACTGTCTCCAAGAGGTTCAATTGTACTGTTCTAGTTCTCCGTGTGGGTTCCGAAAGCAATAATGGATCCACCGCAAAAAAAAAAGCATGTCGTAACAGTCAACTAACTGGTAGCTTCCTTCGAACTCTGAGGGCATCAGCCTGAGAGGCAAGGAACCAACAAACTGAATACACATAAGTAAAGAAATTAGATAACGGCGCTTCCATTATCATCATCATGTGTGTATGTAAGTTGTATACCACCAGGACATCACATAAGCGATAAACACCCGGTGACATAAAGGGCCACCATGCGGATGAGGATGACCCGTGGAGAGCCCCGGAAACCCGTTCAGCCGTTAGGACATATTTCAGGCCCGGCTATATTTAGGGGCTCCTTCAAAAACCAGGATGGGGCTTCAGAATAACTAAAAATTGCATCCCACAAGGGAATGACAAGATAACGTCATCTTGACCTTTCTATGCCTTTATACGTTACATACGACTCGCAGTCAGGTTCCCTATTCCCTTCTAGCATTCTTCTTTATTAAATGCTTTGCCGACTGGCTAGGACAATCATGCCCGTTCACAGTCTGCAGTCTTCAACAGCATGCATTAGTTCATGTTTTGATAGCCCTCTTGCCCACGATAAATAAAATATCTATTCAGAATCGCCACACGTCATCTTTATCTGTTTCTTTTTCCACAGATCTTTCCAGTGGTCGGCGGCGTCCGACTCGTAATTCCAACGTACCGTCATCGAAACCCACTGCAGGCTGCGTGGATTTTTATCATGATATGGGACGCTGCAGGTCGACACAGCCTCAAATGGGTACCAGGATGGTTGTCCTGGGGAAGCAAAGACGTCCAGCGTAATGCTGACTACATTACCCACCGAGTGCCGATTGGTCTGTAAATATGGGTGCTCTTCCCAGCCAGATGCGCCTAAAGGCGTGAAAAGGGATCTTTACTACTTTACTTTACTTTCCAGTGGTCACAACATGCTATAAAGTTTTTTTTTTTTTTTTTCATAACATGACCAAAGAGTGATGACCGTATTTTTTCTGATCTAGTGATAAGTTGTCTTTGAGCCCTCGTATCTGTCAAAATATCTGGATTGCTCTTTCTAAGGATTCTTCTGTCAAACCACATCTCGAAGGCCTTGTGAAATTGTTTGCTTGTTCTAACATTACCATTTAGTAATGAATACATTTGGCTGTCTGTGATGAACAATTACCCCCCTTCCCCTAGCCCCAGAACATTTCGTGGAAGTCATTTAAACTGGACGGAGGTTTGATGTTTAGGTCGATACAAATAATTCCATTCTAGAGAGGATTAGAACGAAAATAACTCCTAATGAAAATACTTTCCCTCAAATACTTTCCTCAGCTGCTATCCTCTTTCTCCAAAAATAAAACCGGGTTTTAAATTTTTGATTGCTCCAAACGCTCCTACAGTGTTTTTTAAAGGGCATGGCTTATTGTTTCATTTTTTCCATATTATAAATTTATTCAAGTACCAATCTCCATATTTAAATATATATATATATATATATATATATATATATATATATATATATATATATATATATATATATATATATATATATATATATATATAATGTGTCAGTACGAATTATCAGTTAAAACTAGTAGAATAATTTGTTATGCAAATGAAATTGATATCGTTGAAAAAAAAAAAAATAAACTAGAGACGGTAAAAACACTGGCTCTAGATGCAGCTCACAAAATGGGACTTGTTATCAATCACGATAAGATATAATTCATGATAATAACAAGAGAGGGAAAGGATATAAACTCCGGCCATATACAAGTCGATAATATGACAATCAAACGAACAGAAACATATAAGTAGGTGGTTGCAAACTTCAACTGCTCCAACATGCTGAGAGAAAAATAATACAATCTAAAATTCAGTATGGAAATAAAGTATACAATGCTCTTCAACATCTGCTTCAGTCAAAGTTTCTATCTCGCAACAAGATCAAAATATATACAATGTTGACAAGATCAATTGATATCTGGCCCCGAAACCTGGAGCACAACTAAAAGAGATAAAGCGTTGCTAGAAATGTTCGAAAACAGAGTTTTAGGACGAATCTTTACACCCACCAAAAATGTAAATAGCGAGAAATGGAGAATAGAAGCAATAACGAAATTCACAATCTGTTTAAATCACCATAAATTACTGACATCATGAAGGCCAATAGACTGAAATGGCTGGGGCATATTAGGAGAATGTCGGATGACACATAGGTAAAAACGCAATATACCAGGGAGCTGAATAGTCATAGACCACGAGACAGACCAAGAAGACAATGGAGAGATAATATCCAGACAGACCTGCAAACATTTGGTGTCCCCAACCTGGAAAGAGAAGGTCAACCAGAGAGAAGAGATGAGGCGGGTGATATCTGCAGCAAGGAACCATAAGAGCTCGGAATGCTGAAGAAGACCAACCAGAGAGATGAGTGGAGGCGGGTGATATCTGCAGCAATGAACCACAAGAGCTCGAAATGCTGAAGAAGACCAACCAGAGAGATGAGTGGAGGCGGGTGATATCTGCAGCAATGAACCACAAGAGCTCGGGATGCTGAAGAAGACCAACCAGAGAGATGAATGGAGGCGGGTGATATCTGCAGCAATGAACCACAAGAGCTCGGGATGCTGAAGAAGACCAACCAGAGAGATGAGTGGAGGCGGATGATATCTGCAGCAATGAACCACAAGAGCTCGGGATGCTGAAGAAGACCAACCAGAGAGATGAATGGAGGCGGGTGATATCTGCAGCAATGAACCTCAAGAGATCGGGATGCTGAAGAAGACCAACCCGAGAGATGAATGGAGGCGGGTGATATCTGCAGCAATGAACCACAAGAGCTCGGGATGCTGAAGAAGACCAACCAGAGAGATGAGTGGAGGCGGGTGATATCTGAAGCAATGAACCTCAAGAGCTCGGGATGCTGAAGAAGACCAACCAGAGAGATGAATGGAGGCGGGTGATATCTGCAGCAATGAACCACAAGAGCTCGGGATGCTGAAGAAGACCAACCAGAGAGATGAGTGGAGGCGGGTGATATCTGCAGCAATTAACCACAAGAGCTCGGGATGCTGAAGAAGACCAACCAGAGAGATGAATGGAGGCGGGTGATATCTGCAGCAAGGAACCATAAGAGCTCGAAATGCTAAAGAAGGCCAACCAGAGAGATGAATGGCGGCGGATGATATCTGCAGCGAGGAACCTAAAGGGCTCGGAATGCCGAAGAAGACCAACCAGAGAGATGAGTGGAGGCTGGTGATATCTGCAGCAAGGAACCTAAAGGGCTCGGAATGCTGAAGAGGACCAACCAGAGAGATGAGTGGAGGCGGATGATATCTGCAGCAAGGAACCTAAACGACTCGGAATGCTGAAGAAGACCAACCAGAAAGATGAGTGGAAGCGGGTGATATCTGCAGCAAGGAACCACAAGAGCTCGGAATGCTGAAGAAGACCAGCCAGAGAGATGAGTGGAGGCGGGTGATATCTGCAGCAAGGAACCATAAGAGCTCGGAATGCTGAAGAAGAAGAAGAAGAATAATCACACTTGGACTTATTTTCAGGTTATGACTCACGTTCGGGGAAAACTAGTAAAAAATTTTATTACATTCCGACTGTTACTTTATGCTTCTGCTCATATAGCGGTATTATTTGCGTCTGATATCACAACGTCTAGTTTGAGAATGGAGGTGGAGGCAGTCTTTGCTGCCTTCCGCTGGCTTGAGAATCAGCTGTACACACAAGCCGTGATTGTAACTGACTAACAGAGCGTTTTGAGAAAGGTGAAAACAGGCATGCTTCGTGCAGAGTGGAAGGCATCACTTCAGAGGTCGCGGGTAGTTAGCATCTTTGTGATATTTTTTCCAGGTTATGCCGGTGTGTTGGGAAATGAGCATGCAGATAGATTGGCTGGCTCTGGACCACTTAGTGGTGAAGTGATGTATGACAAATTAGATGTTGTGAGGGAATTTTAGGAGCAAGTAAACAGTGCGGAGGCGCAGATAAATCACTAAGTCTAATGAGAATGGCGCTGCAAGAAGTCACCAGGGAATCTGGCCGACGTTTAACACTCAGGGAAAGGATGAGATGGATATACAATCAGACAGTTACTGGTACCATCGGAATTGGAACTCTTTGCTTGCTGCTGAAGATAGGGACTGAGCACTAATGGGAGCGTCCCGAATGATGTGATGTCGATTCTCAATTCAACATTTTAACATTCAGGGGTATTATTTCAACTCGTTTAGCCATATGTTTTGTAATTTCGAGGTCAAACTTGTTTAGATAGAAAATGTTTAAGAAAAAAACTTTACGGTACTGCACATTTCAAGATTAAATAATTTCGATGGGCAATTTATACCTTTCCTCACTTCAGTGATTTCTGGCGACCAACTTATATAGCGGGTCCGACACACTGCTGAAGTTACACTACTACACAGTACTAGCACTTGGAGCACTGTTTCCCAAACTTTTCTTAGTCACGGCGCCTTTTTTGGTTTAAATTTTTCCACGGCGTCTTTTTTGGTTTAAATTTATCCACGGCGCCTTTTTTGGTTTAAATTTGTCCACGGCGCTTTTTGTGGTTTAAATTTGTCCACGGCGCCCTAACCTAAGTAAAATTATGACTGTAAGAGATTTTAAAAAAATATATAAAAAATCGTGCATTTTCGAATCTATCGCGGCACCCCTGTGAAGAGGTTCGGCTTCCAGGGGCTCAGCGCGCACAGTTTTGGAATCACTAACTTAGAGCAATAGTCTCCTACCTGGAGATCCAAAAAGGCGTCAAGCAATTTTGAAAAGGTGTCCACCTGTACTTGTAACAATCCGTTATACGAACACTTTCAGTTTACATAACAATAAAATACGGTTTAAACTTTATTTATATATATAAAGTTTAAACCGTATTTTTTTTTAAAAATCATATTTTGTTATGTGGTGGTGGGGTGGGGCGGGGTCGCGCCATATGCTCAAGAGGGCGCTATCTGAAAAAGATTATGTGTGTGTGTGTGTGTGTGTGTGTGTGTGTGTGTGTGTGTGTGTAGATATCGCAACTCTTCCTCAATTTAATCCAAGTTACCGCGCAAGTCACTCTTTCATCTTCATCATTAGGAAAAGGATGGACAGAAAGGCGACTGCATGAGATCTCCTCCCTGGCACAACACTCATTCCCTGTCCTCACTGTCCAAGAACCTGTCAGGCCTGCATCAGCCTCATCAGTCATCTTCGTACTCATACTTGATGAAAAAGAGTGGTCATCATCATCTTGATGGACAACACACACAGTATAGATATGGAATAATATTCTATGCACGAATACCCTAGGAGATAATTTTTATAAGGGACAAAGGGGAGCCGCTTGGCCCACTCACCACTGATCACCTATTTCTCCCCCCCCCCCCCCCCCCCCCAACACCCAAGATAAAAAAAAACAATTTTTTTGTTAAGGAAGGGGAAAAAAATCCAACTACTGATAACAAGAAGTAAAAAAGCTATTAAAAAACACACACACACACACACACACAAAAGTTAAGGACCCTCTGGGCATATATGGCTAGACCTATATTTTATAGACCAATCGGCATTTGGTGTGTGATGTGTTCAACATCACACTGGGAGCCTTTACTTCCCAGGACTGCACCTGGTACTCCCTCAAGACTGGGTCGACTTTGGAGCCAAGGTCATTTGTGAAGAAAGCCCGGATTTCACCAAGACTTGAACCTACGACGGTTAACAAGAACACAGAGAAAGACTGCACATAAATCAAACTGTCACAATAACAGAAGAAACAACCCTCAAAAACTGGTCATTTAGTGTCCAAATATCAAGATGATGGTTAATATTGTCTTGGCTTGATGCTATCTTCGGTCTGATTTTGTACAAAGCACAATGGATATCACGCTCCACATGAAACTGGCAACGCATTTTGTTTCTATGCCTGATAAGGCTAAAAACCCATAGTATTTCAAGTCCAAATGCACTCATTTTAAAAATAGATTGAAGCCCAAATCAATAAAAAAGAGTGTCATTGTAAATGAGGATTGCTCCAGGTGCTAGACACTGCCCTTCTGATTCTCTGTGTGTTTACCCTATTTCGGTTTGGTTTATGCTTTATACAACTGACAACATCGTGGCACAAGTGTAGTAACCCATAAGTGCTAAATTCTACTTCTAACTCAAGCCTGAGTCTGAAGAATCTCAACACAGTGAACGAACTCCGTAGCAAAGGCGAGATATTGAAATACTTTAGGTAGATTTTTAATTCCAAATTTTTGCCCAGGCAGAGCCGTTAAGCAACTATTTTCGATTTCCAACTGCCAGTGGGCTTTTACGTGCACAACAATAAGACGTCAGGTCTTACTTCCTAGAGTCCACATGAAAAATCACAGCCTTCACCAAGGCTTGAACCCGGAACTAGCAGCACTCGAGGCGGACACCATGTCTCGAGAACACTTAGCCCTCACAACTTCCCATTCATTCTCTCCCCTAATCCCTGGATCTGAACTTCATTTTAAAATAATCATTCAAACATTCACTCAGAGTCACATCTTGAAGTCCCCGTTACCTCAAGCACACACATACAACAAGAATAAGGTTGCCGGTGAACTCAAGTACATAATTAAAATTAACAACAATGAGAATGTCAGTTATGGTACACACAAAAACACAAATTTGCCGACTGTGTATTGCGGAACAACGGAAAGTTTGCAATATTATCTCCACTGTCACCCATATCCGGATTGAGAAAGCGGATATACAAAAAAATGTTTACAGCGAAATACAGTTTACCTCACCAACCCTAAGTTTGTCAAGTATGTCTGTTAGTCATTAACTGGGATGTTTTGTTTGAATAGCAGCTACCACAGTGTTAGTTGTGTCACTGTCGGCTTCTGCTGAAGACTATTGCGACAAAGTGCTCATTTTCTCAAGTGAATTGTAATAAATTTTTGCTCAACGACTTCTGGTTGTCAGCTGTGTTATATTATACTTGGTCTGTGGAGGAGTACTTGCAACATCTGCAAGACAAGACCAACCTGACGCTGATACCCGCAGTTGTTATGTTAAGCATCTTTGTGGTCACGGGACTCATCGGCAACGTCTTGGTGCTGGTTGTCTACTCCAAGAAGTTTCGACTCAACCCCACTAAAGTCCTCATTATGACCATCGCTAGTTTTGATCTCATCGCCAATGTTGGGGCTATACCAAGTAATATACTTGTCTTTGCTTCTTTTGTCGAACTCGACATATTGACATATTTACCTCGCTCTGTTATATAAAGACAGTTATACATTAATTAAGTAGAAAATGCATGGATGGGTTGAGATGTGGTTATTTGCCTGGTGGGGGGTTGTGGTAATTTAAGTAAAGCTTTACTTTTCTTTCACGGCTCTTGCTACTGTTGCTGACTCTACTGCTGTTACTCCCCTTACCACCATTTTCCTCTCTTCAAAATAGGCGTGGTGTGGATTTGAAGCAAAGACCATTGACCCCATGGTTAAGAAACTAGCTACTACGCCACCGCGGCGCAGAGAATGAAGTGTGTTTGATTCTAAAGGTGTGAAGAAGGATCCGTTACTTTACTATTCCATTGCTGAAATCAAAACAAAATCGTCTAGTGATAAATCGTCTACAGCTGGAATTAAAGCGCATTAGCAAGGCTTAAGCCATAGACGGCGATAGAGAACTATAACAACCACAATACACACACAAGGAGCTAGAACATTGGTTCTCAACCTGTTGGTGCCGACCCCTTTCGGAGTCGAACAAAACATATTCACCACAACATGAGGAACTGTATTAAAGTGTCGTGTCATTATAAAGATTAAGAACCATCGAACCATAAGTTTGTAACAGTTTTGTGGTGCCCCAGTAATGCTGTGCTATAGCTGTAATAGAAACGTAACCTAATATGCATCAGTCTCAGCAGCCCACACTTTACTGAGCTTACAGCGCTTTTCTAGTGATTGTTCTCATGATGTACCCTATATAGTGCACATTTCTTTGTCCTAACCCGCATGCCAGAATATTGCCTCCCAGAGTATTTTATGGCGAGCTCCAGCAAGGGAAGAGGTCCCAGGGAGAACAGAAGAAAGCACTGTAAGGACACTCTCAAGACTGCTCTCAATTCTTTTGACATCAACACAGCGACGTGGGAGGCTGCTGCGCAAGACCGTTCTAGATGGTGCATCGGCCTGCCAGGCAGCAGAGGTTGTACAAGCAGAGAAACGGAGGTAGACGAAAGAATCGTATTGCTAACCCCACACTAGTTAGCGGTTTCCATCTGTTGTCCGCATTGCTCAAGAACTTTCCTGGCTCATATTGGACTAATCAGCCACTTTCGTACTCATAATCATTGATCATTACTACTTTGGATGAAAGTGGTCTTCATCATTCCTGTTGGACAAACAACGCACATTTCTTTGTATTATAACTGTTGACACCGGTGTTTGTTCTGATATTTCTTTTATTCCATCGCCTTTTTTCAGTTCATTCTACTCAATGCTCATATATTTCTTCAGGCATTTTTTCCCTCTATCGAATGATATAGTAGCATTTTACAGCTAACACAATACACATAATGCACCCCAAAGCTGTGAAATGGGACTTAAGCTTCAATATTAGAACGGAACCAGCTTCATTGCACTACTGCGGTTTCAATTGACTAAGGCATCCAGGTCGACCCATACTAAACAGTGTTCAGTTAGTCAGCTGCAAATCCGTCAAATGCCGTCACGAACCGACCCCTAGCAAGTTTCATCTGCCTGTGGTTTCACTGAAAAGGGTTCTTTAATAATATCTTACCCTCAGATGACGTCACGGTACAGTCCAACATTTTAGAGGGTGGTAAAACTTGGTTTGCCGTCTTTCTAATGCTTTTAACGACCCCAAAACACTTAGAACTGGTTCTAACCACAACCCACCTACGTCCCACGAGAGAGTGCAGCCTTGGTCCCACGAGTGCTTGCAGCCTAGGTCTCATGACTGCGTGTAACCTATCTACCACCCCCTGAAATATTAGACTGTCCCATGACCTGTGGATTACCCTTATTTTTAGGATATTAATAAAGCACCCTATACAGATTAAAGTTTGACAATTTGGCATTACTTCTTAAACGGTTCTGCACCACTCGGTGCACTCAGTAAACCATAAAGAATTTACATAATGGACTTAAAACATTAGGATGCGCGCCCTGTCTCATCTCTCAGTCACCAGCGGCGAGTTTCCAAAATAATGTTGCCATTATGTGGTCTCGTAATTGGGAAAAAAAATGACCTAGTGCTTCCCAAACAAGTATGTCATAAAAATCGGCAAATTAGGTAAGATTTCTTTGACGTCGAAGTGCATCTGTCAGAGAGGCGGGGGAACCACCAGTATGCTTATGAACAAAGCAGAACTGTAAAATAGGCGGGCATGTAAAACTCATGATCTGGAACAAGACGAAAGATCAGAAAGCAATACAGTAGGAATGAAAATTTATAACATTTACCAGTTCTTAACATTAATCAGAATTTTTGAACACCTCCGTAATTAAATGACCTAGATAATGGTTCGGTGGTGAGAGGAAAGAGAGGTGCCTGGGAGTTCGTAGTAAAACCCAGTGGAAAATCTTTAGTGCAAGTCAGCCTAGAATACGACACTACAACACCTAGCATGAGAATGGAGGTGGAGGCGGTAACTGCAGCTAGAGTGGCTAGAGAAAAATGTGCATACACATGTCGTAATTGTATCAGACTCTGAAGGCAAGATGAGAAAGGGGAAGACAGGAATGCTTCGAGCAGAGTGGCTAGCTTCACTGAAAAGGTCCCGGGTAATGAGCATACTTTTGATATTTTCTCCAGGCCATACCGGTGTGGTGGGTAACGAACAGGCAGGCAGATTGGTTGGATCTGCACCACTGGGTGGTGAAATGATACATGACAAGGCTGATGTGGTCAAGGCCATTTGGGAACAAGCAACGGAGTAGAGAAACAAGATTAGTATGGCCTAGAGAGAATGAGGCACCTGTTTGTAGCCATTGGTTCTGAGCGGCTAATTACACTCAGGCAAGACGGACATATAACTAGATTGTGACAGGTACCATCAGCATTGGAACTTTGCACTGGCTGCTGAAGATGAGGACTCTAAATTACCTAGGTGAAAATATACATTATGTTATTATTTTCAGGTGAGATCAATATTATGTTTGACTCCTGGAATTTCAAGAGCCCAAGTGTCTGCAAGTCTAAAGTCTTCCTTGGATCTTTCACTACAGTTGGAGGAGCCATATCGCTGTTGGTGGTTGCAGTTGTGAGGTTAGTACATAGATTTCGTCTTGATCCCATCATAAACACAGACGTGGTTTAGTAAAATTGATAGTATTTCTTGAACCTGCCATGAAGCGTATACGTCTTATAGTTTCAATACAGTTGGTGGAACCATATCGCTGTTGGCGGTTACTGTTGTCATGTGTATTCGGAAATTTATTCTTGATCGCGTACTGATCCGCTGTGGTGTAGCGATTGGACGCTCGCCTCAGGCCGAAGTTCTTAGGTTTAAATCCATATCTAGCTGAATTTATTAAACAATAATTACCAAGTAAAGTCATGGGAAATAAAGGTGGCAGACCAAGTCACTCCCAGAAGCCCAAAAAAAAAAAAAAAAAAAAAAAAGTAAAAGTCCGTTTTTCACGCCTTTATGTGGCATATAGCGCTAGCCCTATATTTTTTTAGACCAATCGGCACAAGATGGGTGATGTGGTCAGCATAACGCCGTCCTGCTTTACTTTCCGGGACTACCCGGTACCCACTCAAGGCTGGGTCGATCTGGGAGTCAAAGTTTTTTTTGAAAAAAAGTCCTGCTCCGCCAGGGTGCGAACCTATTACCCTCCTATCAGAATGCGAGCGACTAGACGCTACACCACAGTGATTGCCAATTGGACTATAAAATGTAGATTTAGCACTACATGCTCAATAGACCTGATGGCTCGGAGCAGTGTGCCTTACTTTACTTTACATCAGAGATACAAACCTGGTAAAGAAAAAAACGCAAAGCTATGAAGCATACGAGTCTTAAAGGCTTCATAACAGTTGGCGGGACCATATCGCTGTTGATTGTTGCTGTCTGAGGTTTGTGCCAAAAGTTAGTCTTGGTCACTTCAGTGATACAAACCTGCTTTAGTAAAACGCAGAGCAAACGATTTCTTATAATACCAAGGAGTATGTTAAGTGTAGAAGTTTTTTGCGGCTCTGATAAGACAAAAATATGTCTTTCTAGACATGATGCTGTTATGTTGCCAGTCTTCCTTATTTTAAGATCTTTTGAGAGGTCATTATTTCTTTTCTTCTTGTTCCATGTTATAATGAGAATCTTTCTATAGTATTTCATCTCGAAAGCCCACATTTTCTTCTCAAATGACAGCGAAATAGTCCAAGACTTACAACCGTATGTTGCTAACGCGAAAATGCATGCTCTCAAAATTTTTACTTTGATTTCCTTGCTGATGCTCAACCATATATCGTTAATGCATTTTTTTTTCATGTACACGTTTAATATTACATTTGCATATGAAGTCTTATTTCCTCTTCCTGTCCACAGATACCGCAAAGTATGTAGACCATACGACTGGCAAGTTTCCATCAGACAAGCCATTATCGCAAGCATCGTCACTGCCATTATCTCCTTCCTGTTTGCCATCCCCTACATTATCATCTATGGTGTCACGACGAGAAAGACACCATGTCCTAACATCAAAGGACACGAATGTTTCGCAGACGACGCCTTTTTCTACACGGTGTGGCCGCTGGTTAACAACATCTTATTTGTGTTGCTGTATTTATCTTTAAGCGTGTCGATGGTCGTGTTGTATGTTTTAATAGGCGTGACAGCCTGGAAGCACAGTCGAATGTTTGTAGTGGCACACGGTGCTGTAAGATGCGCAAGAGAGCACAAGCGAAATGTTAAATCTTGTGAGGCCGCAAAAGCTAGTCCAGTCTTTAGGACCCGACCAGTAGACTCAACAGACACAGAGCGAATTGTGTCTCCTGAGAAGTTCTCGAGAGTCAGATCAGCGAAAGAACTGTTTACCAATGTAAGAACGAATGCTCTTTTATGTTGCAAAAATCTGCAAACGAACGAGAAAAATGAGGAAGATACAAAATCTTCTTCTCAAAA
The DNA here is from genome assembly GCA_905116865.2 of Candidula unifasciata. Taxonomy (NCBI): domain Eukaryota; kingdom Metazoa; phylum Mollusca; class Gastropoda; order Stylommatophora; family Geomitridae; genus Candidula; species Candidula unifasciata. The sequence continues at coordinate 86,456 of CAJHNH020005146.1, forward strand.
GACTTGTAGTACTACAGCTGCCACTGACAGTGATGCCATCAACAAAAGCTTGGAAACTATTAACTCAGAATCAAGTCTACCTTGCAATTCATCGCCTATGTATGCAAACGCTGTGCCTGCAAACAACACTTTTCACTGTCTTGACCACACACCAGAAATGACTTCCGAATCTTCAGATCAATACAACACGAGTGAAGGTGTCATCAGATTTGACAAAAATGAAGGACTCGGTAATGAGGTCAGAGTAACATTAAACTATCAGTTAGTACAGCCTGTTTCGAATGATGAAGAAGGAAAAGATACTCAAAAGCATGAAAAGGACATACTGAAATTCAAACAGAATCAACTAAACACTGAATCGAGCAACTGTAAATCAAAGCCCGTTGCTAACGCCAAGAAAGAAGAACGACGTCGGCCATTAGGCCGAATGACGGCCATGTTGATAATTATCAGCGCCATCTTTGTTCTTGGATTTCTTCCGTTTCTATCGTTAACTATTTTTAAAAATAGACTTCCGGAGACGTATGCCAGCCTAAGCATGGTGGAGCTAACTTTCTACAATCTGTTCTACAGATTATATTTCCTAAACAGCGCTGCTAATCCCATCATATACAGTCTGTGTGATATCAACTTTAGACGTGAATGTATTCGCTTACTAACGTGTCAGTCAAGAAAGCGGTTTATATAATGTGTGACATAGCGATATTTATACCAAGTGCTTTCATTGAAAATCGGCTTTTCAAAGTCCAGCAATAATGTGATGAGAAACCATTGTATTAAAAAAACAGTAACGAACAATATGTATTGGAAATCTGGTAGATAAGATGCGAAGTGTGGGAGAAAAGCAGTATTCTAATGAATGTCATTGTGCCGATAAGCGTGGGCGACCACGATGCGTGGGTGACCTCAATGCTTTACACTTGCGATTTTCAACAGCATGCACTACTTCGCGGGCTGACATCGTTCTATGATTCGACAAAAGGCTATCAAGAATACTCTCTTGTTTGAAGATGGTTGCATTTAAAAGTTTAACAATTATGAAATAAGCAGATAGCAAAAAGTTGGTCCTAAAAAAATACAAAAACCTATGCATACTTCAGCGAAAGAAAAACATGTTGCAAAATTGTAAGGCAAAGTTAATATAGATAATGCAACTTTGAGCGGGCAACCGATGATACGTTTAACTGCTAAGGACGATGAACTGCATTTCTAGTGGCGAGCTGTTTGTGTTAGCAATTCTGACGGCTGAATTTTGCAGTTTAACAATTATGAAATAAGCAGATAGCGAGAAGTTGATCCTAAAAAAAAAAACGTATGCATATTTCAGCGAAAGAAAAACACGTGGCTAAATTGTAAGGCAAAGTTAATATAGATAATGCAATATTCAGCGGGCAACCGATGATACGTTTAACTGCTAAGGACGATGAGCTGCATTTCTAGTGGCGAGCTGTTTGTGTTAGCAATTCTGACGGCTGTATTTTGCAATTACATTATTGTGTGTGTAGTCTATTGGCTTTGCTGAGACTGAAGTCTGTTTCATGTTTTGTTTTTTCTCAAGAGACGACAATGGGTTTTCTGTGTAGTTTTGGTTATAATAGGAACGGAGCAATAATGACCGCAAAGATAAAAGATGAGTGTTAATAATTGCTATAGACGCCGACAAACGGCATGATTAAGAATGCAAGTTAGTACAAGATTCTTGCTTAGTCGATCAACACGTCCTTTAAAAATACGTCGCTCTCTTCACGGCAGGCCTGAAAGTCTATCTTTCTTCAGCCGATTCTCCAGCCCTGTGTGCTTTCAAGGCCAGTGCATCTTCAATGTCCTATATCGACTTTCATGAAAGTCGGTCTCTACCTCGTTCTCCAGAAACTATAGTCTCCCTCACCGTTCTCTACAAACCACCATGACGCTTGACATGTCCGAAATACCTCCGATTTAGAGAGAGGATGCTGTTTATGAGCCAGTTTTCCTTGATATTCAAGTCATATACAATGTCGACGGTTATCTTCTCTTTGTTCGACATAATTAAAAAAAAAAAATAATTCTTTCGCCTTTTGGCTCAAAAGCTCAGATTTTCTTCTTCAAAGACAAAGAGAGTGCGTGACGCTTACAAACCTTAGTCATCCCCTTGCGGGATGTAATTTTTCGTTTTTTTGAAGCCCTACTCTGGCTCTTGCCATGGGGCCGCAATATAGCCCGGCCATAAATATGGTCTAATGGCTGAACGCGGTTTCTGGGACCTCTCCACTGGTGATCCTCATCCACATGGTGTCACTTGTGTCATCGGGTGTTTATCGCTTGTGTGATTTCCTGGTGGGGTAGAAAGTCAGTTCAGTTAGTTCAGAGAGAGCGTGACTCACAACCATAAGTTGCCACAGGAAAGATGCATGACCTTAAAACTTTTACTTTAATTTGACTGCAATTGCCATGTTATCGATTCTTCATGCTGTTCAGACTCAGACAGCTAAAGCAAGACCTGCTAGCTCAATGAAATTTATGCAGAATTTGCCTACCTTCTCCTCTAAAATGTACTACAAATATACGCACAAGAACTGAACCAAACTTCCAGAGGTTTTCAGACTAGTCGAAGCCCCAGTGATGGATCGTTATTATTTACACAGCGTTTGCAACAATTCTGTAGCAAAGATGACTCCGAGCTCAAGAAAAACGGGAATACAACAGCAAGAACACGTTAAACGAGACAACAATAATAAGACAACAGAAGAACATTTGCTCCTCGACTTCTTACATGGAGACTGAGTATGTAGGGACATGAGCTCAGTGCAGTAGCAACAGTGTAGAATAATTGTATGTGAACGATACAAATAATTTATGTTGTAAATAATGTTGGAATTTAATTTCGTGTATTGAAAATACGACTGCTAGCCATTTTTGAATATTGAAAACATACTCTTAACTTATGACTTTATTCTCAAATTAAAAATACCTGATAACTATACTTTTCTTATTTAAGAATTCTTGCCCTCTTACACTCAGTCCTAACAATGTCAACTCAGTTTAGATGGATTTAAAATAAATAACTTAGTTCTGCTCATATTTTTTTAAATCACTCAGCTACCATTATAACTGTGTTAAATATTTTCTCTTTGTCTCCCTCTGACTCTCTTTTTCTCCAGCTTTTCTACTGTCACAACGAACTCCAGTTTTCTCCTTCTCACCTCTTGGCCAAAAAATATAGATTGTCTCTTTATGATGTGGGTAATCCGTTCTCTTCGTGAATTAGTTTTTTTCAAAGACATCTTCATTACTCTTTTCATCTATCCATTGTATGGCGATGGCGAGAGTGACTAGCAAGACCCGCCCGCGTTAAGAAAATTATTCCCTAATTATAGCGTTGGATTTCAAGACCGCATTTGCCATGAATCTTATTTAGTGAGTTTTTGTTTTAATTGTGAACGCTCTGTTCTCCCAAGCTCTGTTTTTGTAAATATATTCGTTGCTGTTGCTGCCTTATCTATCCTACCGTTGATTTCTTGATCCAGCGAAACATTGTTATTAACTGCGGATCCCAGAAAGGTAATATGTATAACTGTCTTCAGCACTTCACCATCTGTGGTCTGCCATTGACATCCTGCATCTTAACTTATGTCTTCGTTTTGCTCATTGTTAGTCCAAATTCATAGAATGTATCAGCAAATGAAGGTAGTAAAAAGATAGTTAAATGGAAAAACAATAAGAAGCTATGGTCACAATACTGTATAAGCGGAGTCCTTGGCTTAGGCGTTTCGAGTCCGACTTGTAATTCCAACGTACCGCGATCGAAACCCACTGCTGGCTGCGTGGATTTGTATCATGGTATGGGGGGGGGGGGGGGGGTCGCGGGTCGACCCAGCCTAAGATATATGACCTGGGGAAGTAAAGACGACCGGCGTAATGCTGACCACATTACCCACGTAGTGCCGATTGGTCTGTAAAAATGTGGGTGCTCTTTCCGTATGTCCGATGCGCCTAATAGTGTGAAAAGGGGATCTTTACTTTTTACGTACAATACAGTATAATGTTTAGTTTAGTTAGTTGCGTATCATTTACAGGACATTGCAGAACCAACCCTAACAGCCCCTGGCTGTTGTGAAGTTTTTCTAGGTAAATTTACGTCCAGTAGTTTGCCATTGCTTACAAAACGGTCGGCTTTCTTGATACCACTGTCGAAACCATCGCAAGGCGCATGACCCGCCGCTGGAATCAAACCCGGCATTCCGGCATTACGAAGCACAGTACAATAGATTGTTGTATTTGAATCATAACATCATGCTGAGTTGATTGTGTTTACTCGTCATTATAAGTGTCTATGTGACTTGACTTATTCTTTGTTAGTTCTTCTTCTTTGTCGCCTTCACCGGCTGTAAACTTTGATGAAAAGTTTTTATTTGCACACTTCTGATCGTTTTGTCCCAGAGCTTAAACTTTGCGTGCACATCTGTTTTATAAATCTGGCTTATTTACATGCAGGCTGTTGGTTATTCGCCTCTCAGGCGACATAGAAGAAAAACATTCATAATTAGTAGCCTAATTTGGTAAATACAATCATTAACAACAGTTCTATAGTAACTAACTAATGGGGAGAACATGGGGAGCGCTGCATGCAGTAGCAAAGGATAGAAAGATTTACATTAAGTTTGCTGAGGGCCTATGCTTCACTGGAAGACAGAAAGCAGAAGAAGAAGAACTGACCCTGTTTACGACAGTGGCACGTGAGATATATTATGCCAGACTCATGTTTTCTTAGACCAATCGGCACTCGATAGATAATGTAGTCAATATATCGCTGACCGCCTTCACTTCCCATGTCTTTACCTGATACCCATTTAGGCTGCCTCGACCTTGGAGCTAATATCATTTTAGAAAAAGATATATATATATATATATATATATATATATATATATATATATATATATATATATATATATATATATATATATATATATATATATATATCATGGGAATTCGAATCCACTTCTTTCAAGCCGCCGCTACTCTACCGCCACTGCCAATTTTATTTTTTAGTACAACAATTATTTACCATCGCTTGGTTATTCCCCTCGCAGGCAGATGCACATTGACTTAGAAAGAAACATCTCTAATTTGAAGCAGTTTATGACATGCTGTTCAATGAGAAATAAAGCTGCATCTAACTGAATAAAACAAGTGATCAGTATTATATGGCAAAGTAGCTGTGGTATCGCTGTGGAACAAGAGATCTTGGGTACACATTGTTTAACCATCAGTCAAGTGTGTTTCTTTTAGCGTTCTGAAAACCAACAACATTTACGGGTCTTTTTGGTTTTTATCGCCACTTTTGAGCTCGGTACATGGTACATATGTTTGTCAAGCCAAATGTCTCAACAGCTATTATTTTGGCCAGCGTTTAGCTACAAGTGACGAGGTAAAAAAAAAAAAAATTAAAACAAATGAGATGGGATGTTATTAAAAAAAGCTACAGGAGAATAAAAATTAGGAAATGAAAAAGCTAGGACAGAAAGGAAATGTTTACGTACTATGCCAGGTGTAAAGATAAAAGGTCGAATTAGGAACGATGATATCAGGAGGAGAGTCGCCACAGAACCAATACTGAACTTTATAGGTCAACAACAATTCAAATGGTTTGGCCATGTAACAAGACTGGCATCAGACAGGGCACCACAGAGAGCAATGTTATACAGATACAATGGTATCAGAACCAGAGGTCGACCAGGCAGAATATGGACCGCAGAAATATTAGAGATACTGAAAAGTACTTTATACGAAGCGAAAAGAAGGACCCTGATGCGGCGAGACATTCCAAGAGAAGAGAAAAGAAGAGGAAGAAACCACCTCTGGTTAGGCTTTCATCAGGTTGTCATCTAGCGGTCCTCTCATGGAATAGAATCTCCTTCACGTCTTCAATTACACAATGCCACATTCACTCTCTTAGTTAGTTAGTTAGTTAGTTAGTTAGTTGGGTTATTCTCATTGCACTCCGGACATGTCCATAGGTGCTCAGATCCTCCCCTCAGTATGAACCCCAACATCCGACGGCTAATAGTACCAGTTCTATGTTGATTAACAAGTCTTCTGGCGTGTCTGGTGTGCGTCTCGTTTTTTGCTGTGCCGATCTTAATTCCCAAGTCTGCCATTCTGGCGAGTGATGTGGATTAACTGCCACCAAAGTCCTCTATCCTTCCCATTTCTCGGAGAGCATTGATAATATCAGCATGATCCATAGGCTGACCGTCGGTAGTGATAGCGGATCCAGCCAACCTGTCAGCTCTTTCATTTCCATCGACGCCTGCGTGTCCCGAAACAAAAATAAAGGTGACTCCACGCACAGTGGACTTCTGTAATGATTCAAGCCATTGTCTTCGCACTGAACCTGCTTGAACCCTCCGGATCATACTCATTGAATCACTGAGTATACACACGCGGGTGTATTTTTGTGTTTCAAGCCAGGCAAAGGCTTGCGTCACTGCCATCACCTCCATCGTCATGCTGCTGGTTGTCATGGAGAAGGCGCCGTTGGCTTCTTTGACTGTTCTGCCCGCTGAGCGTGCTGTAAATGCCCATGCGCTTCTTCTTTGGCGTATAACGGATCCGTCTGTATAGATTATTGCATCTGCTTCATCTGAATTTTCACCGATGAGAGCGTTGACCTCTGCATTAACAGCAACAGGATTCTCTTCTCTACATCGCCTGTTGAGTGTAACAATACAGGAAAATATACAAACGAACGCCTGAGGCACAGGTATCCATTCTGCACCAGGTATGATGTCGGTTAGGCTGCATATTTGCCTAATAACATCTTCAGCCCGACCTAGCCACGATTTCCCCCTCTTCAGTCTGTCGCCCTTTTCAATAAAAAGCGCTTGATGCAGTGGGTGTTTCTTATCAGCACATATTTTGAGATATGCCCGAGCCCTCCACATCCTGATCCTTTGGTTCATTGTTGGAAAGTCAAGTAGATACCTCATTGCTCCACAGGATGTGTCTCTTGTACAACCCAAAATAATGCGCATGGCTTCATTTTGCACCTTTTCGAGTCGTTCAATCTGGGTAGCACTGACAGTGAGGATGGCCAGAGCGTATTCAATGGGGGAAAGGACCAGACCGTAGAATAGAAGTATTAGTAGTCTTTGCTCTATATTGGAAGCAGCCATAATCCTCATTGCAGATAGACCTTTGCGTGCTTTTGTTATCACATGGTCAACGTGTTCCCTGAATGACAAGCTGCGATCGAACCTCACCCCGAGAAACGTCATAACGTTGGTTCTGATCAATACATTATCACGCATTTTCACTTCTGGTAAGTCCGACTTGACAATGTGATTGTTCAAAGAGAACCATGACACTGATGCCTTCGAAGGATTGACATAGGCATTGGAACCATCACACCAGGCGGCAATTCGATCGAGTTCTTTGTGCATAGTGCTGGCGATCTCCTGTCTATCACGCCCTCGTCGATAAATCAAAATGTCATCAGCAAATGACAAAGTCCTTCCCTTTCCATTCAACTGCTGCTCAGTGATCATCACCGTATAAACGTTGAATAAGACTGGTGATAGCGGTGATCCCTGTGACAAGCCTGGACATATCGTTTGCGGTTCTGAGGACCAGCTACCACATCTTAGTACAATTTTTCTCTGGAACAGGACCGCAGCAATCCAGCGGATCAGAATAGGATTAACTTCTAGTTTAAGCAGTAATTGCATTAAATAATCACATGGTACTTTATTGTAGGCATCTTCTAAGTCCAACACTGCCGCACATGTCTCTTCTTTAATTTGAAATCCCTCGTACACATCGTAGGCGAAAACTGCAGCATTGAACCATGTCTCTTTATTGAACCTGTACCCTCCAAGTGTTGGTGGGAACTTATCATGTAGTTCCAAGTAGGTGGTCAATCTTTGTGCGACAATTTTTTCCAAAAGTTTGCCAACAGTATTCTGCATCGAGATGATTCTGTAGCCGCAGATCTTTGAGTGGTCTTTATTAGGCTTTGGTAGTGGGAACAAATAACTATGGAGCCATTCCTCTTGTATCTGGCCACTCTGGATGCTGATATTGAATTCCTTTGCCACGCTTTTCAAATCAGCATTCGACATCATCAGCATGTCGTTGTATCGGATGCCGTCAGGGCCTGGAGCAGTGCTGCGCGATTTCTTGAGGCAAGTTCTTAAGGTATCTGCAGTGATTGTGAGATCAGTGCCTAGCACAGTGTTCTCGCACAGCATCGACAGTTTCATCTTAACCCCTATTCTTGTAGCTTCGTCTTTTTGGTCAGTTTGCTCCAAGTAGCGCGCCAGAAGGGTTTTTCCTTTATCAGCATCAGTTCTCTGCCATATCAGGTCTGTACCCTGAAAATCAGAGATACCCCTTGGTCGTGCGGCGCCGTGCATGCTCCGTTGAAGGCGCCAGAATGTCACAAGAGATCCCTCGGAGCAAACGCTCTTGCAGAATTCGTTCCATTTCGCTGTCCTAGCTTCCTTCGCAATTAACTTGAAAGCCACTGTCTGCTTGTTGACCTCATCTTTCAGACTGATCAGGCGTTCAGAAAGTGACGGATCAATTTTCCTTGCCTTTTGCCATGCCTTGACAGCTTTCCTTTTTTCTAGCCACGCCATGTTGACTACTTCATTCCACCATGGTGGCTGGGCCCATCTCTCCCGCCGTCTGCGATCTGCTCTTGTTTTACGTCGTCGGATTTTGCTAATGGCATCTTGCCCTGTACGGTCATATATAAAAGCAGGCACATTGATTACATGACCTTTGTTGTTGCTCTTCTCTACCAGGACGACGCAAGGAAAGTGATCACTGTCGTGGTATCCCAGTGTGCTCCATCTGCATCCTGATGCAATGGAGGGAGACACTAGGGCCAGGTGAATTTACCAATTCACTCTCTATCAGATACGACCTTTCACGCTAGCTGCCAAACACATACTAACTAATTAGCCCTTGGTCTAACCTTATAACCCTCGTTCTTGGTTTCACGTATGGCTTGAGCACCGTGCGTATATCTCGTGTTTCTACGAGTATTCAAATTGTCATGTATTTCTCTCTTATATCATGCTTACGTCTTTATCGTCGTTTAGGTAATCCCTGTGAGAAAATATCAACATTACACCAGGTAACCTTAGATAATTGAAGACTAGCTTATCGAATCATGTGAAAGTACCGGTACTACATCTTTCTCTCAACAATTCGTTGAGGAAAATTGATGAAAAAGTAAAAACTTTGATATAGACGGGTTAAATTCATTTTATAATAAATAAAAGGAAAATTTTCACGCCTTTGGAAAGAGAGTTCTAAACCAGTATACTTTACTTACCAATCGGCCCTAGATAGGTTTGAGCTCAATGTACTGCAGGTTGCATTTACGTCCTTAGAGTTTAACTGACATTCATTTTAAGCTGGGGCAGCATGGAAACCAATGACAGTTTGCCTAGATGCGGATTTAAACTCTAGACTTATAGACATGCGGCCCAACGTTACCTTAATGGGACTACTTTTATTTCATTAGTGTCTCTCATTGAAGTCATTTATCCAAGGGAAAGTAAAACCTAACCAAGGGACAGTGTAACCCAACTAAGGGAAAGTGAAACCCAACTGTTAAAAACCAATGTCTCTTTCTTCATCTTGCTATCATCTTCTTCTTAACTTTCTTTTACCACTTCAGGGATGGAGATAGATAAAAGTTACTGATTCTGGCTCGTCTGGTCGCCTTGACCATAAACACACCGTGCTGTTTTAGAGTTTCTTTGATGTTATCTTTCCATCTTGCTCTTGGTCTATCCGATGCTCCAGGTCCTTCTCCTCTTTTGATATGTGCCTTGTACAGTAAAGCGTTACAAGACATTATTTTTAAGTGGGCAAACCATTTTATCTGCTGTAATGTAGAACTGGTTCTGTGCAGACTTTTCTCTTATAACACAACATATGATTTTATATCTTCTAATCTCTACAACAGCCCTTCTCAAACATTTAATTTCAGTAGTTTATCTTTGTATACTATATTACATTCTAAGACTTATAAGCGAAAATACGGACACACAAAAAAAACACACACACAAATTCATCAACTGTGTCTTTCGTTTCGTCCTTTGCAGGAAGTAGATTTTCATAATTTTCTGTTTTTTCTTGAAAAGGAAACATTTGGCCAAACAATTCTGGGAGCCTCTTAATTTATGTGTTGACATTTTTTCAAACGCTTTAATTGCTTAGGTTTCGTCATCAGATTGGACGGTTATTGAAGTCAAGAGCAGGAAACACATTTCCGACAAATCAACTTCCTGTTTCGATAAACATTTATCTCTTAAATACCGGGCTCACAAGAGAAACCTTCTGGAGACTGGTCCATCCAACAAGTGTCTCGCGCTTGGATTTTCTGAGGCTGACCTTTAGGTGAAACATTACACAGTATGTTTATGTTGATTTAACGGATTAACATCATGGCAAACCGGAGTAACCCATAAGTGCTCCGTTCTACGGCTAACTCAAGCCTGAGTCCGAAGATTCTCAGCGCAGTGCACGAATTCCGTTTCACCGGCGAGGATCCTGAAATACTGTGGCTAGATATTTAACTTCAAATGTTGCCCGGGCGGCGCCGTTATGCTATTATTTTCGGATTTCCAATTGCTAAGGTATTTTTTACGTGAACAACAACAAACATGGGAGTCCGGTCTTACTATGAAGAGACCAGGGAAAATTACCAGAAGTCCACGTGAAAAAAATCACAGCCGTACCGGGGTTTGAACCCGGCCCTCTTGCACTCAAGGTGGATGCCATTTCCAGAGACCACTCATCCCTCTATTCCACAATATACTTCATTAAAGGTCAGGTGGTTGTTAAAGTAAAAGTAAACTAACAATCTGCGACCTATATAATGTTAAAAAGAAATATTTATCTAGACCAAAGGGTCCTGGATGGATGATATGGTCCGCATCATGTTGGCGGCTTTGAGCAACGTTTGCCCAGGGACCCATAACGTTTAGAATGATGATCTTTATAGGCCAAAGGCTCGATCATTATTACAATTTTACTGGCAGGTGAATGGCGGGCTACCCGTTAAACTCTGCGGGCCAGATGCGGGCCGCCAGTTCATGAGCTACGCCCTACAACATTTCCTTGTATCAGAGTTAAAGTCATTAACCACTACACTAGCTTCAGTGGTAACTGTTGCTTGTGTTAAAATTAGGGCTGTATCAAATATTCGCTTCATATTCGCTTCGGGGCCGAATAGTGGTACTAATAACTATTAGGTATTCGGCCGAATAGTTGCGGTCCGGCCGAATACGAATAGTGGTTACCTCACACCCGTTTCTGGACTGGTAGAAAATAAACATATCAAGATTTCCCACCTTGGTTCATACTGTCAAGCGTTATCTTTGTGCACCACAAATGAGCGTACCAAGTGAACGTCCGATTAGTACAGCTGGAAATACCTTCAGTGAGACAAGAAGTTGCCTTAATGCTGACAACATAGAACGATTGTGTGTGTGTGTGTGTGTGTGTGTGTGTGTGTGTGTGTGTGTGTGTGTGTGTGTTAGAAAGCAAATACCGCTTTCATGGATTAAGTAAGCTGTCAGTGACAATTTACAGGTTTAGTTACTTGTTATAAAACTAAGAATACTTTCATTCCTAGGTATTAGGTACCACAGACTGACTGACTGAAGGATGCAAAACATGAAATGTTTTTAAATGTTTACTATTCTGTAGTACATTCTGTGAAGTAGAATTTCAGCGTACATTTGACATTATGGATGTTTTTTTTTTTTACATCTATTTTATACACGAAAGTGGAAGAATTGGCATCAGTTTGATTAGTGGGAAGACAGAAGTAATGTTGGTATCAAAGAAAATAATTATTCCTAAATGTGTAATAAAAGTCGATGGTTTTATTTTTGGGCAAGTACAGAAATGTAAGTATTTAGGCACATGGATAACATCAGATAGAAGATGAATTACTGAAATAAGAAACAGAATAGGACAGGCAAAAACTGCATGTTATAAGATCATGAAGAACATCTTGTGCAATATATCTTTGTCTTTGAAGGTTAGAAAAAGAATTCTTGCTTGCTACATACATCCATTTTTAACATATGGCTGTAAGTCTTGGTCAATCGGTAGGCATGCCAAACAATTTCTTGAGGACTCAGAGATGTGGTTTTAAAGAACAATGCTTAAAATACATTGGACAGCAAATGAAAGCAACCAAGGTTTTGATAGAGGCGGGATCCCAAAGACAACTACTCACAAACATCAGAAGGAGACAGTCATCATTTTTCTGCCATGTTATAAGAAGAGGGAAAATGAAACATGTGGTGACCACTGGAAAGATCTGTGGAAGGAGGGATAGAGGAAGACAACGAGAAAATATTCTTGACAGTCTTGTTGCATCGCAAGGAGGTGTGTCAGCACACGAACTGATACATGCTGCAGGGGATCGCAGATTGTGGCGAGGCATAATCGCCGATGCCCGTCGGTAAAGCACCTGATGATGATGATTCACTATTCGTATTCGAACGAATAGTTGGTCCAGCTATTCGTATTCGGCCGAATAGTGAAAATCACTATTCGGTACAGCCTTAGTTAAAATACCTCAAAGTTAAAAATGTGTGCAGGTAGGTCTGATGTTTATTGTTTAAGTTTTAATTAAGAATCGACATCACGGCCCTCGGGACATTCCCATAAACGCTTTGTCCTCATCTTCAACAGCAAGTGCAGAGTTCCAATTCCGATGATACCAGTACCGGTTTAATTGTATATTCGTCTCGACTTTTCCTTGAGAGTGACCATCGGCCAGATCTCCTGGTCAGTCTCGAAGCATCATTCTTCTCAAACCGTGACGATCCATCTATGGCTCCACAATGCTCACTCACAAATGACCACAACAGCATCTAGCCTGTCATGCATCAATTCACTATCAAGCTGTGCATAATCAGCCAGTCTGTCGGGTCATTTTCTAATACACCCGCCTGCCGTGGAGAAAATATCCAGAGCACACTAACTACTCGGGACCTCTGAAGCGATGCTTGCCATTCTTCAGGGAGCAAACCAACCTTCACCTTTCTCAATATGCTCTGTGAGTCCGAAGAAACTCAGCACAGTACACAGGCTCTGTAGCACCGTCGAGGAACCTAAAATAATTTAGGTAGATTTTTAACTCAAAATTTTTGCCCGGACAGAGCCGTTAGGCTATTCTTTTAGATTTCCACCTGCCAGGGGATTTTTTACGTGCGCAACAATGCACACTTGCGTCCGCTCTCACTACCCAGAGACTAGGGGGAATTACTAGAAGTCCAAATCCACGTGAAAAAATCCCAACCCTCTAGGGATTAAACTCAGAATCTCTAGCACTCGAGGCTTACACCATAGCTCGAGACCACGCAGCCACATGCAGCAGTTAGGTGAGATTTGGTTAAATCGCCTGCCACGCGTTCTGAAGGTCCCTTCTTCAGTTGAGAGCCCTGACCTGACCTGTTGGTTCATGAATGCACTTGCTTTGGATGTTAAGTTACATTATTATGTTTTCACAATCGACGTCACTGCATATGGAGCATTCCCATGCCTCCTCAGCCCTCTAATGCAGCAGCTACCCTAAGTACCTTTGCTGATTGTTCCCATTTTGAGTTGGTTGTAATATCTCCTATTTTGACCTTTGAGTGTGGCACAGACGTGCTTCACTGTGATTTACACCCATGTCACGCAGTCGGGATAGTGACAGAGATTCGTCGTTATCCACTAACCTAGTCCGTACAGTGTTGACGATATCTGCTCTGTTCAGGCTTCTGACACGGCGTTGGTGCATTGCTTGCCAGCTGATCTGCTTGTTTGTTCCCCTTCAAACCGGCATGGCCAGTTATCCAAGGTTATTCAGTAATCATAGCAGACTCCACGCACAAGCTTCAGTAAATCTCAGCCGGTGTTTAAGGTCTCAGAGGGTAGAAAGCATTCAAGCAGTTTTTCTCCCCCTCTCCTGGTTCTATATACAATAGGGGTTGCCGTCGGTAACTAAGCAAGCACCCCCTCCCCCATTAAAAACATGATGTATCAGGTGTGCTCAGGTGGCTTGCTTTCATGTTTTATCACTACTGGTGTAATTTCTTGCGTGATCCTTACAGAACAATGGTTATATCCAATGAAGTGTTTGCTACTGTTTCGTTTGTGTCTTTTTCTTCTTCTCAAAGTCCATCCATTTAGCGTTTGTAGCCATGTATGTATACAACTTTCTGTCTCGTGTAATTTCAGTCAACTCTGACACAGATGATCCTCCATGCCGTGATGTCAAACTGCCAAACAGCATCTTCTCTGTCAGTCTCCTCCTTCCTATCTTCTTCTCCAATGGTCCTGCCACAGTGTACTCCAGTTTTCTCCTTCTCATCACCTGACTAAGAATGTAGATTGTCTCTCTCTGATGTGAGCAGTCAGTTCTCATTGTGAGCCAGTTTCTTTCAAGACACCTTCATTACTCTTTTCTTTACCTGTTTATGATATTTTCATCATTCGTCTATACAACAACATCTTTACAATGTCCATAATAATTCAGTAATGTACCAACTGTTCAGTTGTTTGTGTCAGTATCATTTAAAGTATAATTTATTGCCCAAAACATTTTTTTTTTTAAAATTACTGAAAACAGATTGTGACAATTTTATGGAATCGATCAATATATCGTGAGCTACGAAAAGACTGAACATTATATTCAAAGGAAATCCACAAGTGTGTGTCGGACCCAATTGTTAAATCTATCGTACATCCTTAGAGGACTTCACAGTTCAGCTCCAACATTTGTTCGATTTGTGTAATTTTACATGGTCATGTCTGCCGTGAATTTCTGAAAGATCCCATGCTGACAATGGTGTAGACATCAGCGCAAAGCTGTCCGCTGTCACATTGTTTGCAACTAAATTGCTGCAACTATGATAAAATTATAAAACTGTTCACAATCCTTAAGCCATAAACCAGTGGCTCTCAACTGATTTGGTTGTCGAATGACCCTTTCACAGGGGTCGCCTAAGACCATCTGAAAACACATATGCACTGAAGGTATGAAGTAACAACCAAAATAATTTTATTGTTAGGATTATCATAACATAAGGAACTTAAAGGGTCGCGGCATTATGAAGGCTGAGAACCATTGCCACAGACCATGGTACAGAGGCTCAATCCGATTGACATAGTTTAATTTTGCATATGATTACAGAACATGCAACAATGACGTTTACAAACTGTACCAGTATTGACAACGGGACAGAGACAATTGATGCATATTTACAGCACCTCCAAGACCAAACAAACATAACGATGATACCAGCTGTGACTATGCTTTGCCTTTTTGCCGTGACGGGACTCGTTGGTAACACTCTGGTGCTCATCGTCTACTCCAAGAAGCAAGGAATCAGCGCCACGAAAATTCTCATTCTCACCATTGCCAGTTATGACATCGTCGCCAACATTTGTGCTATTCCAAGTAAGGAAGTTTATCAAGGTTTCTCAAACTGTGTATGAAATCAAACCTAATTTCTTCTTATGTGGGTGTTGGAACTCATCTTTTTGAAGAAAAAGAATAGACCAACTGACACGTACGATTGGAGAGAGAGAGAGAGAGAGAGAGAGAGAGAGAGAGAGAGAGAGAGGGGGGGAGGGGTGCATCGTACACTTGACAAGTATCTAGGGGATAATATTGATAAATGTCAGTATTCGACACATACGCAGATGATTCACTCTGTCCTAAAACCATGGACGCAAACTCCTATTGGTACGGCACATGCCGATGATTATTATTATTTGAGTTAAGGCAGGCCAACTCGGTTAGCACCTAAATACGCCAGGGTCATATAAAATCATAGCAGCCTCAATGTATCTGGCACATATCACATGCCCTAACATAACAACCAACACTAAACACTACCTAATAATGCCGTAATATAATACACTACCCTAAGTATGATCTTACAGCCCAATCTTCATTACGGACGAATACATTGCAAAGTCGTTGAAATGGTAATCAATGAATCGCTGTCTATGTACCACCTGCGAAAAACATTTGCATCGGCAGTCTCTCCAGACATGGACGAAAAGACTCTTTGAGCTATGTACAGATGCTGTTATGGGCCACCCAACGCCTGATCGCACAGATACACCTAAGTGATGTGCGTTGACAGTTCTTTGACAGTTTCCTATCCAAGAGACCCAGCCACCCTAGGGCCCAAGGTAGATGCACCATTTGAGGAATGAATCCAGATCTCCAGTGTGCTACCTCCATTCTCCAGTTATCCACGATCATCCGTATTAACTAAAGGCCTCCGTCCTCCGCTGACCAGCATTCCCGATACCTCTCCATCGTAACTCCACGCTAGTCAACACATACTAAGCTACTGTAGCACTTCAAGACACACCGTCAATCAGCTTGCCACATAGCCGCAACTTTGTCCACCCTACACAAACACCGCGGACACAACTGTCCATTCAAGATAATCACATTGACAACATTCCGATGTATAAATAATGATCCACCACAATCACTTGACAGATTTTCTCACACTACAATATTTTTTTCTTCAGCCTTCAATAACATTTTTCTAGCTGATGATATTGTCAAATGTTACACTGCTCTTTTCTTATGTCACAATGGTTTGTCTCCAGTGTTAGCGTGACATTTACGTACACTGCAAAAGTGTTCTCTCACAATCGCACTACAAAGACGATTTTTAGTTATTCAAAACACACTCTAATGCATGAGATAAATTGTCATGTTACTAAATATTATTTAATGCTGTAAAACACCTTTTCCTGCAATATAACACTTGATTGCTATAAAACACGTTTTCTTGCTATATAACACTTTAATGGCTGGACCCGCTATCACTACCGACGGTCAGCCTATGGATCATGCTGATATTATCAATGCCCTCAGAGAAATGGGAAGGATAGAGGACTTTGGTGGCAGTGAATCCATATCACTCGCCAGAATGGCAGACTTGGGAATTAAGATCGGCACAGCAAAAAACGAGACGCACACCAGACACGCCAGAAGACTTGTTAATCAACATAGAACTGGTACTATTAGCCATCGGACGTTGGGGTTCATACTGAGGGGAGGATCTGAGCACCTATGGACATGTCCGGAGTGCAATGAGGATAACCCAACTAACTAACTAACTAACTAACTAACTAACTAACTAACTAACTAACTAACTAACTAACTAACTAACTAACTAACTAACTAACTAACTAACTAACTAACTAACTTTAATGATATAAAACACGTTTTCTTGCGATATAACACTTTAATTATATAAAACACGTTTTCTTGCAATATGAACACTAAAAAAAAAAACACTGTTCAACCCAAAATTATTACTAACGCTAAGCTATCAATTTCAAACGTGTACAGTGGTTTTAGAAGACTAAAGGAAAACAGTCACGACAGAAATTAAATATTTGCGTATAATGCTCGGTGTAAAGAGGAAAGATCGACTTAGGAATGGGGATATCGCAAGGAGAGTCCAATTTTAAACTTTTATAGGTAGACAACAAATCTAATGGTTTGGCCACGTAATAAGATTTACATCAGACAGGTAACCACGGGGAGCAAAGTTATACAGATACAAAGGTAACAGATCTAGAGGCTGACCATGCAGAACATGGATCGCAGAAATGTCAGAGATACTGAAAAGTACTTTAGACTAGGCGAAAAGAAGGTCCCGCTCCAAAGACCTCTTCCTGCCCTGACGTCGAGAGGCATTCCAGGAGTAGAGAAAAGATGAAGAAGAAGAAGAAGAATGCCATAACAAACGTTCTACTATTATAAAATAAATTCTTCTGCAATAAAACACTTCGCCACATATCAACTCTTTTTCACTTCGTTAAACACTTCCTACTGTTATGATATGACATTGGCTCACAGGTCGACCCAACCTTGAGTAGGTACCATGTATAGTCATGGGAGGTAAAGGCGTGGAAAAAAGGTTCTTTACCTTTATACCTCTATTGTTATGAAACGTTTTCTAACTCTATAATGACTTTACATTTTCACAGTTGCCATATATACCATGTTGGACACCTGGAACTTCCAGCATGCACTGCTGTGTAAGGTCACCGCGTCTATGGGATCCTTCACTGCTTTAGGAGGGGCCATGTCTTTGCTGGTTGTAGCTTTTATCAGGTTTGCATTGACTTATGCACGTTTTTTTAAAATATTTTCTTGTGTTTAATTGAGTTAACTCAATCCAGAACCGGCAGCACAGCACTCATTACATTCACATACGCCCTCCTTCCTCATCTTCAGCAGCCGACATGGAGTTCCAATTCCAGTGGTTTCAGTAACGGTTGGATTACGTGTCTTTTTTGTGTGTGTTTCTTGTTGCAGTGGATTTGATTTTAATTCGCATAACTTATCTAACGTTCTCACTTTCTATACTCGTGGAGACCAGATAAAATACCGATCATTGTGTGCTCTGTAGAAAAGTAAAAGAAAAAACCACTTTCCATGTCTTCATGTATATTTTGCATATAGGGATAAACCTATATTTTATAGACCCATCGGCATTTTATGAGTGATATGGTCAACATCTCGCCGGTCGCCTTTACTTCCCGGGACCGCACCTGGTACCCACTCAAGGCTGGCTCGACCTGGGAGGACACAACATTTTCGGAAATGTCTGGTTCCGTATGGACCTGTACCTAGGACATTCCAATCCGCAGGCAAGCGTCTAGCCGCCACACCATGACGGCTCCAGCGCTCTGGAGTAGCAATCTGATAATGCCTCTGAATTTACACAACACATAATAGGACAGCAAGAGTTAAAGTTGCTACTGGAATACAGCGGATAGCCGTAACAGAAAAGTGGAGAGGACATTAGGAAATCTGTGCTGTCTCTTGCCTGGTAATCTGCTAATTAGATCTGCACCACTGGGTGGAGGCAGACAAGGCAGATGTTGTCAAGGCCCTTGGAACAAGTAACGAAGTTAGAAGAGAAACAATATTATGGAGAGAATGAGGCATCTGGGTGTAACCAGAGATTCTGGCCGGCTTACTACACTCAGAGGAAAGGCAAAACGGACCTATAACCTGATAACGACGGGTACCATCAGTATTGGAACTGCGTTGGCTGCTGAAAATGGGGACGTGAATGTGAATGCCCCGAGTGCTGTGATGTCAATTCTTGACTCAACTCAACTCAGCTGTGCTAATTGCTGCTACCGTCAAGTGAAAGTTTGTTTCGACCGAGGATACAAAGTATGTAAAACGGTTTGCTGTATCCAGCTCTTTGCAGTCAACGAAGACTGTAAATATATCATTGGTAGCCTGCACCTTAATTTGTATGTTTGTTTTGCTGACTGTCCACACTCGTAACAGGCATCAGAAAATGTAGAGAGTAAACGTCATATTTCCTCAACTTAGTACGTTGTAAATTATTATTCTAATTATACATGATAAAACATTTTTAGACATAATTAGAAGTCGTCCTCATGTGGGATGCAATTTTTTGTTATTTGAAGCCCCACGCTGGCTTTTGCCGGGGGCCCTGAATGTAGCAGAGGCATAAATATGGCCTAGCCATAGATATAGCCTAACGGCCGAAAGGGTTTCTGGACCTTCCCACGGGTTATCCTCATCCGCATGGTGGCACTTTGTGTCACCGGGTGTTTCGCTTGTCTGACATCCTGGTAAGGTATAACTACCTACCTACCTTGTAATTAAACATGGAACAGCCAAGATTAACCTAAGCGCGATGTTATCAGGAGGAGAGTCGGCAAAGAACCAATACTGAACTTAATCGGTAGACAACAGATCAAATGGTTTGGCCATGTAACAAGAATGACATGGGACAGGGCGCCACAAAGAGCAATGTTAGACAGATACAGTGGTAACAGGGTCCGTGGTCTACCACGTAAAACGTGTACCGCAGAGATCTAAGTGATACTGAAAAGTAATATATACTAAGCGAATAGACTGGCCCTATCTATGGAACTATTCCTCTCCTGACGCTGAGGGGCATTCCAGGAATAGAGAATAGAAGAAGAAGAAGACAGGCAAGAAACTATGGTTAGCTGCTCTCGTATGGAAAGGTACGCATCAGTCAGAAAGCTAGGCTTTAAAGAAGGCAGTGTGACAGAAATAGGAGTCAGGTTGGAAAAACAACACTGGTTATAACTACGGAAAAGATTTTCTGAGGCACTTGAACAGAACAGACCAAGTCACAGTTTTTCGCTTACGCACTGGAAACTGCAGACTCAATAAACACTCATATAAATTAGGTATGAGCCAAACAGCTCTCTGCCAGTGTCTTCGTGCTGAACAGACTCCAGAACATGTCCTGCAAGACTGTCCTCTCCTGGCGGAGCTGCGAAGCGACATATAGCAACACCCAGTAGAACTGACAACTAAGCTTTGGGGAAACCTAAGAGACCTTGAAAAGACATCCCAGTTTATGACCCACAGTGGATTATGCGCATGACCAGAGATCGCTGAAGAAGAAGAAGAAAGAAATAGGAGTCGTATTTCTGCAATCTGCTAGTTTAACATACACCCGGTTTCACAGTTCAGTCCTCGACGTACATGAGTTCGACTCACGATGTAGAAGGCTAAGGACAAAAATCAAGTTTTCTCAGCTCTCAGCAGAGTGTTACCGCGAAAAAGACTAGGACCTTATAACGAATATTCGCACAGACGGCAGTGGATGTGCTGTACCCTACCTCCATTAGGAAGACGGCACAAAATTAAGCGGTACACCTACGCGATAGAGGGAGCCGCTGTGATTTAGCGGCTACACACTGGCCTAGGTGTCCGAAGGTCGTGGGTTCAAATCCGAACCGTGGGACATTCTTCAACTTTGCGCTAGGTCGACGCAGCCTTCAATGAGCACAGGTAATGTTCTAGGAAGTAAAGGTAGTCGGCCGGATGTTGATCACATCTTCCACTGCGTACCGATTGATCTTTAAAATGGGAGTCTAGCACAATACACTCACCTCGCCTGAAGGGCCGAAAAAAAGTTCCTTTACCTACGTGATAGAACCAGCTCCCACAGTGTCATCATCATCATCATCATCATCATCATCATCATCATCATCATCATCATCATCATCATCATCATCATCATCATCTCATCATCATCCTCATCATCATTAATTTCTACTTTTGTCGTTAACCAGCATGGGAAGGAACAGTTTACAAACCATAACATGATGGGTAGTAATGGCATTTGTCATTCCATGACGTCTAGAAAGTTACCATTCCCTCCATAATATATTTTCACATGTAGGGCCTGTGCTGGCTGTCTGTTATAGTGGCTATGTTCTACGAGATGATTTTACCATGTGATCTTCTGTTTCTCAAAGAATTAGGTGCTTGGTTTTGTTCCCACAGTTACATTGTCATTGCTTGCTATCTTCTACAGATACCGGAAGGTGTGTACCCCCTACGAATGGCAGGTTACCGTCAAAGAGGCGGCCATATCCAGTGTGGTTACTGCCGTTCTGGCTGTTGTTTTCTCAGTCCCCTACTTCCTTCTCTATGGAGTCAAAACAAGACAGACGCCATGTCCAAACATCCAGGGTTCTGAGTGCTTTGCCGACGACAAGTCCTATGACACCATATGGCCTTTAGTAAACAACGCACTATTTGTAATGTTATATCTTTTTCTGAGTGTGTCCTTGGTGGTTTTGTATGTTCTTGTCGGCAAGGCGGCTAGAGGGCACACAAAACACAATCAATTCCCTGCACACAATACCCAGGCATTGAGAAGTATCGCAGCCACCAAAACTGCAAAGCACCAAGAACTAATCACTTATGGCGGCGTATCGTCCACAGACACACCAGAAACGAGTGTCATAAACGAGGAATCAATTCAGCATGGAAGGATTAAGGATCTGTATTGTTGCTGCAATCATTTGGAAGAGCAGAATAGTCAAAATGATACTCAGCCGTCGATGAATTCCAGGATGTACTCTACGAGTACACGCGGCGAACATGTCAAAGCTACAGAGACAGCTGTAGCTGATATCCATGTAACTGGAGTAATGTCAGATTTAGATGTGGGCAGATTCAAGACCCAAAGATCTTTGAGTTCGCCTAATGTATCGGCAGACTATACGTCGAAAATCAACATGCCTGATAAAAAGATGTATCTTCACACGAAAACGGGAAATTTAGGTAACAATAAACAGTTAGGCAACATTTTGCTCGATAATGCTTCACAAAGATCAGAGGCTCACAGCAAACACGACAAACAAGACCCAGTAAGTCAACACAGTTCACCCAGCCTCGCTTTGTCAGAAAGGTACGAACCAGATCCGATGGGCGCTTTCAGGAGACACAAAACCAGCGGGCATTTCAGTCGAATAACAATTATGTTGATAATAATTAGCTCCATTTATGTTCTAGGATACCTTCCTTTTCTAATACAGACAATTTTCAAGAAATTATTACCTGAAAAGTATTACACTATGAATGTGATAGAGCAGTCTATCTACAATCTCTTTTACAGACTATATTTTCTAAACAGCGCCGCTAATCCTATAATTTACACTTTCTGCGATATGAGATTTAGACACGACTGTCTCAGGTTCATAGCCTGTAGAAATAAGAAAGCGTTTGCTACTAACAGTGGAGTGTAGCGGTTGAGGCTCGCTATATATCGGATACATATTCGTGTAGGAAATGGAATGAACTAACAGAATATTTATGAATCAAACTGAAATATCAACATTTGTTCAAATTACCTATTCTGATTTGCCTAATTTTTGCAAGCATTTTTTTTTTTAACTTGGGAACAAACAAAGCTCACCTGAAAATTTTCCGTGAATTTGTTTATGGATGAAGCTTGAATAAATCCTAACACCTGTATTTTGGGAAGTAATGCCATTAAAGGCCCTTCAGACACGTCTGGCACATGGTTCTACTCCTTTTCCTGCCTTCCATCTATGTTTCGGTTGCTATGACGCAACAGTCCTTTTTTTCCCTTTTTTTTTTTTTTGGACACAGGTAACCTTAGAGAGAAAAACAATGATGTTAAATTACAGAACACATCAAACTTTCACGAATTCGGTCAATGAACAGTCCACAAGTGCAAAGAATTCGAGAAGCAGTCTGATTGGCTGATACAAAAACCTGCCAGCCAATATTAAGTCTTCTATCATATATGGCCAACTGATCGGCCCAGTCGTCCTTCTGACTACTTTGTGTTTGGCTGATATTTCGGTTGTGTTTGGCTGATATTTCGGCCACGTCGTCTCCAAAGGGTTAACTTACTAAGGGTGATAAATTAGGATGTCAGTTGGAGGTCTGTTAGGTATCCCCAAAGTTCGTGGTCAGGGTGTAGCCACATGATGCTTGGCAGCTAGCTGCCTTGTGAGAGAACAGTCTTGCGTGACATCTTCTTGGGCTGTTTAACAAGAAAAAACACAGATACCTGTTTGCCTAATTTATTTAAGTGTGTATTGAGTCTGCAATGTCCCGCGCGTAAGGAATAAAAATGGCGAATCGGTTTATTCTATTAGGATTGTGAAAAAATATTTTTTTTTATTCACTTATATTATTTCGTGACATGCAGAAATAGTTTTAAAGAGTGTTTGCCGTCAACCTAAACACATGCACTGTCATTATTTACCCCACCACCACTATCGTCATATTAGGTTTCCTTTTTTTCCGTTAAGCGGCGAGGGAAGGAACAATTTGCGATCCATTATTTTATTAACAGCAGTAGCTTTTGTGATTCCGTGTCGATGTATAAGCTTTTTATTGTCATCAATGTATGTTCTTCTAGGGCAATTTCTTGCTTTAATATACGATATTTTATTTTGTAGCGCCAGTGTAAGCATAACATGAGTGTACACGAGTTGAGGCAACAAGTGTGGAGTTAAATCAATTCAGTGCGCAAGCTCACACACTGGCTAATGTCCAAATGTTGTTTCAGGTTGACAGAGAAAGTTGTCGGCTGTAAATGATACAAATTTAAAGGGGGAAAAAAGAGATAAGACAAGCTAGAACAGATAAGACCAAATTAGACAAAGCAAGACATAAAAAGAACTACAAGATAAGAAGAGGAAAAATACGAAGAGAAGAGACAAGATAAACGTAAATCTGACAAGGAAAAGGAGACAAGTCAAGACAAAGACAGTGAAAGACAACATAAAAAAATTACAGAAGGCAAAGCCAAAAGAAATGTCAAAAAAAAAAAAAAAAAACGAAATAAGAGGCAATCTGATAAAAAGAATAAAAGATAGAGGAAAAAAAGAGGCAAACCAAAAAAAAAAAAAAAAAAATTACACGAGAAACAAGACAAGACAGAACAAAAAGAAACGAACCATGACAAAACCACAAGTGAATCATCAAGAAAACGTGTTATAAGTGCCCGTACTTTTGTTGTTCCTGAAAGGAGACTGAAAACTGTAACATTTTTGCAGCTTACAATAGGTACAACTCGTGACACATTCATTTCCTTCCTGTACTCCCTAGTTCTTCTTACACCCATGTGTCAATTTCAGGGACACTGTCATAACGAAAGCATGTAAAAAAGGGGAGGTGGGGTGAGGCTCAGCTCCTTAAAATTGTCTAGGTGTAAGGATGTCTCAAGATGCTTAAGTCTTATCTAAGTGAACAATATTAATACATATTATTGTGGTTTTTTTTTTGGCCCTGAATGGTGTGTGTGTGTGAGTGTGTGTGTGGGAGTGGTGTGCTGGTGTGTGTTTTAGTGTATGTGTGTATGTGTGTGTGTGCGTGTGTGTGTGCGTGTTATGAAATCATAGCAGTTACATAAACACATACTTAAAAAGATGGTTTGTAGAAAAAAAAAAAGCAAGGGAGCGGGGGAGGGGAGGCACTTAGCTACATGCACAGATTTCAGGCAGCACAAGGGCCTCTAGGTGACTGCGTTTTCTCCCCCACCTCCGCCACTCCTTTCCCACCCCAGGTTTTGGCGCCTATGACCCGTTTAGCGATCGATCAGCCGCAACTGCCCGACAACCTGTCTGGACAGCATGTTTTTATATCCCCACCCCCTTCCCCTACCCCCCGCCCCCCAAAAAAATGGTCACAACGGCACTTCAGTTTCTCTCCGGTCTTGATGAACTAGGAAGGTCTTTTATTGAGTCTTTATGTGAAAACACGTACGAATCTGTGCATAAGCATGCAGGGATGCGTATCGTATCCGGGGTAATTGTATACCTTTTTTTTTTTTTGATCTGGCAGCTTCTGCAGCGTGCTTGGCTCTAAACTTACTGAAGTTACCTTTCCTTTGGGGTAAATAATGCACGCGCTGGGAGGGATCAAGACGTGTGAGCACCATATGGTCTCTATATTACTGCCTAGATTTGGTTCTATGAAGAGTAATTATAGCACCAACTGTTCTGAAATGGCGTGCTCAAATTGCGGCGGACTTTTTTTTTTTTTTTTAGTGTGGGCAGATCTTGCTACGCGCACTCGCCTTCGCTTTGGAATGTGAGTCCCATGCCTTCCCATAGCAAAATAGAACACTCTCGTCTAGAAAGACGAAAAGCACCTAATAATATCGTTCAGAAAGCAATGACAAACTACTGTCGTGAAATTATCCAGTAAAATACTCAAAAGCTAATAAATACTGACTTCTGATTTCATGAAAAGACCACAGCTACATATGTTGATGAACCAGCTTGGCTGGATATTGTCATCTTTTAATATTTTGCGAGTCACCGCTAAAGAACTAAGATCAATACTAGGCAATGTAACTGGTAATATGTTTTTATAAAACATCAAATTATCAAGTGGTTTGGTCATCTGGTATAACTTAAACAAAATCAGACAGCAGTTAGAGCGTCCTACATGAGAACAGCAAGCTTCGAGTCTGGAGGCCGACTAAGAAAGACATGGATGGAAGAAGTAAAAAACAATAGACATTATAGAATGCAACATTACATTGATAGAGGCTACGCAAATAGCGACAGATAGGAAACTAAATCTAACTCTTTTCAACAACGCTTTAGGAGATAAGCAGTAGGGACAAGGTGGAGAAAGTTTTGCGAAGCCCTTGTCTAGGCTTTGTTCTTTCTACCATCAAGTTTGCTAGTTCTCACCATATTTTCGAGGTTGTTCCTTCTCATAATTTGCCCAAAACTATTTACTGTCTATTTTCTCTGATCAGTTTACTGTTTTATCATAAATCATGGCAGAATTTCTTTTTTTTTTAATAACGATGAATGCTGTCTGAATGATGTGCATTTTATTTTAGTTTATAAACCAAATGGCGCTTGGTGGGTGATGTGGTCAGCATCACTCCGGCCGCCTTTACTTCCTAAGACTGTACCTGGTACCCAATAATTGCTGGGTCGACCTGGGAGCCAAGGTCCTTTTGGAAAAAATTTCCGGCTCCGTCAGGACCCGAACTCACGACCTTCCGATTCGCAGGCGAGCGTTTAGCCACCATTCATATGACGACAAGTCATATTGTTATTGGCTTATTATACACTAATATTAAAATACATAAATACAAAAGCATTAGGATAAAAATAAATGCAAATTTAACCCCATTTTACCTTCCTGAGAAGAGTCGAGTGCTTACTAGGATGTTACGGCAAAGGAAGAAGTTTATTTGGACGGAGAGTCCCTTCGAATAACTTACATAACAAAACCCTTGACCCTTTAGCATCGAGGAGGTGTATTGATGAAAGCACTAGCAAATAAAACCCGCCATCTTTCTCTGTCTTCCGCTTCATTAGCATGTTTTTTTTTTTTTTTTAAATCATCCAGTTTCGTCCTTTTTAGGATGACATTTTTTCTTATTTGAACCCCACCCTGGCTTTTCCCAGGGGCCGCAATATAGGCAGGCCATTTTTTTTTCGTATCCAGAAACCATGAGTTGTAAACCCTTTGGCTCGGTACTATGGATATCGCAACCCTTCGGCCCTGATTCCATTATAGGTACCGTTAATCTGGGAGAAATGTGGCTTTTCTGCCTACCCCCGGCAGGGAACCCGGACCACAAGTAGTTCGTCATCCGGCCGTCGCGAAAGTCAGGTTTAACCAACTTCGCTAGAGAGCCGGGCATAGGCAGGCCATAAATATGGCCAATTGTCTGAACGCGGTTTCTGGGACCTCTCCACGGTGATCCTCATCCACATGGTGGCACTTTGTGTCATCGGGTGTTTATTGCTTGTGTGATGTCCTAGTGGGATAGAAAGTCAGTCAGTCAGTCTGTCTTCCGCTTGATCAATAAGTGTATAACTTAGTCCTGTTAATTTCTTGATGTTGTCATTCCAGATTCTTCTTTGCCCTCTTCTTATTCGACTACCACCTCCCCCCCCCCTTCCCCACCACCACACCGCACAAGGTTCCTTGAAGTACAATCTTTGCAATCGAATCATGTCTCCCCACGTGACCAAACCAAGCTAGCTTGCGACGTTTCACCACTGCCAAGAGAGGCACCTGATGCCCCGCATATTTGTATATGTTGTCCCTGATATATTTATTTTTTTGTGTTCTAATAACAGTGTCCTTCTTTGAAAAAACTATAGGAATCAAACTTTGGTTTCCCCCCCACCCCCCCCCCCCCCCCCCCCCCCCCCCCACCCCCCCCCCCCCCCCCCTCCCCACCACCCCCCCCCCCCCCCCACCCCCCCCCCCCCCCCCCCCCCCCCCCCCCCCCCCCCCCCCCCCCCCCCCCCCCCCCCCCCCCCCCCCCCCCACCCCCCCCCCCCCCCCCCCCCCCCCCCCCCTATAGGAAATCCCCCCCCCCCCCCCCCCCCCCCCCCATTTTCGTTTTCTAGAAAAATTTGCCTACAGAACTTTGCTTCTGCTTTCTCCTGAGGATGTTTTGGAAATGTGTCATTGCCATTGTATTCCAGATAATGCTGTGGCAGCTTGTTTGAGCTTTACTGGGGTGATACGTCTCTGCAAATTCATCGGCATTTATCCTGTAGCTTGGTCTCGAGAGAGGTAAACAAAGATAGCGCGGTGCGTGAATAATTTTTACTCATGCAAGTTCGTATTCCAAAAAAAATATCGTTTTCACGAACTATAGAAATTTTACCGTATACCAAAACGAATGTATACCGATGAACCATTTTATTCACACCGGTACTAGTAATAGAGACCGCAGAACGCTGATGAAACATTCGGAATATGTGAGTGTTTTAACCCCATCAGGACCGCAAAACGAGCGATAAACACCTGATAACATGATGTGCCACTATTCGGCTGAGAATCTCTAAGTCACAAAAACCTCGTTCAACCGTTAGTTTATATTAGGACCCCGGTTAAGAGCCGGAGGGAAGGGGGGAGGGGGAGACCCATAAAAACGAATTGCGTCTTATATTGTTTTGGAAAATGTAAATAAACCCTCATTTTGTAGATGAATCAGCGTAGGATGTAATCAACATCCGCACCTGTTCACTTTTTCCGGTCCATCCAAACACTTTGTCAGTCTGATCTAGGTCAGAGTGGTGTCATGTACTGCTTTCTTCGAAGAGAGTCACTCGTGTGACCTAGGCTCAGGCTGTTTGTAGGTGGGGGGGGGGTGGGGGGTGGGGGGGGGGTTGTGGGTTAGGGCCGGGTTTAGATGTTCTGGGATCGTTGAAAGCTGTGTCGTCTTGTAGGCGCTGACGTAATTGAGGCAAGACAACATGACCCCACACCCCTCTCCCCGACGCAGAAGAGCATGAATGAAGGTCAAAAAGTGTCTAAAATGGGCCGAAAATCGTGAACAGGACCCAAAATCCCACTAGGATTGTGTAAGCAGCAAATATTTAATATAGCCTTGAGCCAAAATTATTGCAGTGCAAATATGTCTGTTGCTTTATACGTTCTTGGGCTAGTTCTCTTTGTCTGTTATAAATCTGGGATTTTGAGGTGCATAATATTGACCTTCTGAAGTGCTTACCGTGTGAGAATCGCACATAGAGGAAGTAAATCAGAGGTGACCTGGAAAGTTTGAAGACAGCTGTTTACATAAGCAGTAGATATAGAAAACTTATATTATAATTACCTCTTAGCATAATGATTTTATGCTGGCCTTCTATACTTTAAGAAAAGCCGGTACTCAAAGTGTCTAAGCCGGTATTCTCAACAAAGACTTTATTGAAACCTGTTATGAAAATAAAGGATGCCGTAAAACAAAACTACCGGTGCTGATTTTAAATATTGCAAACAAAAACTATGAACTAGTTAAGTTCAACTCCACCAGGACCGCACAAGGAGCGACCAGGACCCTGTGACACAAAGTGTCACAAATCGGATGAGGATCACCCTGGCACAAGTAGAAGAAACCCCATTTAACCGTTTCGGATATAAGAGCCCCAAACAATTGCGCCACATATTGGGGTGGAATTAATATACAAACAATGAAGAGCCGCCCTGGAGCAGTGGCTAGCTCGCCCTTGCGATTATCGGTTCGAACAAATTTACTGGCTCTAAACTCTGACAGAAAGTCCTGATTGTTGGTCAACTTCTGAACTTTGGTTTTGTTCAGGAACTTAAGTTTTGCGTGCACATCGGTTTTACATTTATGAGTTACGAATAAAGAATCGATGTTATATCACGCGGAACATTCCCATAAGCGCTCCGTTCAGCAGCAAGCGCAGAATTCTAATTCTGGTGATACCAATAGTCAGTTGTACAGCGACTGAATTTTGTGAACGCAGTGTTAGTTACTCGTCTCCCAGGGCAATTTTCAAAGGTGTCAGTACTCACCACAATGTCTTTTTTACTTCAGCCCCGAAAAACTAGTACTATTAGCGTTTCGACTCTTTGTTGGCTACTGAAGAATGGGACGGTGCACGTGTGGGAATGTCCCAAGTGCTGTTGATTCCAGTTCGCGATTTATTTTTTCATTCATATAGGGAAAATGCACTTAAGCTTCGAAAGTAAACATCCTCAAAAAGTGGCTTTTTACGACACGCTTATTGGGGGGGGGGGGGGGGGGGGGCAGGGGGTCTAGCTTCCCGAGCTGCGGTCTGAACCCTGAACCCCTAACTTTCAGTCTGGCAGGCGAGCCTGTAGTCACTATGCTAATTTGCTCATAATCTGGATACTAGGAATGTCAAGCCATGAGAAAAACTACAGTAACTTCCTCTAGCTCCAACTCATGCTGGATGCTGTCGTGTTGTAAGCTAAACCAAGACCTTTCTTCATGTGATGGACTATGCTGCTGACGTCACCAAACCAGGCTAACAGTACGTTAACGTATCTTCAGCCCGGTTTGGTGACGTGAGCAGCATAGTTCGTCAGATGGAGACTATCCTGGCTAAACCACTGTTCTGAAGCAGTGGTCTCCAGCCTTTTTCAGGTGGTACCCTCCTTTGAGTATGTAGCAAGACCCCCCCCCCCCCCCCCCCCCCCCCCCCCCCCCCCATATAACAAAATGAGTAGTACAATTAACAAAAGGACAAATCCAAGTGCTGCTTACAAGAACTAAGAGAAAGAGACCATAAAAAATCAAAGTATCAAATTATACAAAACAAAAATATCTCAACCAATTAGTAATTTCGTTTACATTATATTATGTGATGGTTGACATTGTCTGAACCTAATGATATGTGCTATTTTTGGTCTGATGATCAACATGGCAGAACGGACATCACTCTCCACATCAACCTGGCTGCGCTGTTTTGTTTTCATGAAAGCTGCAGCTGAAAACCCAGGACACAAGTACAAGTGAACTCTATTTCAAAATTGTTTATAAAGTCCGCCGTGAAACTTTCTGACATCCATGTAGAGAGCCGCTACCCTAGGTTAGAGTCTAGTATTTTAAAGCAATGCTGATTTATCGTCTATTCGTTACAGAATCTCTTCTTCAAGGTTTATGTTTAATAGAATGTATATATTTATCTTGTATATCTTATAGAATTATTTAATAATCATAAATTTGCCCGCATAGCAGCAATAGAACAAACTAAAATTGATAATCATTAAAAAAAAATGTGTATAATATTATGAAATAACTTTGAATAGAAATTCAAAGGACAATAACTATATTTTGAACTTGTTCTGTGCATAAAGAGAACTATTATACTAATGTCACAACAACGACAGTCTGCAAACTTTGAACATTTCAGGTTGAAAAATAAGTCAGAAACTCTAAACATACCTGGCAACTTGGAATTAGAGGCAGCTGAAAACCTGCTAAGTTGAGTCAGGATGCTGAACACATTGACCTTGTGACTTTGAGACACATTTCAGCGGGATATTACTGACAAAACAGGAAACAGGTGTTTGTAACATTAAATGTAGAACAGCATCAAACAGAATCAGCTATTAGAAACAACAGACCATAATTCCCATTTATATTTGAATTTACGGTTCGTTTACTAAAGTGCTCATTTCAATCCTTGTGTAGCAAACTAGTAATGTTTGAGCCAAGAATAGATAAATAAAAAGTGCTGTAATAATAGTATGACATTTGCTGAAGATCATCCGGTGGGTTAAGACGTTGGAGACCTGAAAAAATTGTGACCTAGGTAGATTTCATGGAATTATATAGTTTTTTTTTTAAATTTCTTGTTGTTGTGGTTTTTGAAAATTTTAAACGTTTCTTTTTAATGCTTTTGATACTGAAGTGAAATGTTATAATTAAACTCAATTTACATTGTAGCCCATAAGGAGATAAGAAATAATGTTTAAAGGTTTAAGGTGCCCGGCTCTCTAGCGTAGTTGACTAAACCGGATTGCGCGGTGACCTGGTGACGAACTTCTTGTGGTCCGGGTTCACTCCCGGGGGTAGACAGAAAAGCCACATTTCTCCCAATGTTTACAATGGAATCAAGGCCGAAAGGTTGCGGTATCCATAATACCGAGCCTAAGGGTTAACAACTCATGGCTTCTTGATACTAAAACAAACAAACAAACAAACAACAAAGGTTTAAGGATAGTTTGTGATGACTAGGTAATTAATATCTGCCATACCCACAAAATACGTGCTTAAAATAATAAATAAATAAACACCTATGTTTGGTTAATATAAAATTCTGAAACCCATGGTGCCATTTCAATTGTTTGAGATGAATAATGCCCGAATTCCTTTGTTGTGGATTTCAGGTTTAACGATGGATATGGTCAATAAAGACACCTTTGTTTAGGGGTGCCTAGTTAGTCATGTTCTAAGTTCACTTGTGTCCATAGCGATGCGCACACTCCATTGGAGGTGACAGGTTCGATTCCCGGCACGGCAACTATAACTTTCTATTTTTATGTTGTCTAGTGTGCCTTCTGTCTTTCTACTTCTTTCTATAAGTGCCGATCAATATATTATATGTTTGTTTCATCTGTTTATGTTTATGTTTACTCAATGGATCAACATCCCTGCACACGGGTTTAACCCATAAGTGCTCAGTTCTTTTTCTAACCCAAGCCTGAGTCTGAAGCATCTCAGCGCAGTACACGAACTCTGTTGCACCGGCGAGGATCATCCAAATTTTGCCCATGCAGCGCCGTTAGGCTGCTCTTTTCGATCTGCAATTGCCAAAGAATGTTTTACGTGCGCAACAGTACACAACAAAATCCCAGTCTTTACCGGGGCTTCAACCTGGGACCTCTAGCACTCGAGGCGGACACCACGCCTTGAGATCACGCAGCCCCCTGTGTTTATAATATATTAAAATATAAGTACGCATCATCATCATCATTGTCATCACGGTCATCATCATCATCACCATCGTCAGCATGAAGAGCCTTGTCCTCAGGATATTGTGATCCTATAGCGTATTTCAATTCGTTTGCGGACACTCCTTCTTACCAGTGATAAAGCGCTATTGAGAATCATAACTAATTGTTTTTGTCTGTTGCTATTTTGATGAAAAGGGCGATCATCAACTGCTAGGTCACAGCGCTGCAGTGGTTATACCAGTGGTCCCCTAACTGGGCGCTGCAGCGCCCCGAGGTGCCGCGATCTCTTCACAGGAAATTGTGTAAAAGCTTAAAAATTAATTTAACCAAGACACGAATAGTCATACTTTTACTTAGGTTAGGGCCCCATGGAGACATTTTAATTGAAAAAAAGGCGCCTCAACCAAGAAAAGTTTTGGAAACACTGGGTTATAACATTGTAGTGGATATGAGAGGTCCCGTATTGTTCAGAGGCGATGCCATCGATGACAGTCGTGACGCATATCAAGAAAATGAATATGACAGGACGACTTAGCCGAGCTGAGTTTATTTAAGAATCAAGATCATAGCACACAGAATGTTCCCACGAGTGCTCTGTCCTCATCTCAAGCAGCCACCGCAGAGTTTCCATACTAATGATGCCAGTAGCTGTCTGATTATATGTCCGTCTTGCCTTTCCTCTGAGCGTAGTATCGGCCAGATCCCCTCGTCATTCCTCGCTGCTTCACTCTCACCAGACTGTGATGATCAATTTTTCTGTTTCCAATGCTACAAGTGCTGGCATAAGGCCGCAACCACGTCTAACGTATCATGCCTCAATATTCCACAACGTTGTGCAGAGCCAGCCAATCTCTCCGCCGTTCAACAAAAGGAATGACTTCGTATCCCTGTCCAGCCTGCCAGACATGAGCATCTCACTTAAGGCCCAAGTTAGCTGCGTATTCTTTACAGGCGGTGCAGAACCAACCCCAACCATTTATGCCCCCTTGTGATTTTACTTTTCACCTTCATGTTCAGTAGTTTGCCATTTCTCCCTTGACTCTCGGTACTCTACACATCTGTTTAAAGCATTGCCAAGCGGTCTTCGACTAAATCGTCCCAAGCTCCAAAGCTGGAATCGAACTCATTATCTCGGAGTTATGAAGCGCGTTCGCAACGCCAAAGTCACAGGTACAAATAAAGGGCTATGTTAAGCAATACACAGCAAGCGTGAACAGTTTCTTTGGTACTTTCGTAATATCTGACCCCAAATAGGGGAAATCCACAGGTCAAGAGACCGTGTAAAATTGCAGATGATGGCAGAGGAAGCCTATAATGTAGTAATTTGGCATTTCATGTGCAGTGCAGTTTTCACTTTTGGCAAAGCCTTGGAAGACACACAGACAGCCGGGGGGGGGGGGGGTGGTGGAGGGTGGGGTGGGGTGGGGAGCACAGTCAGCCGAGTCGGAAAACCCGGTCTTACCACCCTTGAAAATATTTACCTGTCCAGTGACATCATATGTGGTCGGCTATTGGGAAAGAACCGTTATTTCCCTGCGCTTATGGAGCTGTGAGGACAAAATCAGAGCATATATGGGTGTGTCCAAAGTGATGTGGTTTAGTAGTTCTCACAAATGATTAATGCCCAAATCTTCATCTTTGTGCTAGTTAATGCTGGTGTTCAAGGTAACGAAGGTGCACATTATCTTGCAGACACTGCGGTTGCTATGGCTGGTCCGGTACTGGACAGAAGTGATGTTATCAAAGCCATGCGCAACACTTACCGTGACGACGAGCTCGTCAAATGGCATGACTCCGTTTCCCTGTCTAGGCTGATGGATATGAGCGTACAGCCTGGAGCTGCAAGAAATAATTATTTTTTAATAAGGGAACAAGAAGTTTAAATAAATAACACATAACAAGTGTTATCAGTCGTTTTACACTTGTGGGGCGTTTGAGGAGGAGATCGGAGCGCCTGTAGATCTGTCCCGAGTGTTGTGATAAAAATCCTACTTATCACTAACCACTAATGACAAATCTTCTCCATACAGTGGCCGAGACCGATCTTTTGACGTAAAGAAGTGTACCGCCATCGTTGCTGAGTGATCATTATTTAATTTTGTCACAAACACACACAAAGAAGACATAGATTATCGGATTTATCTTATACTCCGGGTTGTATGGGCGCTGGGGATCATCTCCTGTTCCCAGCTTTACATCTCATTAAATGGCAATACTTATCTTGCAGACAATGATTCAAACTAATGTCCTCTCTCTTGGTCGGCTTCTGCCTTATTTTCTAGCCACATTTCTTCAGTCACTTTATACCCTCTTGGATCCGCTGTAGCGTAGTGGCTATACGCTCGCCTGCCGCTTCAGAGCTTTAGAGCGTAAATCTGAGACGAAATTCTTTAAATAAAGGAACGTTGGCTTCCAACTGAACCCAGCCTATAATAGAGAGCATTTGCTGGAAAGTTGTACTGGTAAGAAAAGGCCACTTTTGAACGTTGACCACATCTTCCAACGAATGCCGATTTTTCTCTAAAATGCAGTCCAATGCTAACAGCTATCCAGGCAAAAAAAAAAAAAAAAACAGAAACAATTTCAAACATAATAAAAGCTTATACAAATATGTCAAGCACTATATGCCCCCCCCCCCCCCTAATCTGCTTGAAGCTTGAAAGGGCTTGTTTATTTACTTTACCATGTACTCCACTTTCTCCCTTACCTTGACGGAACCCAAAATACGGATTGTTTACTACTAATTCAATTTAATCAATAATTTTGTGAGTTAATTAAAGTCATTTGTTCAAATATTTCGATGGCCCTTTTTTTATTTCTTGTATAAAATCTTACCATCATGCTGTTCACATAATACATGACTTCATCATTACTTACTATAATTATTCATTCTATGACAATTACCTGGAATTAAATGAGTGTCACAGTAATGTTGGATTACTCTCTGTATCAGTCATCATGAAATAATCTTTGTATCAAAGTCTTATGGAATTAATCTTTAAATCACAATCATCATGAATTAATCTTATCATCACGGTGATTTGTGATTAATCTATATATGGCAGTCATCATGAAATTATTTTTCTATCACAGTGGTGTGGATTTAATCTTTAAATCACTGTTATCCTGAATTAATCTTTGTATCACGGTGATGTGGGATCAATCTCTAAATCACAGTCATCATGAAATAATCTGTGTACCCCAGTGGTGTGAATTTAGTCTTTAAATCACAGTCATCATGAAATAATCTTTGTATCACAGTCTTGAGGGATTAATCTTTACATCACGGTCATCTTAAATTAATCTTTGTATCAACGTAATATGGGATTAATTGTTATTTCCTGATATGTGATTTATCTTACAATTACAGTGACCTAGGAATAATCTTTATCCGGCAGTGACATCCCATTAATCTTTAAATCATCGTGGCTCTAAATTAATCTTTATATCACATTACTTTGGATATACCGCTACATCACCGTGACATGGAAGTAGTTTTTCAGGAATTAATATTGACATAATAATGACCTTAGACTAATCTTTAATCCATAATGGTCTGGGATTAAGTGCTACATAGCAGTGAACTGGGATAAATACAAGTGTATGTTTCTCACTAGTGACCTGAAACTTGTGTTAACATACAGTGACCTGGAATTAATCTTTCCATCACAGTGAAATTGGACGAATCTTTCCATCACAGTGACACTGGATTACTTTCTCCATCACACAGAATTGTAATCAGTTTTTCAGTCAGAGTGACATTGAATTACAATTTTCATCTCAATAACATGGTTCTAATCGTACCACCGAAATGACCTCAGATTAATCTTCGCATTACAATAGCATATAAATTTATATTTGAGACATGATTCGATTGCAAATACTGTACTTCAAGAAACATTAGGTAGGGTAAAGGGAGGGACCAGGGGGGGGGGGGGGGGGGGTGTTCAAAGAAGAGGAGGGCAAAAAAGAATTTGGAATGACAACATCAAGAAACGGACAGGACAAAGTTGTCATACACTTTTTTCATCAAGCGGAAGACAGAGAAAGATGGCAGGTTTTGTGTGCTAGTGCTGCCATCGAACCATCTTTACGACCCTAACGGGTCAAGGGTTATGTCGTTATGTTATGCAAATCTATCTTGCAATTACAGCGTGCCTTCATGAATCCCTAGTTACAGTTGAGACTGATATTTTGAAATGATGGATGTTTGCAATAAATCTCCAAATCGCTTTCGCCCCAGCTATAAACACTTGTATAACGCTGATAGCACATCTCTAACTGCACTCCTCTCACTTGTATCACTGTCGTGCTCGTCTGCCCTCAACTGGCCCCTTGGCTGTCTTTTGTACCTTTTTACCAGTTAATTCAGCAAAGATGGGTCAGATATAAGGATCTTCTCTGTGCTCCTTCTGTTGCATTGTATAAGTTGACCATAATTGCTTCAAAGCTGTTCTTGATAGCTTTGTTTCATCTGTTATGTGGTTTTCCACTTGCTCTTTGTTCATTATATGTTTTCCTGTTAGCTCTGTGAGGTACCAAGGCATTTTCTTTAGATAGCAAAACCCCTCATCTGTTTTTATTTTTTTTTTCCATTTATTGTTTGACTGATCAGCTCTAATCTTCTCAATTCTTGCTGACTAACTTTGTCTCTTCTTACTGCTTCCACAGCTCTATAGGACTGTTGACCTTTGTTGATATAACTTTGCCTTCATTAGTTGAGCATAGTAACGGTACTGTTTAACGCCGATTTCAAAATATTCGTAACAAATAATTCTTATTATATTTGCCAAAGTAAACGAAGGTACACGTGTGTGTGTCAAAACGGGTGTTAGTCAACCCAGTAGCTGGAGTGATTTTCGCATATCGAATATTGATTTATCTATCCATGCCCTTGCCCCTTTCAAACACAGCAACACACAACTTTTCAGTCATAACGTCTTTAGAAAATATGTATTTGACTGTGTTTCTTTCTCTATGAAATACAGCCGTACATACTTAATGAAATAAACATTTTTGTACATGATATTACAGAAAATTATGAATTTCACTAACTGTACATGGGTCAATAAAACCGCGGAGGAGTACCTGCAGCATCTGCAAGACAAGACCAACCTGACGCTGATACCCGCAGTCGTAATGATGAGCATCTTTGCGGCCACGGGACTCATCGGCAACGTCTTGGTTTTGGTTGTCTACTCGAAGAAGTTTCGACTCAACCCCACTAAAGTCCTCCTCATGACCATCGCTAGTTTTGACCTCATCGCCAATGTTGGGGCTATACCAAGTAATGTTCTGTGACTTGTGATAATCTCCCCTGCTGTTGTGTCTGTTCCGTGCTGTTATTTGTTTCTAAACTTCAGAGTTTGCTGCCAGGGAATGCGAACTCGGACAACAAATGCTATCAAAAGTCGGATGCAGTGGCGGGCAAAAAGTACAAAAATTCAAACTATGTTATACAGCGCATTTACACCTTCTGAGAAACAAAGAAAAATAAGAAGAAACCAGAAGAAGAAGAAGAAGAAG
Organism: Candidula unifasciata; assembly: GCA_905116865.2. Classification (NCBI taxonomy): domain Eukaryota; kingdom Metazoa; phylum Mollusca; class Gastropoda; order Stylommatophora; family Geomitridae; genus Candidula; species Candidula unifasciata. The sequence continues at coordinate 124,552 of CAJHNH020005146.1, forward strand.
AAGAAAGAAGAAGAAGAGAAGAAGAAGAAGAAGAAGAGAAGAAGAAGAAGAGAAGAAGAAGAAGAAGAAGAAGAAGAAGAAGAAAAAGAAGAAGAAGAAAAGAAGAAGAAAAAGAAGAGGAAGAAGAAGAAGAAGAAGAAAGAAGAAGATGAAGAAGAAGAAGAGAAGAAGAAGAAGAAGAAGAAGAAGAAGAAAAAAAAGAAGAAGAAGAAGAAGAAGAAGAAGAAAAAGAAGAAGAAGAAGAAGAAGAAGATGAAGAAGAAGAAGAAGAAGAAGAAGAAGAAGAAGAAGAAGAAGAAGAAGAAGAAGAAGAAGAAAAAGAAGAAAAACAAGAAGAAGAAGAACAAGAAGAAGAAGAACAAGTAGAACAAGAAGAACAAGAAGATTCTGCTGCACTTGCTGCTACTTATTCACCTCCTTCTCCAGATCATTTTTCTTCTTTTTCTTCTTCCTCTTCTTCTTTCTCCTACTACTACTGCTGCTGCTGCTACTACTACTACTACTTCTACTACTACTACTACTACTACTACTACTACTACTACTACTACTACTACTACTACTACTACTACTACTACTACTACGACAACAACAACAACAACTACTACTACTATCACTAGTACTACTACTACTATTACTGCTACTACTAGCCCGGCTCTCTAACGTAGTTGGTTAAACCGGATTGCGCGGTGAACGGGTGACGAACTCCTTGTGGTCTGGGTTCACTCCCGGGGTAGGCAGAAAAGCCACATTTCTCCCAGGTTTACGGTATTTGCAATGGAATCAAGGCCGAAAGGTTGCGATATCCATAATACCGAGCCTAAGGGTTAACAACTCATGGCTTCTGGATACTAAAACAAACAAACAACAACAACAACTACTACTACTACTACTACTACTACTACTACTACTACTACTACTACTACTACTACTACTACTACTACTTCCACCACCACCACCACCACCACCACTACTACTACTACTACTACTACTACTACTACTACTACTACTACTACTACTACTACTACTACTACTACTACTATACTACTACTACCACCATAATCCTTACTACCACCACCACTACCGTAACTACTCACTGAAATCCCTAGAAAAAACAAATGCCCTGTCTGAGACTTGCACAAAGACAACATATTTTGGATGTTCAAAATGGTGCTCTGAAACCAGTACCGTTGCACTTCGAGATACAAGCTAAGTGACTTTGTGTATTTTTGTAGTATTGTTTTACTTGAATGTGCTGATTAAGGCTCCATGGCCGCAACGTTCACGCTGTTTTTGTATTTGTTTTAGTGTGAAGCTTGCTAATATACTTTTCGTTTGGTTTTATATCTTTTTCTTGCACAAAGAAGGACGTTCAATGACACCAACATTGAATATCTGTCTCTAGGTGAGATAGTGGTCATACTCAACTCCTGGACCTTCAGTAATGCTGCCTTGTGCAGGTCTAAAGCATTCCTGGTCACCTTCACTACAATCGGTTCCGCCATCCCCCTGATGGCTGTTGCAGTTACAAGGTTTGTTACATTCTAGTTACTTCCGCTTGTACTGTGACACAGTAATTAAATGCTTGCCTGCCGATCCGAAGCTTTTCCCTTCGAATTCGCATAGAGGCGGATTTATAATAATTTCGATGTTCCCCACGACTGCCCCTAAAAATATTGTCCTAGAATGTAACAAAGTCCGATGGGATTTTACCACATAATCTATCTAATGCCAACTCGTCTATAACATATAAATGAAACACCATATGACCAGTGACATAATGACATGGAAAGAATCAATTTTACTTTAAATCTGTATCAGGCCTTTTTCCCGCCATAGAAAAGAAGTATGGTAACCAGAGTAAGATCTAGGCTGGACGAGCCCTAAGTTACATAAAGCCTGGAGATTCCCGCAGTTTTAAATTACGTAAGCTAATCTCAGAAAACCGTAAAATTTATCATCATCATCATCAGGTGCCTTGCCGACTGGCGTGGGCGATCATGCCTCTCCATAATCTGCGATCTCCTGCAGCATGTATCAGTTCGTGTGCCGACACACCTCCATGCCATGCAACAAGACTGTCAAGCATCTTCTCTCGTTGTCTTCCTCTATCCCTCCTTCCACAGATCTTTCCAGTGGTCACAACATGTTCTATTTTCCCTCTTCTCATAACATGGCCGAAAAATGATGACTGTCTCCTTCTGATGTCAGTGATAAGTTGTCTTCGGGCTCCCGCCTCTTTTAAAACCTCTTGGTTGCTCTTTTTGGCTGTCCAAGGTATTCTAAGCATTCTTCTGTAAAACCACATCTCTGAGGCCTCTAAAAATTGTTTGGCCTGCCTACCGATTGTCCAGGATTCACATCCATATGTTAAAACTGGATGTATGTAGCAAGCAAGAATTCTTTTTCTAACTCTCAATGACAAGGATATATTGCACAAGATGTTTTTCATTTTATAAAATGCAGTTTTTGCCTGTCCAATTCTGTTCCTTATTTCAGTTATTTATACGCCTTTTAAATATCGGGTAATGGAAATATACCATATGTATGCGTCGTTTACCAAGAGAGATGATGCTGGATGGGCTAAAACGATGGCATGGAGGGATATCATCAAGAGAGCTGTTCCAGGCAAACAGGGATCGTGATCTGTTAGGACGCATGAACGCCTACGCCAGTTGACAGGGCATTTTATGATGATGTATCGTTTACATTGTTATTAAAAGAAATAAAGAATGTATTTGCAACGTCCCATGCATTGTATATTATAATTATCTAAATGACTGTAAGTAATATATTTTTTTTTTTAACTCTAGATTTCCCAGTGCAAAATCATTGGTTATGCCATTTAATGAAGAATTACTTTCAGGCCCTATTAATTGCTGTATTTAGTACTGCGTTGATACAGATTTTAGTCGAAATGTTAGGTTGTCTTTGTCTACTACTTTTCCGTCCACTCCGTTGAGCTTTCTTTCAACATTTTAGTTATAACTATTGTCACAGACCTCTGGGTGACCTTGGTGGTCCGTGGCTCGTGAGTGGGCCTCTGACAGACAATCTATACCTTACACAGACTGAACCGGAACGCACACGGAACACACATGACAATCTTTATTGTAAGTACAGATATTACAACAGACAGTTTACTTCCTTCTGTATAGCCACCTGGTAGCTGGAACACTGGCCGAGCGAGCTTTACAATCACCAGCTCTCCAGTCTGTTATCACAGGCAATCCTAGTGGCACAAACCACACTTCTGCTTGGGACGTTCTTGTACGCTGTCACCTGAGCTCACCATGATGTCAGAGCGCAGGGTCAGCGTGACAAGGTTAGCAATTAGCTCACAACACATGCAACTAACTAATTTAACTGATCATAAATAAATGCCACTGATTCAGTTGAAGACCAGCATCGCAATGGATCACCCAGAGTGACAACATCAGCGGAGCATGGCTTTATTCGGCTTCATCACCTCGGGAACAGGTTTACAACGGCTTCCTCAGCTGTGCAGTTATCGCCTCTAAAACGTTATGCGTCTGATCAAACTGTTGGGACTAGACTGCATGACACTGGACTTTGGGCATCACAACTTCACCTAGGAACTGCCCTTACGCGTCCCCATCGCCATAACTGACTTCTTTGGGCCAACCTTTATCATCCCTGGACTGCAGAATAAGAAGAAACTCCACAGGGGAGCATGTACACCAGTAGAAGTGATCCCTCGTCTACAATTGTATCGAGCTCCTAGACAATTTCAGCGGGTGGGCCCACCTGAGTTCATGAAACTAAGGCTTGATCTGCTCCTGCTGCACGTATATTTAAAAAAAAATCAACGAAGACTTGTTTTGGTTTAGTGACGAATCTTTATTTTAGCTGCAGCGCCGTGATAGGCAGCGTAGGGTCTACCTTAGTCGAAATGAACGTTTCGTTTGGTGAAGGTCCAGTGGCAGAATGATCGGTTGAACGGAAGGAGTCAATTGGTAAACAGTGAAAGACGCTTAAATACGGAACGATACGTCAATGAAATTCTTCGACACCATGTCCTTCCATTTTAGGATGCCAGAATGTCTCTGTGTTTTTTCCAAAAAGACAATGCTAGACCCCATTTTGCGTGGTTGAAAACCTAGTTCCTGACCGCCAACAATAATCTTACCCTTCTCTGGCCAGCCGTGTCTGCAGAAAAGAGTCCATGGAACATTTATGGGATGAACTGCCTAGGCGTGCTTGTCACAGGGACATTGATCCAGCCAATCGTCATGATCTGTTCCAGGCACTCCTGGAAAAGTGTTCATCCACTTCACTAGCCCACATCAGACGTCTGTTCGCATTCACTCCCAGTAGATTCCAGTCGCTGATCGACGGAGGCTTGAAGTCACACTTACAGGGAAAACTGGTTAAACCCTAAGGCATTATTGTGCTGGAACAATTTCACTCATTAAATTAGAAAGATTTTCAGTGTGAAAATTATGAAAGAGTATTTTCCTTGCAGTAGCTATGCGCTTTTCTTTCTTTCTTTCTTTCTTTCTTTCTTTCTTTCTTTCTTTCTTTCTTTCTTTCTTTCTTTCTTTCTTTCTTTCTTTCTTTCTTTCATTTCTTCTTTCTTTCTTTCTTCTTTCTTTCTTTCTTCTTTCTTTCTTTCTTTCTTTCTTTTTTCTTTCTTTCTTCTTTCTTTCTTTTTCTTTTCTTTCTTTCTTTCTTTCTTTCTTTTTTCTCTTTCTTTCATTTCTGTCTGTCTGTCTGTCTGTCTGTCTGTCTGTCTGTCTGTCTGTCTGTCTGTCTGTCTGTCTGTCTGTCTGTCTGTCTGTCTGTCTGTCTGTCTGTCTGTCTGTCTGTCTGTCTGTCTGTCTGTCTGTCTGTCTGTCTGTCTGTCTGTCTGTCTGTCTGTCTGTCTTTCTTTCTTTCTTTCTTTCTTTCTTTCTTTGTGATTAGCATAATAATGACACAACAGCACCGATTGTTTTAAATCCACAGATACAGGACCATATGTCGACCACACAGCTGGCAAGTGACAACAAAACAAGCCCAGATAGCAAGTGCGGCAGCAGTCATGATCGCTTCCCTAGTATGCACACCTTACACAATCGTCGTAGGAATAAGAACAAAAAAGACACAGTGTGCTAGTGTTGAAGGACACGAATGCTTCTATGATGATCGTTACTTCCACACAGTTTGGCCCCTGGTTAGCGGGATTTTGTTTATTCTAATATATGTGTCCTTCAGTTTGACGCTGGTGATTTTGTACACGCTTATTGGCATGACTGCTTGGAGACATAGCAAAAAACATAGACTATTTAAGAAAAGCTTGAATGCAAACAGCAATGCCGAATTCAACAATACAGCATCAACAGCGGGTATAGAAAGTAAACGTATTCAACATCAACGTCTGCCTTTATGTTTTAACAAGCAAAAGTCAGTGAGAGGTGCACAAGAGGCAGCGATAGAATTTGTTTGTAATAGACGATTCAATCCTGCGTTATACTGTGTACAAAGGGAGAAACGACTTGAGAGACAGTATGAAAGTCAGGCATCCATTACTATGAATGCGTTTGCTTTGATTAAAGACAATGGAACCACTAAATATTCATATGGAATCAATGCAGAAACAACTAACCCTCCCATCGTAAGCCCAGATGTAATTGTTCAAAAAATGATACATTCGTGTGAAGCTTCTTTGCCAAAGAGTACAGAAGGTACTTCAGACCATAAAGAATTTCAGTCGACTGATCAGATACAAGAGTTTACTACTGAAGCTCTAGATAAAACAGATGCAACCGGAGAAGTCAGCAGTATACAAGAATCGAATGCAGATGCAAAATACACGAAAAACAAAAAGTGTAAACTAACTCTTTCGATATTTGAGAATAATCAAGGTCCAGAAAACGAAGATAATTTTGTGGCACCCAGTAATTTAAATACATTACAAATTACCCAAAACCGAGAATTTAAATCAAATTCTCTGAGAAATAACAGGAAAACGTCTAGAAGGAAATATGTTGGGCGAATGACAGTAATGTTGATTATTATCAGCGCTACTTATGTTTTCGGTTTTATCCCAAATTTGGTGTTAAAAATTGTAAAGAACCGAAAGCCTGATCTATATGCCAGCTTGAACATGGCGCAGTTGTCAGTTTACAATCTCTTCTATAGGTTCTATTTTGTAAACAGCGCTGCTAATCCCGTCATCTACAGTCTCTGTAACATCAAGTTTAGACGAGCCTGTGTGGGATTGTTCACCTTAACATCAAGAAGGCGGTTGTGAGCCAAATCACTTTGAGCCGGATTGCCAAACTGGAAGCTACATTTGGTTGTGAACTGTATTAGCAGGAACACTTATAGTATGGCTTTTGTTTTTAAATTAGAAGGAAAAATACCGGTACTCGCCTTTAGGTGTAAATAAAAGGCGCAGGTCCTCAACATAAAGTGTCTATTATTAAGATAATATTATAGCTAAATTAATATAATTTTAGAATAATTTAATGTGTACAAGTACATTGGCCCTTGAGACAAAACATCACATCCTCCAAGACTGTTCCCAAATACAACATATCAATATGCAACACATCAATATACAACACATAAAGGCAAAACTTTTTGTTAAAAGAAACATTAGAAGAAGAAAAACTTTACGAGTCTCTGAATGAATTAAAATAGACAGTGAAGCTATACTAGAGACAACTCATCGAATATCTTCTTCTTCCTAATTTGTACTTTGTAATTTTTACTGCAGTATGCACCTGACGAGATACAGCGAAATATGCCAGGCAATAAATTGTGCAATCTATTGTTCGTGTTGTCTTTGTTCAAACTTACTGTGGGGAAACATTGCTTTGATTACATAAAGGTTGGGAAGCACACAGACGTAACCGCAAATACACACATAACTATGACTATTCGTGTCAGCGTCAAGTTGGTCTTGTCTTCGAGTTTTCAAGTCTAACTGCTCTAATTGTGGAAGCGTTTTTTTTAAACGCAGGAGGATCTTGCTAGTTCCACTCGCCGTCATCATAGGCTCTGGTTCCCATGCTTCACAGAGCACAATATAACATGGAGGGGAGAAGGTGCCAAATAGGTACTAACAGGGCTGTTTACTCCTAGTAGTTTGCCCTAGCTTCTAGACTGCGATCACTTTGTAGAACATACAATTTTCAGAATTGTAGTCGGCGACTCTATGTAAAACGGGAGCCGTTGTGGTGTAGCGGCTAGAATCTCCTAGTGGGGCCAGATTTTATTTTAAAAAACAATTTTGGCTACCAGGTTGACGCAGCCTTAAATGGATAAAAGGTAACGTCATCCCCCACCGAGTGCTGTTTGATCTATAAAATGTAGGTCGAACCGTAAAAGTCCAATATGTTTGAGGACCCTTTACTGTACTACATAAAGCAATGAATTTCCACAACTGTACAATCGCTAACGAATCTGTGGAGGAGTACCTGCAGCATCTGCAAGACAAGACCAACCTGACGCTGATACCTGCAGTTGTAATGTTGAGCATATTTGCGGTCACGGGACTCATCGGCAACGTCTTGGTGCTGGTTGTCTACTCCAAGAAGTTTCGACTTAACCCCACTAAAGACCTCATCATGACCATCGCTAGTTTTGACCTGGTGGCCAAAATTGGAGCTAAACCAAGCAATATTCTCTAATGACGCTGGTCTACGGGAGTCGACGTGGTGTAGGCTAGACAATTGCCTACGGATCGGAATATCGTGTGTTCGAGACCTGACGGAGACGATTTTTTTCTTCTCCACAAAATTACCTGGTCCCCGAGGTTGACCTAGCCTTGAGTGTGTATGAAGTGTGGTCCTGGGAAGTAAAGGCTACCGGCTTGATACTGACCACATCACCCAGCAAGTGCTGATTGGTCAATGAAATATAGATCTAGTACATAGGAGGTCTGCTATACTTCCAATAGCCTGAAGGCGTGGAAAATAGTCCATAACCTTTTTTACTTACGCTGGTCTACACACATTGTGCTGCTTTAAATTGTATAGCTGTTTGTTGGTAATTTTGTGTTGCTGCTAGGGCAAACTACTAGGCGTAAACATCCATGTTAGTACCTAGTTGGCACCTTCTCCCCTCCATGATATTTTGTGCTCTGTGAAGCATGGGAACCAGGGCCTATGATGACGGCGAGTGGAACTAGCAAGAACCTCCTGCGTTTCGAAAAGTCTTCCACAATTAGAGCAGTTGACTTTAAAACTCGAAGTCAAGACAAACTTGACGCTGACACGAATAGTCTAGTTATGTGCGCATTTGCGGTTACGTCTGTGTGCTTCCCAACCTTTATGTAACCTAATCAGCAACACAAAATTACCAACAAATGTAATCAGAACTTTTTTGTTTTTGTCAGCTCTAGTTCTCTTGACATTACTAAATACGATCTTCTTAGTGGGGCAATTGTTATGTACAAGCATATTTTGAGGTGCTGTCAGATAGGGTATTGTGAATTGCAACAGATAGTTTAGTTTGTGATTGTGTGTTAGCTTGAAGGTATTCTAATTTAAGTGTTATTACGAGCAGGCAGGTTAACTTACTATTTTGTGTAGCGATTGAATGGTTAGTCATATTTGCTAAAGTACATATCGCCCGATTACTTATGTTTCCTAACGAGATACTTCTTAAGGGGGTATTGCTTGTGAAGAAAAAGAAATAGAAAATAGCCATGTTGTGGGTGTTGCATCAAGGCTAACCAACATAGTGACCTGATCTGTCCGAGCACACTATCCAGCACTGTGTAGAGGTACAGCCGTTAAGGTATAGGTCACTGCTAAAAAAAAAAAAACAGCTTGTATCACAGGCTTTTGGTTCAGACTTGGTTAACGCAGGGAAGCAAACGTAAGGCTAGAACGTGAGTGGCGACTTTAAAGCACTCTGCCCTGGCAGGTTGTGGCGGAATATATAAAGCAAGCCACCTCTGGGATAAATTCTGATATTTTTTCTTTGTCATTTCCTATGTAAGATGCAATTTTTCGTTATTCTGTAGCCCCACCCTGGCTGTTGCCAGGGTCGGTAATATAACCTAACGGTTAAACGCGGTTTTCAGGCCCTCTCGACGGGGATCCTCATCCACATGCACTTTGTGTCATTAGGTATTTGTGATGTCCTGGTGGGGTGAAATTTACTTATTTACTTTGTCATCATCATCATAAGCCACTTCTGTCGTTAAGCGACGTGGGGAGAAATAATTTACGATCCAGTGCAAACTGGCTGCCACTGGCTATTGTCATGCTAAGAAGGCGTAGAGTGTCTTTAATGTTGTCGATTCATTTTCTTGCTCTTGTAGCTGATCTTCTGAGATGTAGTGCTTGTAATGGTATTTGATCTTGCGGCATTCTCACGAGATGGCCAAAATACTTCATTTGCTGTTTCTCGATGAAACTAGTACTAGGTGTCGTTTCCACAATGTTCGTAATAGTTTCAGTATTCACTCGATCTCGGTTGGTTAGGTTGGCTGCTTTTTTCGGGCATCTCATCTCGCAGGTAGTGATTTTGCGTATATGGGCTTTAGAAAGTGTCCATTTTTGGCACTGGTAGCCTTATGTTGGAATGGATATGCTGTTTATAATCTTTCTTTTTGCACTCATAGTTATGCTTGGATGTATTAATAATGGTGACATTTGGTATTTGCGTTAAATGCCTATGCGTATAATTTGACTTTGTTGAATTTGTTGTGTGTAGACAGGCACATTATCCTGTAGTTGATACGAGCCATTGATTTAAAGACAGTAAACAACGTCATTACATTAATGAAATGTAAAACCGAAAAAACCTAACCGCTTTTCGGTCTTTACCCTCAAAGACGTAGCAATCATGTGCAGTGTGGGTAAGCTTGGACTATCGTGTTTCGTCTTCGCCACGATCACCATTTTCATGGATTAGGTCAGTGTTCTTGTTTTGCCCCATCAATGTGGCTAGGTCACCCAGGTGTCTGTCTCGTTGCCTCTCTTTGATCGTTTCCCAATAGTCTTGTGAGCTTGAGAATTGCTCGACGCGCATGTATTCAACACGGTGTTCTTCTATCTCGTTGATGAATACAACTACTGTTTTTTCAAATGTAAATTTAAGCCTAGTTACACACTGTGTACTATTACAACATGCACTAAAAAATGCAAATCCTGTTAATTTTCTGGCAGTCAACGGAACACGTATGTATTCACCGCGCTAAAAAAAATATGTTTACAATATTAGAGTCGGCAAAGGAGGAAGGAAAACCCATACAACTGTCTATCGTATTAAAAAGAATAAATTTTGAAAACAAACATTGCTAAATCTTTTCAAATCTGGTTTTGCCACGGGCTGCAGGCGCATGTCCTGAAGCAGACTCGTGAATATAGCCAGGCAGAGATAAATAGGGCACGTCTGCAAGCATTTGACATTTTTCAAAGAGAATACACTGGAGTGATACGCTTTGTTAGTTTTAACATTGTGTTAGCTGTTGAAAATAGTGTTAACTGTGGTACAGCTTATAGCAAGAGATAACTTAGTGAATTAGGGAGTAAAATACCATTTAAAAACAATAGCTCATGGGACAAATAATATTAGACATAGTTTTATGAGCCAATCGGCCGTCAGTAGGTCAATCTGTAATGCCGCCTTTATTTCTCGCACACTTTCCTGGTTAAATTTTAGGCAAGGTCTACCTGAAGGCTAAGATAATTCAAGAAACAAATCCGTTGCGGAATGGAACTCAGAGCTTTGAGCGGGCGAGCATATAGCCACTAGGACACATTAGCTAGTCACAATTATAACCTAAAGCCACCCCTTCGGGAATGCTGGTTAAACGCCACGATTATTTTGCCTAGCGAAATTCCCGCCTAACTGCCTGCATGATCTAGGAAAAAAAAAGCGCCGAAAAATGGCATCTCAACTCTCGAAGCTAACCACAGACATTATCTCTGAAAGCAGTTGTTTATTTACTGCACGCACTTTATAAGGGAAACTCACCGTGGACCCAAGAAATCGTTTCTTTTTATCAGAAATTTCTCTTATCCAGATAACTTCCCACCAAACAATGAATTTCCACAACTGTACAATCGCTAACGAATCTGTGGAGGAGTACCTGCAGCATCTGCAAGACAAGACCAACCTGACGCTGATACCCGCAGTCGTAATGATGAGCATCTTTGCGGTCACGGGACTCATCGGCAACGTTTTGGTGCTGGTTGTCTACTCCAGGAAGTTTCGACTCAACCCCACAAAAGTTCTCATCATGACCATAGCCAGCTTTGATCTCGTCGCCAATGTTGGGGCTATACCAAGTAATGCCTTTTGTTGTTTGTTTTTTTGTAGTTGCAAAAGCAAGGTCAGTATCCACCACCACCCCCCCCCCCTCGCCACCCCCTCCCGTTTGGGATTTTACTTGGTAATTTTACCTTCAGAAGTTTGTCATTCCCACCGGATGGTCGGCTCTTCACAACATAAGTGCAAAGTAGTCTGCTGCCAAATATTCCAAGCTGGAATTTTCTTACTTACTTACTTACTTACTTGAGGACTTTTCTACGCTGTTGGGCAGATGTTTGCCAGAGAGATCGCCATACTTCTCTATTAAGTAAAGTTAAGATCCATTTTTACGCCTTTAGGCGAATTTTACATATGGGAAGAGCACCCATACTTTTACAGACCAATCGGCGATAGGTGGGTAATGTGGTCAGCATTACGCCAGCCGTCTTTACTTCCCCACGACACACGTTCTGGTACACATTTTAGGCTGGGTCGACCTGCGACGCCCCATACCAGACTTCTCTATTACCTGTTTTGAACTCATCTTAGTCATGTTTCCACTTCTAGCTTTTAAAAATTTTGTATTTACCTCTTCTTGCTGCTATGCCCCATCGCATTGACAATCCCTTTTCTTGCTATCTGCTTTTTATGAAGTCAGGCTGTTGATATCTTTGGTGGTTTATCTTTAGTAGTTTATCTTTCATGGTTTATCTTTGATGGATTATCTTTGGTGGTTTATTCTTGATTGCTTATCTTTTGTGGTTTATTATTGATTGATTGTCTTTGGTGGTTTATTCTTGATTGATTATCTTTGGTGGTGTTTTTTTAACGGATTATTTGATGGGTTATCTTTGGTGGTTTATCTTTGATGAATTATCTTTGATAGTTTATCTTTGATGGTTTATCTTTGACAGTTTATCTTTGATGTTTTATCTTTGATAGTTTACCTAATTCCTTTGTACATTGGACGATAGTGTTTTACTGTGCTGAAGGGCGAACGAGACTCACAGTCCTTAGCGATAAGGCACAAGATAGTAACCCATAAGTGCTCCATTCAACTTCTAACTGAAGCCTGAGACCGAAGAATCCCAACGCAGAGCACGAACTCCATAGCACCGGTAAGGATCCTGAAATATATTAGGCATTTTTTCAACTCCAAATTTGGCCCGGACAGCGTCGTTATGCTACTCTTTTAGATTTCCAAATGCTATGGGATTTTTGTAAGCGCGCAACAATACACATCGGCGCCCGATCTTACTACCCAGAAATCAGGGAAAATTACTGGAAGTCCACTTGAAAAAATACTAGCCTTCAACGGGGCCTGAACCCGGGATCTCCATCACTCGAAGCGGAAGCCATGCTTCGATACCACTAAGCCCCCAATTTCCCTTCAACACAAAACTGGTGTTATCAGGTGAGAGATATACGGAAGATGGGAAAAGAGCGCAAATTGTATTTTGGCCCTCATGTATCTTGATCTGTTGTACTTTGTGGTGTTGGGGTGAAATATATAACGCGATGTCAATATCATCTAATTTCACCTCAATTTAGTTTGGTCCTCTTGCACATTATGATAACAAGGTGAAATATTCCACTAGGTTTTCTATCTCATCTTATCTAACCTCAAGAAATCTTATTTTGGTCTTTTTTAACATTTATGTTCTGATGTGAAATGTTCCACCGCGTTTCTCATGTATTTATATTCTCTATTAGGCGCTTTATTAATAACCTACCCCAAACAGGGAAAATCCACAGGTCACGAAACAGTCTAAGATTTCAGGGGTTGGTAAATAGGCTGCATGCAGTCGTGAGACCTAGGTCGTGAGACCTAGGCTGTATGCAATCTAGAGACCTAGGCTGCACTCTCTCGTGGGACGTAGGTGGGTTGGGGTTAGAGCCAGTTCTAGATGTTTTGGGGTTTTTAAAAGCATCAGAAAGCCGGAAAATCCAGTCTTACCACCCTCTAAAATGTTGGACTGTCATCTGTGGTAGGATATTAATAAAGACCCCTGATTTATCTTACAGGTGAGGTCAACATTATGTTTGACTCATGGAACTTCAACAGCCCTGGTGTATGCAAGTCTAAAGTCTTCCTCGGAGCGTTCACTATTGGCGGCGGAGCCATATCGTTGGTAGCAGTGGCAGTTGTTAGGTTCGTAATTTGTTTATGCATTTCATAAACGGCTCTTACATTCAGTCTTACAACTGACATCATCAGTGCTGGAACTCAGCGCTAACTGCCGAAGATGGGGAGGAAGCGTTTAGGGGATTACCTCGCGTGCCGTGACGTTAGTTTTGAACTCCTAATTGTTAAATCTCCTTTTCGGCCATCAACCTGTTATCCAGGTAATCTGGTAATCACAATTCCAAATGCATAGAGAACGGGGCGCCCCCACAAATGGTCCGTTCTTGTGCCTACGAAAACCTCACAGAATGTCCATCCCTGTCCCCTGTGTGAAAAGTGACACAAACTGCAGACTAGGCATACCCAATGGCATTCACGCGCATTAAATGCGTAACACAGTCGATCAATATGGAGGATATGCGGGTTTACTATTTTCGGTTGTCGCAAGTTTTTGCATTTTAAAATAGGTGATCTTGAATTTTCCTCCATAGAGAGATTAAAGGGATATAGTTTTATCGCCCAGTTACTTAACTGAGTGTATGGCTGGACAACGTGAGCTGCGGATTTCATAACCCTTTACTGCTTTCGCCAGAAAATTATCAGTCTACGCCCTCTTGTTATTTTATTATAGATTCATTCATTCATTCCTTCGCTCGTACGTTCATTTATTCATTTAATCAATAATTCATTCGTTCGTTTATTAATTTATTCATCCACTCACCCATTCACCTGTTGAGATACAAAATATCCCAAGCAATAAATCGTGCAATAGTTTGTTTATATCCTCATAATTTTAATAAAATTATCACAATAACACTGTTTATTTGTCTCATGTTTACAGGTACAGAAAAGTGTGCCACCCACACGAGTGGCAGGTGACCATCAAACAAGCAATTTTTGCCAGCCTGGGCGCTGTCGCTATAGCCTTTCTCGTCTCTATACCTTACATTATTATCTACGGTATAAAAACGAAAAAAACGCCGTGCGATGGTGTTAAGGGATACGAGTGTTTCGCTGACGACTATTACTTCTACACAATCTGGCCTCTGATGAACAACTTGCTGTTTATTTTTCTGTTTGTTTGCTTGAGTTCCTCACTCGTGGTTTTGTACATTCTCATTGGGGTAACTGCCTGGAAGCATAGCAAACAACGTAGACTGATTTTTCAGCAATCGAATCAACGGGGTGATAACAACTCTACAAACACAGGGATCACTGATGATCAGGCAAAAAGCAAAGTCTTACGTCGAGAGAGTGAGCCGTCAAGTTTAAATATGCAAGAGTCGGTCAAAGATGTCCAACAGCTGATGATGAACGGTGTAGGTAAGAACAGACTCAGGCCTCTGTTTTGCTGTATGGGGCAACGGGAAAGCCGTATTAGTGCAACGCCCAGCCAAACATACGTTATAATGAATTCCTTTACTTCAACAAATGACACTGACACAAATGACCTTTCAAGCTCGAAAGACATGAGCCAGGATGATACATGTTCAGAAGAAATTAGCAGTGGAGGAGAAATTACATGTAAAGTGACAAATTCAGAAAACCCTGGCCACAAGATAGAAATTTTAGGCGAGGGTCAAGACAAGAACTCGAAAACAGCAGAAAAAGGTGAATCACCCCTGAATATGAGCCCTGTACCTAGCAAGCCGGTGAACAAGCATACAGATGAAATAAATGACCTAATTTCTAATAACAAAGACCAGTCCAACATAAACAATGCGCAATATAAAAGAGAAACACCGGTTGCTTCAAATTATGAGAATGAAAAATTTGCAGATAGTCAAAAGAAACACGAGTCAAAGAATGAATTCAACCAAAAGCAAACAGTTAAAAAACGAAAATCCAGGTCAACATCTTTGGGAAAGAACAGAAAAACGAATCCAAATAAATCCCTAAGTCGAATGACAATAATGTTAATCATTATCAGCGCCATCTATGTTTTTGGCTTTTTCCCATTTTTAGCGCTGACAATTATAAAGAACCGACGGCCGGAGCTGTATGCCAGCTTGGACATGGCAGAGTTGTCTGTGTATAACTTCTTCTACAGGTTGTATTTTGTGAACACGGCCGCAAACCCTATCATTTACAGTTTGTGTAATATCAGCTT
>CAJHNH020005146.1:145000-162849 GCA_905116865.2 Candidula unifasciata
AAGAGAAGGCCTGCACATAGATGATGGTAAAAATTAAACGGCATTGCAAATGTATAGCGGTGGGGAAGGGGGTTGGGGAGGGGAACTGTGGTCCACGCCCCCCCCCCCCCCCCCCCAATAACTTCTGGAAGGTAGGGGAGAGTTAAATCCGATGCCTCAAAATTACAATTTTCTGCTGTTGCGACCTCTATTGATGCTTAGAGGAAAGAACATCTACAATAATATCCTGTCGATTTCTCCGTATCTTTGTTGTATACCATGCCAGAGATAGTCTGTGTGTCGTTCAATCCTACTAGGACCGTGCAATGAGCGACCAACACCCGGTGACGCAAAATGCTACCATTCGGATGAGGAGCAGCGAGCACAAGTCCCAGAAACCCTGTTCAACCGTTAGATCATATTAGGTCCCCCGACTCTGGGTGGGGCTTCCAAAAAGCGAAAAATTGCGTCCCAGCTGAGGTCAGACATAACCTGTTATAGAAAGTCTTTTCACAAAAATACGAAGTCACTAAGAGGATATTTCTACAGGCTAGAAGAAGAAAACCACCTGATTAGGCAAACTCTCTTAGGGACTCTCTGCGGCCCAGATTTGACGAACACTGCACTAATGCTACTTAATTTTTTTTTTAACAGAAAGCAGAAAGGACTTGTTTACGTTTCCCGACACACTACCTGAACTTTCATTCATACTTTCTCAGACTCTTCTACGTCGTAGGGAAGGCAGGTAGTCTACCCTCCAGCTACATCAACGCCGTGTTCTATACTAAACGGCGACCAAGCTTTCAACGACCCCGAACATGTAGAACTGGCCCTAACCCAAATCCCTCTACCCACAGCCCCAAGCCTCGGTCGCACGAGAGACTCTTTTAGAGTAAAACAGTGCAACATGACATCCCTCTGACCTAGATCAGACTGAGAAATGGTGTAGATGGGACAGGAAACGTGAACAAGTCCTGCAAAAATAGAGAAGTTAACTCAGTAATAGGAAACATAAATTATTATACTGATACGCTCCCTTGTTTGTTTGTGTGAAAACCCCAGTTCGAGGGCAGATAATAACAAGGTATTCTGATTGGCTCTTTTTGTTCCACCTTTCCTAATGCTCACATCTCTATGACATTTTTTGTAGTATTTAAGTAAATAATTCATATTATTTTAGGATCCCCTTGTGGGTTGCAATTTTTCATTATTTTGAAGCCCCACCTTGGCTTTTTGCTAGGGGCCGCAATATAGCCCGGCCAAAAATATGGTCTAATGGCTGAACACGGTTTCCTGGACCTCTCCACGGATGATCATCAGCCACATGGTGGCACTTTCTGTCATTCGTTATTTATCGCTCATGTGATGTCCTAGTGGGGTAAAATGTACTACTGCTACTAATTTTTTTTTTCAGGGTGTGGTCGTTCTATATCTTAGTAATTCACTGTTTTCTTTGTTCGTTGTCCACCTTCCATTGACTTTATGAAAGAAAAAAAAATCGATTCCTATCAAGTGGAAGTCACTTGTGGCTCGAGGTCAGAGTGAGACACACGTGGTTTGAGGTCACCTTGTAAGCGTGTCCGTGAGTGGTGAGGCAGGCCGAGCAGAGGTTCCAAGAGTTTTTGGGGACCGCGGTTAGAAAGAGAGAGAGAGGGGGGGGGGGGGGGGGGGGGGGAGACCTTTGAGGGATTATTTAGTAGTATAATAAAAACTAGGGGTATTGATTGACTTGGAGGCGGGGATAGAAAGTGTATATATAAAAACGTAGAACTATTTCAACAAAAGTGATGAAAAGAGCGACATTGCACTAGACATGTGTAAATTTTACAGTAGAAAAAAAGAAAGCTAGAGGTATTGATTGGTCTCGCTGAAAGGGATAGAAAGTATATGTGTTGTATACTAAAAAATTTAAAAATGATTATAGACTAGGGTGTCAGCTGGGGCTTGGGTGGTCTGTGATCAAGCATCATTGTTATTCGACGGGCGGAGGCAATTTTGTCTCTCCAGGTTCTGTTGTGGTGTCAGTTATTATCTGAGGAGCTGTGGTCAGGGTAGTACACAACCAGGCGGTAGTCATCTACAAGCATGCCGTAGTAGCAGGGGTCATCATGATCTCATGGGCATATGTAGCTTTACTTTATGTAGATAACAATGAAAAAGCATGGTAAAATGGCGGCTGTCGCATCAAAGTGTTTTCTCTCGGTGGCGCACTGAGGGCTCAAGTTATCGTGTCAGCTAGTTATGTGAGGTTTTTAGGGGTCATCTGGCCCTCCTGGACATGGGTACTATTAATTTGCATAGAGTAAAAATGATACATCGACGACTGTCCAGCCAGTATTAGGTGCCAATGGATCACTCAGAAATCAAGTTGTCCTGTCAACTAGTTACATGAGAGCTTTTTGGGGGCTATTGAGGGTCACTATGACTTTATACAGAGTAACATTTTAAAATCTTGGCAAAGAAGCCAGTGTCATGTCGCAATGTTTAGTTATGGTGGATCGGTGAGGGGTCAAGTTGTCGTTTCGTGTCACGAATTCAAAAGAAAGCATACAATAAATAGGAAGACTATATCTTCTACAGCTAATGTTCACAAATTCAGTACACAGTGTCCAAAGGAAACCCTCCTTCAGTTAAATGTTCAGCAGTCAGCTTGAGGTTACATACTTCTAAATAACTCAGGACTCTCCAAGTTTTCCCCTGACATCCTACGTTGTTTTCATGATCATGCTCTTTAATCTATAGATGGTTCTTGTCAAGCTATGACAACAGAGATGGGCAAAACTTTCAAGTTTCAAGTCACTCCATAAGATCAACACCAAATGTATAACTAGAACTTTGATATTCATCAGTGAGAAATGTAGTATCGTCGTTGACTTTCAGCCTACTGGTGATGGTGACATTCAAAGTTAGGAACTTAGAAACCTCTTGCAGTGCCTACATGAGTTGGTTGCCTGAGAGCGGCACGGCTCCTGCTGATGATAATAGTGGTAACTTTTTGATACCAAAAATACCCCTGGCGATGTATCGAGGAGCTAGATCTTTCCCCCCGCCCCTTTCCCACCCTGCCCATTCTTGAACTCTACACTATAAAGGTATTAATCCCCTTACGGAGCTCTCTTCAATATTTATAAAATTGTCAACAACAACAACACAATTTCCATAAATAAGTAACTACTGCAAGGAACACACGTACTCACAATTTTGACATTTTGCATCTTTGTAACGCAACAAGTGAAATTACTGAAATTTCACACAAGAATACCTTAGGGTTCCATCAATCAATTGACATTAAGAGACAACCTGTTTGTTCATCTTTTAGCTTTTTATCACTAACATATTTTAGTCATTTTAAATAATCTTACCTAAAAGTTTTCCACGAGCTGGGAGCAACATAATTCCTCTACAATTTTCACACTCCTATAGATCATTCTTTTTGTTTCACAAGATAACCTCTTTCCAGTCCGCTGGTATTTCTTCGGTGTCCCAGTAATTCCGCTGATGTGTTTACATTAGCATTACTAACTTCTACTGGGATACCATCTGGATCTGCCGCCTTTTCTTCCTTGGGAATATTGATAGATTTTCTAATTTTCCATTCAGATGATATCTCACAGTTGAAATCCAGTTCCATTTCTAAAGGCTGGATATCTGAATGGCTGGTCTATTTACAAAGTATTACAAAATATTCAGCCCATCTGTAACTTTGATCTTTAGTGTTGGTGAGTTCCTTTCCTTGACTATTTTTTAATTGATCCAACTGGCTCACTGTATTTACCTACTAATTTCCATGTGTTACTGTACAGGTCTGTGAGGTTTCCTTTTGTTGATTGTGTCTCCGTTTCTTGTGCTAGGTCATCGAAATATTTACTTTTATCTGCCCTAACTTGCCTCTTAACTTCCTTATTGTAAGTAAAAAGTGAAGGACCCTTTTCCACACCTTTAGGAGTATAGGACATATATTGCTAGATCTATATTTTTATAGACCAATCGGCAAAAGATGGGTAATGTGGATCACGCCGGCCACCCTTACTTAATAGGACTGCATCCGGTACCCACTCAAGGCTGGGTCGACCTGGGGGGCAAGATGATTTTTGAAAAATGTTCGGCTCCGCCAGGACTTCCTAATTAACTACTGTGTATTTGTCCTCAGCTCTAGCCTCAGCAGCTCTAGTTTTGCTATTGTTTAAGACTGAAGAGATGCTTTACAAGAGTTAATTTATAATAGCCAAAGCAGAGGCACCGTTTCAGACAATTACGAATGATTATTAGGAAGAAGAAGAAAAGAAGAAGAAGAAAAAGAAGAAGAGGAAGAATAATCAGAAGAAGAAGAAGAAGAAGAAGAAGAAGAAGAAGAAGAAGAAGAAGAAGAAGAAGAAGAAGAAGAAGAAGAAGAAGAAGAAGAAAAAGAAGAAGAGGAAGAATAATCAGAAGAAGAAGAAGAAGAAGAAGAAGAAGAAGAAGAAGAAGAAGAAGAAGGAGAAGAAGAAGAAGAAGAAGAAGAAGAAGAAGAAGAAGAAGAAGAAGAAGAAGAAGAAGAAGAAGAAGAAGAAGAAGAAGAAGAAGAAGAAGAAGAAGAAGAAGAAGATGATGAAGAAGTTGATACATCAAACAGTCAGGTACTAATTTACAAATGAATAAACACACAACCAGTCCGAAAATTATATCACAAGTAAAGAAATAGAGAACTAGTCAGGAAACTAATTCATTCAAACACACAAACATTTTTCTCTTCTTATTTAGCGTTCCGAGCACTTGAGGTTCATTGCTGCAGAAATCACCCGCCTTCACTCATCTCTCTTGTTGTCCTTCTCTTTCCAGTTGGTGACATCAAGTGTTTGCAGGTCTGTCTGGACATTATCTCTTCATCGTCTTCTTGGTCTGCCTCGTGGTCTACGACTGACTATTCAGACCCATTGTGTATACACTTTTTACATCTCTGTCAACTGATATTCTCTCAATATGCCAGTCGTCAATTGTGATTCAAACAGATTTTGAATTTCGTTGTTGCTTTTCATTAATCATTCTCCGCTGTTTGCATCTTTGATGGGTCCAAAAATTCTTCGTAAGACTCTGTTTTCGAAAAATTTTATAAGGCTTCACCTCTTTTACTTGTATAATGATGTTAAAAAGCATAGTATTCTTTATTTCCAGATTGTTTTCTAGATTGTATTTCTTCCCTCAGCGTGTTGGAGAAGATGAAGTTTGCACCCAAGTACTCATTTCTTTCCTTTCTGTTTTATTTTCATATCATCTACTTGTATGTGGCCGGAGTTTATATCCTTTTCTGTCATTGTATGGGGGGAGTGGGTTTTACTCCTTTATTTCCATCCTGTATGTATGCGAGTATAGTGTTTTTAGGTTTGTTGCTGTGCAAACAAAATGCAACACATACAAATGTAAGAGGGACAGAAAAGAATAAGACCAAAAAGGGAAAGGGAGATGGATAAGTCAAGAGGAACAATATTTATTGTTTACTTTGAAGTTTTTCTAGTGTTTTTGAAGTCATTTGTAGTGGTTATTTTTTTCTGCCTAGCTATTATCATGTATTCTGTCTTATCTTGACTGATAACCACTCCAGTTATATGAGCTGCTTCTTTCAAGAAAGTTATTGTGTTTACCGTCTCTAGTTCATTTCTCCAACGATATAATTGAGGACACTAATTCACAAGTAAATAAACAAAGTCAGACAGAAAACACATTTACAAGTATACAAAAACACACTAGAACGTTCAGTCATATTTCGGATTCTGTGCTAGAAGATGAGCAACAGTGGCGTGTGGAAAGATAGGTGACAGTGGTAGTGATTTCCAAGCTGAGTTTTCTAGTTGCTCAACGCTTCGACCAGCTGGAACTGAAGGATCTAATCCGAGCTAGACACCTTCAAAAGGAATCTTCAGAACTTTTGGCTTCAGAATCTTAAAATATGAACTTCTTACCAAATGTTGATTCTTTATAAGTCTGTGGGAAATTAAGGCAAACTAAAAGCACTCTGAGAAAACAAAAATCACTAGCCGTTGATGGATGAATTTGAGATGGGGAAATACAAAATTATATAGCCACCATTACCTATAAAATATTGATCATAGACAAACGTAAGGCTAGAATTTTATTTTGACCTCAGATAAGGTTCTTCTTCATAAAGTCCCTGCAGTGTGACGTTGGTAATCATGTCTATCCAAAATCTACTGTCTAGCGTACTTTCAATCAGCTCTGACGTGGATGTTCTTCCATGCCATGTGATGTCAAACTGTCCAACATTGGTTCCCTTGGTCTTCCTCTGCCTCTCCTCTAATATCTCTAAATGTTTGTCCCATTTTAGGTATCTTTAAATGTCTATCCTATGTTTGGTTTTCTAACTGTCTGTCTCATGTTAGGTGTCGCTTGGTGTCTGTCCCATGTTTGGTTCTCTAAATATCTATCCCATGTAAGGCATCTCTAAATGTCTGTCCCCTGATAGGTGTCTCTAAATGTCTGTCCCCTGATAGATGTCTCTAAATGTCTGTCCCCTGATAGGTGTCTCTAAATGTCTGTCCCCTGACAGGCATCTCTAAATGTCTGTCCCCTGATAGGTGTCTCTAAATTTCTGTCCCCTGATAGGTGTCTCTAAATGTCTGTCCCTTGTTAGGTCTCTCTAAATATCTGTTTGATGTTGGATGACTCGAAAAGTATGTCCGATGTTAGGTGTTGCCTAATGTCTGCCCTATGCTAGGCATTTCTAAATTCTTTCCCATTTTGAGTATCTCTAAATGTCTGTCCCATGTAAGGCATCTTTAAATGTCTGTCCCCTGACAGGCATCTCTAAATGTCTGTCCCCTGATAGGTGTCTCTAAATGTCTGTCCCCTGATAGGTGTCTCTAAATGTCTGTCCACTGATAGATGTCTCTAAATGTCTGTCCCCTGACAGGCATCTCTAAATGTCTGTCCACTGATAGATGTCTCTAAATGTCTGTCCCCTGATAGGTGTCTCTAAATGTCTGTCCCCTGATAGGTGTCTCTAAATGTCTGTCCCCTGATAGGTGTCTCTAAATGTCTGTCCCCTGATAGGTGTCTCTAAATGTCTGTCCACTGATAGGTGTCTCTAAATGTCTGTCCCCTGGCAGGCATCTCTAAATGTCTGTCCCCTGACAGGCATCTCTAAATGTCTGTCCCCTGATAGGTGTCTCTAAATGTCTGTCCCCTGATAGGTGTCTCTAAATGTCTGTCCCCTGATAGGTGTCTCTAAATGTCTGTCCCCTGATAGGTGTCTCTAAATGTCTGTCCCCTGATAGATGTCTCTAAATGTCTGTCCCCTGACAGGCATCTCTAAATGTCTGTCCCCTGATAGGTGTCTCTAAATGTCTGTCCACTGATAGGTGTATCTAAATGTCTGTCCCCTGATAGATGTCTCTAAATGTCTGTCCCCTGATAGGTGTCTCTAAATGTCTGTCCCCTGACAGGTGTCTCTAAATGTCTGTCCCCTGATAGGTGTCTCTAAATGTCTGTCCACTGATAGGTGTCTCTAAATGTCTGTCCCCTGATAGGTGTCTCTAAATGTCTGTCCCCTGACAGGTGTCTCTAAATGTCTGTCCCCTGATAGGTGTCTCTAAATGTCTGTCCACTGATAGGTGTCTCTAAATGTCTGTCCACTGATAGGTGTCTCTAAATGTCTGTCCCCTGATAGGTGTTTCTAAATGTCTGTCCCCCTAAACAGGTATGTCTGTAAATGTAATGTCTTCCCATGCTAGGTGTCTCTAAATGTCTGTGTCCACTTAAATGGTGTCTCTGAATGTCTGTCCACTGATAGGTGTCTCTAAATGTCTGTCCCTGATAAGGTGTCTGAAAATCTATGTCTCATGATAGGTATCTCTAAAATGTAAAATCTGTGTCCCTAAATATATGTCTAGTGTTAATGTCTGTCCCCATGCTAGGTATCTCTAAATGTCTGTCCCATGACTAGGTATCTCTAGATGTCTGTCCCATGCTAGGTATCTCTAGATGTCTGTCCAAATCTGTCTGTCCCATGCAGGTATCTCTAAATGTCTGTCCCATGATAGGTATCTCTAAATGTCTGTCCCATGATAGGTATATCTAAATGTCTGTCCCATGCTAGGTATCTCTAAATGTCTGTCCCATGCCAGGTATTGCTAAATGTCTTCCCCATGCTAGGTATCTCTAATTGTCTGTCCCATGCTAGGATATCTCTAAATGTCTGTCCCATTTGAGTTGTCTCTAAATATATTACGCATTATAGGTATCTCTGAATTTCTGTCCCAAGTAAGGTATCTGAAAATCTATGTCTCATGTAAGGTATCTCTAAATGTCTGTCCCTTGTTAGGTATCTCAAAATCTATGACTCATGTAAGGTATCTCAAATGTCTGTCCCATGGTAGATATCTCTCAATGTCTGTCCCATCTAGATATCTCCTAAATTCTGTTCCCATGCTGGGTCTCTCTAGATGTATGTCCCATTTTATAGTGTCTCCATGCTGGGTATCTCTAGATGTCAAAAACAATGCTAGGTATCTCTAGATGTCTGTTCCATGCTAGGTATCTCCAGATGTCTGTCCCATGCTAGGTATATCTATATGTCTGTCCCATGCTAGGTATCTCTAGATGTCTGTCCCATGCTAGGTATCTCTATATGTCTGTCTCATGCTAGGTATATCTAAATGTCTGTCCCATGCTAGGTATCTCTAAATGTCTGTCCCATGCTAGGTATCTCTAGATGTCTGTCCCATGTTAGGTATATATAAATGTCTGTCCCATGCTAGGTATCTCTAAATGTCTGTCCTATGCTAGGTATCTCTAAATGTCTGTAAAATTTGTGTCTCTAAATATATGTCTAGCGTTAGGTTCTCTAGATGTCTGTCCCATGCTAGGTATCTCTAGATGTCTGTCCCATGGTAGGTATCTCTAGATGTCTGTCCCATGGTAGATATCTCTAAATGTCTGTCCCATGCTAGGTATCTCTAGATGTCTGTCCCATGCTAGGTATATCTAGATGTCTGTCCCATGCTAGGTATCTCTAAATGTCTGTCCCATGCTAGGTATCTCTAAATGTCTGTCCTATGCTAGGTATCTCTAAATGTCTGTAAAATGCTAGGTATATCTAAATGTATGTCCATGTTAGGTTCTCTAGATGCCTGTCCCATGCTAGGTATCTCTAAATGTCTGTCCCATGGTAGATATCTCTAGATGTCTGTCCCATGGTAGATATCTCTAAATGTCTGTCCCATGCTGGGTATCTCTAGATGTATGTCCCATGCTGGGTATATCTAGATGTCTGTCCCATGCTGGGTATCTCTAGATGTCTGTCCAATGCTAGGTATCTCTAGATGTCTGTTCCATGCTAGGTATCTCTAGATGTCTGTCCCATGCTAGGTATATCTAAATGTCTGTCCCATGCTAGGTATCTCTAGATGTCTGTTCCATGCTAGGTATCTCTAGATGTCTGTTCCATGCTAGGTATCTCTAGATGTCTGTCCCATGCTAGGTATCTCTAGATGTCTGTTCCATGCTAGGTATCTCTAGATGTCTGTCCCATGCTAGGTATCTCTAGATGTCTGTCCCATGCTAGGTATCTCTAGATGTCTGTCCAATGTTAGGTATCTCTAGATGTCTGTTCCATGCTAGGTATCTCTAGATGTCTGTCCAATGTTAGGTATCTCTAGATGTCTGTCCCATGCTAGGTATCTCTAGATGTCTGTCCAATGTTAGGTATCTCTAGATGTCTGTTCCATGCTAGGTATCTCTTGATGTCTATCTCACTGTAGGTATCTCTAGATGTCTTTCCCATGGTAGGTATCTCTAAATGTCTGTCCCATGATAAGTTCTCTAGATTTATGTCCCATGATAGGTATCTCTAAATGACTTTTCCATGATAGGTATCTCTAAATGTCTTTACCATGACAGGTATCTCTAAATATCTGTCCCATGCTAGGTATCTCTAGATGTCTGTCCCATGATAGGTATCTCTAGATTTCAGTCCCATGATAGGTATCTCTAAATGTCTGTCCCATGCTAGGTATCTCTAGATTTCTGTCCCAAGATAGGTATCTCTAAATGCCTGTCGCATGCTAGGTATCTCTAGATGTCTGTCCCATGCTAAGTATCTCTAGAGATATGTTTGTCCCATGGCAGTTATCTCTAGATGTCTGTCCCATGTTAGGTTCTCTAAGTGACCCATGATAGGTATTTTTAAAGTCTTTCAATTATTGCAGATCCCTAAGCGTAGTTTCTATCTTTAGCATTTCTAAAAAACGCTATATCCATTAAACATTTCTAGATATCTTTTCTATATTAGGCATATCACCTTTTCAATATTAGGCATCTCTCAGACATTTCACCGTTTCCGTTAGACATCTTACTTTTTCAATGTTAGGCATCTCTAGGCATCTCATCTTTCCTATGTTAGACATCTTACTTTTCCTATGTTAGGCATTTTTATGGAATTTTACCGTTCCTAAGTTAGGCATCCTTAATTTTCCTATGTTAGACACCGCTAAGTGGCTAGGTCTATATATTTTCTTCCTTCTGTGCACTGTGTGAAGGTAATCCCCGCTTGTCACGACCGACGGTGCGTGCCTCGCTGTAGATAACTGCTTGTTGCCT
This sequence comes from Candidula unifasciata, assembly GCA_905116865.2. Taxonomy (NCBI): domain Eukaryota; kingdom Metazoa; phylum Mollusca; class Gastropoda; order Stylommatophora; family Geomitridae; genus Candidula; species Candidula unifasciata. The sequence continues at coordinate 155,570 of CAJHNH020005146.1, forward strand.
CGGGGTCACCACCCGTCTTTCCTTGGCTGACTGCAATAAATCAACGACAAATGGTGCTTTTAACACTTATGAGGTACGCAGGACCTACAAGAATATTTACAGCGCAGATAGCAACAGTAACGTAGTGGCTAGCTCACTGGATTACCTGCTTGGTAGTTGTAAGTTCGAAACCTCAACGAGGAAGAACTTTTTTAATTGTGAGAGAGCCACGCGACTCCCAAAAATGTGTACAATTCGCTTTTGACGTATTTGTTTCTAAGTAAAGTAAAAAATTAAAGGACCCCTTTCCACGCCTTCTTGTGTATAGGGCATATAGGGCATATAGGGCTGGACTTTAATTTTATGGACCAATCGGTACAAGATGGGTGATGTGGTCAGTACCACGCCGGCCACCTTTAGTTCCCGGGACTGCACCATGTACCCACTCAAGGCTGGGTCGACCTAGAAGAGAAGGTCATTTTTGAAACAGTCCGGCTTCACTAGGGAGCGAACCTACGACTTTCCGATCCGCTAAGAAACAGCGACTCCCATTTGTTTTTACATTTCAGTTTCATTCAGATTTATTGTTTTATTTTTTTTGCTTTCCTCTTATTATTATTTTTAAACACCGCTTAGGCCCCCACCCCACCCCCATCTTCCCCGCCCTACGAATTCTCCATCCTCTCGAACAGCGTTTCTCAACCTGTGGGTTGCGACTCCGTTGGTGGTCGAACGACCATTTTGCAGAGGTCGCCTAAAGCCGTCGAAAAGCACATTCACTGAATTTATGAAGCAGCTACAAAAATAATTTTATGATTGAGGGTCACGACCACATGAGGGACTGTATTAAAGGGTCGCAGCACTAAGAAGGTTGAGAACTACTGCCTTAGACAATTCTTAAGGGCGCTGAGATCTCCGATCCCCTTTTCTCCAGTGTTTCCTTTGCGTCAGCAGCCCCACCAATTTTACCACTACCTAATGTGTCAACTATTTGACAACAGACCGCTTTGTTTTGATCTCCACTGTGGTTTCGAGCGCCAACCGTTCACCGAGTGATGGCAAACTCCTCATCATCATCATCAGCTGCCAGCTGGCGTAGGCGTTCATGCATCTCTACAGATATCTGTCTTTGGTGTTTTGAATGAATTGCACTGATGATATTCCTCCATGCCACTGTCTCACGCCATCTGCCTAGTTTTCCCTTGGGCTGCCTCTGCCTCTTCTACCGGTGCCTTTTCCAGTCGTCACTATATTTTCTACTGCTCCTTTTCTTATCAAATTATCCAAAAAACATTGCATCCTTCTCATATTTTGTAGATGGCAAAATACTGAACGTAAAATTGCCTAGTAGCAACTTGCACTGCCCAAAAATGCTAGGAGTTGGTTAAAATGAGTAATGAAGATGTCTTGAAAGAAATTTACTCATGAAGAGAACTGATTCCCTACATCAGAAACAGACAATCTCACATTCATGTGATGAGAAGGATAAAAATGCAGTTATGAGTTGAATTATTTTCACAGCACTCCGGACACATCCATTCCCTTCTCAACACATTCATCCGCGTCGTGCGGTTAATAGTGCCAGTCCTATGTTGGTTAACAAGACTTCGTGTGCGTCTGGTGTGCTTCTCATGCTTGGCTGTGCCGATCTTTACTCCCCATGCGTGTATTCTTAGCAGTGATGTGGACACGTTGCTTCCGAAATCCTTAGAACGTCCTATCTCTATAAGGGCAATGACAATATCTGCGTGATCCATGGGCCGGCTATCTTCAATTAATTTATCACCTGCCAGTCTATCAGCTCTTTCATAACCAACAACGCCTGCATTCTTAGGACGAATATACAGGTAACTGCACACACAGGAGAATTTTGTAATGACTCAATCAACTGTCTGCGTAACCAGCCTGCCTCGATCCGCCGGATCATGTTCAAAGAATCACTCAGCACACACACGCGAGAATAGTCCTGTGATTCTAGCCCCATGAAAGCTTGTGTCACCGCCATCACCTCCATCGTCATGCTGCAGGTAGTCATGGAGAAGGCACCGCTGACTTCCTAAACTGTTCTGCCTAAAGAGCAAGCTGTAAATGAACATGCACTCTTATGTCTTCATATAACGGACCCGTCTGTAAAGATCAGCACATCTGCCTCATCTAACTTGTCACTGATAAGCGCGCATACCTCGGCATTTACAGCAGCTGGATTCTGCTCCCGAAAAATCGAGTACATCGTGTCAATGGGGAAATCAGGAAAAGGCTTCGGAGGGAGGGGGGAGGAAGGGGTGGGGGGAAAGGAAAACGAGGGAAAAGATGTTGGACGGTTTGACATCGTAGCATGGAGGATCATCTGTATCAGAGTTCCTTGAAGGTACACGAGACAGACTTTTATGATGTGAATAGACATGACTACCAACTCCGCACGGCATGGACTTTAAGAACAAGATTCTGCAACGCCCTGTTGACTACTGTAGAAGAGACACAACTAGATCTAATATGCCGACACTGGTTTGATATATTCCCTCGGGTCTCTACAGACGTGTGAATAATTATGCTAACATAAAGCGACAGGAGGGAATGGGGGAAACCCATTCATCACTTCATTCACACTGTACAACGAGAGATGTGACACCGTTTTTTTATTTTATTTTCTTTTTTAGTATTACCAGTGAATGAGTCAGCACATCGCCATAGAGGCGAAGAATTTAAATTGCTACCTGAGTTAGCAAGAGCACACAGCATGCCAGGGGCGACCACAAAGTTAAGACATTGTGCGGGAGGGGGTGGGGTGGAGAGAGTTGGTGTCACCCACCAGCCTTACATATTTTCTAGGGGGGGGGGGGGGGGGGGGGGTGAGGGCACCTAATGGGTCCTAATCCTAGTTTAAAAACATAACAATAGTAATAATCATAATGTGCTGAATTGCAAATAAATTTAAAAATCTACTAGAGATATTATGGCAAATGTAAATCAATACTTTTAATCTGAATATCTTTACATCGTTATAAAAGGTCGTCTTGTCCGCTTGCAAAATTTAGGAAAGGGGAAAAGGGGGGGGGGGGGTTCGGCGCAAGGGATCGGATCATCCAAGATCCGGCGCCTATGCAGGCTTCAACGTTTGTTTTTTTTTTTCCTCGACATGCTTGGTCCATTAGGCAACTACTTTAATGTAGCAACAAACGAAAGATTGCTGAATGGCTACATCGACAGAATAGCAATTTGATCCAGCAACTGTGGTCGTACTAACGTAAAGGTAAGGTTACTATAAGGATTTTTGAGTTTCCTCAACTTGCATATAGCATTACATTTGTGCTTCTTGTATGGTGACAAATTAGTTCTTAACTCCAGCTCCTCTCTTTCTTCTTATAGTGTAGCATTGGTAGCCATGTCGATCTACAACTTTATGTCTCGTGTACTTTTAGTCAGTTCTTCAATGCTATGATTTCAAACTTGTCAGCGTTTTTTCCCTCCAACTTTTCCACCGTCACGATGTATACCAGTTTTCTTCTTCTGGTGATGAGAGCAAATAATGTGGACTGTCTCCTATTGATGGGCAGTCTCTGTGAGCATAATTCTTTTACTAATATAATAACACTTGGTTCAGATTCATTTCCTTGATATATATTAGTATCCAGAAACCAAGAGTTGTTAACCCTTAGGCTCGGTATTATGGATATCGCAACCCTCCGGTCTTGATTCCATGATAAATACCGTAAATCTGGGAGAAATGTGGCTTTTCTGCCTACCCCCGGGCGTGAACCTGGACCACAAGGAGTTCGTCAACCAGTCACCGCGCAATTATTTTAGCCAACTACGCAAACTAGCCGGGCATATACATACATATATATATATATATATATATATATATATATATATATATATATATATATATATATATATATATATATATATATATCTGTATGTGTTTGTGTGTGTAATAGTCAGAAAACAAAACCTGGGTTTTTACAAGCTTTTCTAAAATGATGCCTATGCGCATATTCTCGAACTTTCTTTCTAAATGAATTCTGAATTTCTCTTTTCGTATGATAAAATACAGTTTCCAAATTCTAATTCTCAAATGATAAAAAATGGATTCTTAATTCTCTTCCGCAATAATTTCACTCTATCACGCCCCAGAATTGGACACAATTATATTCTGTGTGATAATTTTAAACATCTGGAGACTTTTCGGACGAAATATCGGCCCAACGCAAAGTAGATAGAAGGACGGCTGGGCCGATCGGTCGGCCCTGTGTAATAAAAGCCTTGATTTTGGCTGGCAGGTTTTCGCACCAGCTAATCAGACTGCTTCTTGCATTTCTTGCACATGTGGGCTGTTCATTGACGGCATTCGATATAGCATGATGCGTTCTGTATTTTTCCCCTTCTTTCTGGGGTTTCCTGTGCTCCCCCCCCCCCCCCCCCGCCCCCATCCCCCAAAGGCGAAAAGGAATGTAGCATCATAGCAACTGAAATATGGCAGGAGGCAGGAAAATAAGTAGAGCCATGTGCCAGACGTGTCTGACAGGGCCTTCAAGGGCCTTACTTCCCAAAAATACAGGTGTTAGGACTTATTCAAGCTTCATCCATAAAAAAATCCACCCAAGTTTTTCAGGTTATTTTTGTTTGTTTCCAAGTTTAAAAAAAATTGATTGCATAAATTAAGCAAATTAGAATAGCTAATTGAGAAAATGTTAAGATTTTAGTTTGATTTATAAATATTATGTTAGTTTATTCAATTTCCTACACAAATGCATATAGTTTTGTATATGTTAGTTAAACGCTTCATTTTTTTAAATGTGTGTATAAACTATGAGAATCCCTATCTGAAGGCTCCGTCTTCTGGGAAGTGTTGCCAGATAAAAACATTTTATGCCAAACCATTACCCAACATATGCCAAATTTGTGGAATCTGGCATAAAAAATGCCAAAATGGCAACCCTGCTTCTGGGCACGGAAACTACAGAAAAGGCTCCGTCTCCAAAGGGTTAAGGCTCAATTCCGGCTGACGTCAGGGGCCCTGATTTAATCTAATGGTTAAACGGGATTTCTGGTACCAGTGCCCGAGTGATTCTCATCCGAATAGTGGCACTTCGTGTCACCGGGTGTTTATTGCTCGTTGTGCGGTCCTGGTGGGTTGAATGTCACTCACTCTGCATTGATTATGAATTTACCAAAATCGGATGTGACAGGTTGAAAGGTGCAGACATCCCAACCTGGCTAATGTCAACAATACACAATGCTGACTGCCTTGTAATTCTTTCGGTACCACACAACCTACCGTACTTTCCTTTAGCAGATATACACTCGTCTGCGAATCCGAAGGTCGTCGGTTCAAATCCAAACGGGCCTCAGTTTTTTAATGACCTTGGCTCCCAGGTCGACACATCCTTAAATAGGTACCGGGTAAAGTCCAGGGAAGAAAATGCGGTCAGCTTGATGTTGATCACATCACTCACCGAATGCCAGCTGGTCTATAATATATAGGTCTAGCCCTACATGGGAGTCGCCATGCCGTAACGGCTAGATGCTCACGTGCGGATCGGAAGGTCATGGGTTGCTCCCTGGCGGAGCTGGACTTTTTTTTTCAAACATGACCTTGACTCCCAGGTTGACCCAGCCTTGAGTGGGTAACGGTTGCAGTACCGGAAAGTAAAGGTGGCTGGCGTGATGCTGAGCACACCATCCATCTTGTGCCGATTGGTCTATAAAAATATAGGTCTAAATGCGTGAACACTGGACCTTTGCTTTACTAGCGCTTTATTTATAGAACGCCTAAAGACGTGGGGAAATGGATTCTTTACCTTTGTCCTATACCTACCCTAAAGAAAATTTCCAAGTCCCAGTATTTGTTGCTGTTAAGCTTATGCCCTTGAGATAGAAGGAGTTAAAATAACCACTGCTTGTGGATAAAAGAGTTAAAAGACAAACTCATATGAAGAACGGACTGTGTGAAAGATGACTATTTGGAAGGCTCGAAAGTGATACGGGCCTGAGTGCCCTAAGTAGGACACTATGGAAACAAAATTCAAACGTTCGTGTGTTTAATAAACAACAAGGTTACTGCATACGCCTTACATTTTTATGAATTTTCTACATTCGGCTGAATTATTTCGAATGTCAGAATAATGATTTCGAAGAGCAACTGGATATGGAAAAGATTTGGTCATTATCATCATTATCTCTTTGTGTTTAACATGCAAAGGTAGTTATATTCCCGTCCTTATTGTTGGATCTGCCACATGGGCAGCTATGTATAATAGATACTTCATGATGCCACATTTTCTGCATGACACAACTCCACTTGTGGGTTTCAGGTCTCTGTTTGGGTGAAAAAAGCATTGACCCACAGCCTTCTAATAGGCATGTTGTAGGAGGTGACCATTTAGGTGCGTTGCCTTCAAAGTCACAATGCTTCTATCTGAGACAAGAGGAACCAATAGTCTGCATAAAAATAAGCCAGATTTGTAAAACTGTACTGGAAAAAATCAGCGTCCAGAAGTAGACAAGCAGCCAAACATTTCAGCTGAAGTTTACAGCTAGTGAACGCGCGAAAAATGAGTGGGAAAACTTTGAGCCGACAGGCGACCATCTCGCTGCTACGTTCCGATTGCTCCCCATTGTGATTTATTTCAGTGATTTATGTAGATAGCTTTCAAGTAAAAAATTGTGTGAAAGCTACAGATACGCTTTTTTTTAAAGACGAGATGACGAGAACACTACGAACAGAAGAGTTTCGAGTTAAGAACTGACAATATAGCACACAGGAAATTCCCATAAGCGCTCCGTCCCCATATTCAGCTGCAAGCGAAGACTTCCAATGTTGGTGGTGCTGTAGTCCGTCTTACCCCGGCCTTGAGAGTTGAGCTTCGGCCAGATACCCCGGGTCATTCAACAGACAAAAAGTGTCAGAAGAATGTTACTTAAGAAATGCTACAAGAAGATAAATGATGATCTGTATCGGAGCAGACAATCTATATTCTTGGATTAGATTGTGAGAAAGGGAAAGTATGAGTAAGTCGTTACAACAGAAACTTCGAATGGGATAAAGGGACAGGAGGAAATCAAGGGGAAAGTTGTGTGACAGTTTCGTATCGTGACAAGTGGGAACATCTGCATCAAACATATTTTTTAAGTGCTCATTATTTTTCGTCTTTTTCACTTCATCTTTAACCGCTTCGAGTGTCAAGGGATATGTGAGATTCTGCTTCTTGCTCCTTTGCTACATCTTACTGTTGCATAGTCTCTCTATGTAAAACTAAATGTCCATTTTCACGCGTTTTAGGCGCATCGGACATATGGGA
>CAJHNH020005146.1:163459-190959 GCA_905116865.2 Candidula unifasciata
CATAGGAAGAACGGACTGTGTGAAATATGACTATTTGGAAGGCTCAAAAGTGATACGGGCCTGAGTGCCCAAAGTGAGACACTGTGGAAACAAAATTCCTACGCTCATGTGTTTAATAAATAACAAGGTTACTGTATACGCCTTACATTTTTATGAATTTTCTACATTCGGCTGAATTATTTCGAAGTTCAGAATAATGATTTCGAAGAGCAACTGGATATGGAAAAGATCTGGTCATCATCATCATCTCTTTGTGTTTAACATGCAAATTTAGTTATATAAATCCGTCCTTATTGTTGGATCTGCCACATGGCCAGCTATGTATAATAGATACTCCATGACACCACATTTTCTGAATGACACAACTCCACTTGTGGGTTTCAGGTCTCTGTTTGGGTGAAAGAAGCATTGACCCACAGCCTTCTAATAGACATGAAGTAGGAGGTGACCAGTTAGTAGCGTTTCCTTTAAAGTCACAGTTCTTCTATCTGAGACAAGAGGAACCAACAGTCTGCATAAAAATAAGCCAGATTTGTAAAACTGTACTGGAACAAGATCAGCGTCCAGAAGTGGACAAACAGCCAAACATTTCTGCTGAAGTTTACATGTGATATGTGATATTCTGCTTCTTTCTCTTCTGCTACATCTAACAGAGTCTCTCTATGTAAAACTAAATGTCCATTTTCACGCCTTTTAGGCGCATCGGACATATGGGAAGAGCATCCCATATTTGTACAGACCAATCGTCACTAGGTGGGTAATGTGGTCAGCACTACGCCAGCCGTCTTTAATTCCCCAGAACAGCCATTCTGGTACCCATTTTAGGCTGAGTCGACCTGCGATGCCCCATACCATGATAAAATCCACGCAGCCAGCGGTGGGTTTCGATCGAGGCAGGTTGGAATTACGAGTCGGACTCGCAACGCCTAAGTCACAGACGCCGCTTTCTCTGATGCTATCTTTCCATTTTGTTGTTGGTCTGTGTCCTCATTTTAAAGTACTTATTACTGATTACTTATCTCAGAGGACTTCCGGTCAAAATGGACGTTAGGCAGCGGCACTGTTCGAAACAGAGGCAAATATTTTGCTTCTGCCGGACGGTGGCCGAGACATTTTTGCTCCATTTGTAGACTGGATATAGTTTCGTCGCCCAGCTTCTGAGTTGAATGCATGGCGTGACCCTGTGAGCTGCGGATTGCATTTGGAATGTTTTTTCGACTGTGACCAACGTGTTGGTGTGAATTGTAGATTCAGAAAATGGCGCGATGCCTGTCCGCAGTGTTGTGGTGCCCGTATGTGATTAAAATTGATCACGTGGGCAACTGCTGATCTGTTGGCGACTTCTGCTACCATCAATGATGAACTGCAGTACTAATACTGTGATAAACATTCTGTGTGTTTTTCGTTGGCACAGGAGCGGAGCAAAGATGGGGTGACCCGTTTGCTATGAAGCTGAAACTAAGACTACCAGACTACAAGACTTATCTCAGAGCTGTCATCATAGCATTCTGGGCATACCCATAAATACACCGGCTTCTGCAGGATATGTCTTACAGGGCAAATAACAGTTCCATTAGCATTTTGAATGGTCTACACCTCGTACTCTTTCTGTCACACATCTGTTTTTGCTGCATCTACACTTAATTCCTAGTTGTTTTATCCAACATCGTATCAGCATCGGCATTCGTTCATAACTCGTTTTTGAAAAATATGTGGTGGAATGACGCTGGATGGGCTGAAAGGCATGGAGGGATATCATCAAGAGAGTAGTTCCAGGCAACCAGGGATCGTGTTCTGTGGAGACGCATGAGCGCCTACGCCAGTTGCAGGTCACATGATGATGATGATGATTTTGTGTCCGGTATGAGGGATCCTACTGCTCTCGCTTTTGTAAACATAAGTCCGTTCTCACATCATATCGCAGCGTCCGTGTCCCGGGCAGAATGTCCAACTAAAGATACAGGATAATGAAGGCTACCAACTCGACATGATATGATACAAGACATACAACAAAACAGTTAAGTTGATGAGTTGATTCAAGAACCGACATCACAGCACTCGGGGCTTTCCATAAGCGCCCCGTCCCAAACTTCAGCAGACAGTGCAGGGTTCCAATACTAATGGTGCTAGCAGCATTTGAATTAGACGTCCGTCTCGCCTTTCCTCTGAGCGTCGAGTATCGACCAGACCCCCTCGTCACTCCCTGCGCATCAGTCTCACCAGACTGTGATGATTTATTTGCTAATGTACCCGTTCTCCCAGAAGGTCATAATCACATTTGCTTTATTATTTATCAGTATTCAACCAAGCTGTGCAGGGCCAGCTAGTCCGCCCGTCTGTTCATTTCCCAAAACACCGGCATACCCCGGAGAAAAGATCCGGACAATGATCTTCACCTGTGACCTCCGAAGCGAAGCATGCCTCACTGCACGAAATATGCCTGTACCTCGCCTTCCCCAGCATGCTTTCTGAGTCAGATACAATCACGCTTTGTGTGTATGTGTGTGTTTTTCCATGGGAAGGCTGCAGTGACCGCCTCTACCTCAATTCTTAAGCTGGATGTTGTGGTAGGCTGAGGCTCCTGCTTCCTTCCCCTCACTCCTCCCCCACCCCCCTGCAATGTTTTTTTTGCGTCCGGGCACCTGAAACTAAAAATGTTATAATAAATTTGCGTGTTTCTTTGTGTGTGTTGTGTGTATAAAAGGGGGAAGGGGGTGGTTAGAAAGTGTTTCAACACACAAAATGCAGCCCAGTTCTATCTCACTCTTTTTTACAATCACTAAATAGAAACCTGCTTAACAACAGATTTCAATTGAGCCACAACGTCAAGTATAAAATGCACAATTGGCTGCGACCAGATTTCCCTCCTTACTAACTAAAAGGTTTTGATTTACAGACTTTCCGCCCAAACAATCGTTTTTCAAAACTGAGGACAGGAAGGGCCAGGGTGGGTTTGAAAACAGTGAAAATGTGTGCGTGTGTTGATTAAACACAGTAAAGGTGAATGTAAACACACTTTATAATGGGTATTTACCATGATCTCTCATGTAGACTCAGTCTCTTCTTCTTCTTCTTCTTCTTCTTCTTCTTCTTCTTCTTCTTCTTCTTCTTCTTCTTCTTCTTCTTCTTCTTCTTCTTCTTCTTCTTCTTCTTCTTCTTCTTCTTCTTCTTCTTCTTCTTCTTCTTCTTCTTCTTCTTCTTCTTCTTCTTCTTCTTCTTCTTCGCGTTCACCAGCTTTAAACTCTGGCGGAAAGTTCTGGTTGTTTATCCACTGCTGGACTGCAGTCCTATTCCAGAACCTGAGTGTTGCGAGTGCATCCGTTTTACAGATCTGATTTATTTGTATGCAGACTGCTGGTTCCTTGCCTCTCAGGCAGATGCACTCCGACTTCAAAGGAAGCTTCCAATTAGTCGACTCTTACGACATGCTTTTGGGTAGGCAGTGGGTCTATTCTTGTTTTCCCTATAATAGGGCCCCGGAACCCACACAGGGAAGACTCAGTCTAAAAGTGGGTGCCAGGAAAGATCACGGAAAGTAAATTGGCAGACAAAATTATGTGTTTACTGTGATTTTGGCGACATCATTCATCAGGTACTAATAGGTTCGTGAAGAATATAGGTCTTGCAAAATTTACATCGTCATCATCATCGTCATCATCCTGTAACACTATGTGTCGTTGGGTCACCACTTGCTGATGGCCGTCTAATAAGCTCCCTCCACCTTTGATGGTCAGATGCGATGGACCTCAAGGTTGCACGCCTGAGGCCTGTCCAGTCAGTCAGGTTCTGTAACCAGGTCGTTTTTGGTCTGCCTCTTCTGCTCTTTCCCTCTGTTGAGCACTGTAGGATTTTTTTTTTTTTTTTTGAGGCCGATAGATCATATTATGTCATGTCCGTACCATTGCATTTACCGCCTTTTCGTAAAATATTCACAATTCCCAATTACCATGACAAGCCACAAACAGTTAAAGGTTAAGGCTGAGATGATTGACTGGATTGCATTGGGCTTTTTTCATGTGTCTCAGTCTCTCTCTCTCTCTCTCTCCCTCTCTCTCTCTGTCTCTGTATCTGTCTTTCTGTCTCTGTCTCTCTCTGTCTGTCTCTGTCTCTGTCTCTCTGTCTGTCTCTCTCTCTCTCTCTCTCTCTCTCTCTCTCTCTGCAGAACAGATATCCACCCACTTAGAGCCTCACACAAAGTACAAACTCCTTAGATCCGGCGACAATTCCAATGGATCTCCATAGAAATCCCACTCGTGAAACGAACGACACAGCTGGAAAACAAAACCATTATCTTCAGACCATATCTCCGCTGAAACCCTCGAAATATAAGGGTTGTTTCGTTTAAGTACGAGAGAAATTCATAAAATAATCTTTTCTGAGGACAATCTCATTAGACCATTGGTTGACTGCTCATCTGTGTCATTTAACGTAAGTCATGCATATCTAATTAAAACTAAACTTTTTTCATGTGTGACTTTTCTTGCACACACTCATTGGCCCAAAACGCTAGATAAAAATATACGTGTGTTTACCTTTAACACTGGTATATTTCACCGTAGTAAAACTACTGTCACATGATTCACACGTCATGTCAACGTTACGTGGCCAGCCTTGTGAAAGGTCTTTGTCGACACCGACTGACCTGGTAAGAATGAGGACTAGTGTTTGGAAAGCGTATGCATTTAAAAGTTGTTCGTTGGCTTCATGTGTGGCTAAGATTTTGTCTGCTCATGTAAGTTACCTTACACAATGTGTCTCTTGTATAATGCTTTTACAAACATAGGTGTTTACATTACTGCACGTGTGTATATATATATATATATATATATATATATATATATATATATATATGTGTGTGTGTGTGTGTGTGTGTATGTACATATATATATATATATATAAGATAATTAGTTATGAGTTAGATTATCTTCACAGCACTCAGGACACATCCATTCAGGGTATATCAGATAGGGTTATTTTATATATATATATATATATATATATATATATATATATATATATATATATATATATATATATATATGTATATATATATCATAATGTAGCAAGTCCTATGCAGAACGTCGCTCTCATCACGGTCTGCCTAAAGAAATTCTGTCTGTCGCCAGCTCCCCTGCCTCGTGTACTTTCATGTTCAAGGAGTCACTTATATTCTGTGCCCATCTTCATGGTACCATGCCTTCTGCTATTATTTTATCCAATTCCTGCTGGTGCTTGATATGACCAAAATATTTCAGCTTCTGAGACAAAAAGCTCTTTATTGCCAATTCTCCCTGCTGTTCAGATCTTTTAAAGTGTCAGTATTTCTTCTCTTCTTTTTCCATGTTATTCTGAGAAGATTTCTATAGCATTGCAGCTCAGAAGCCCCTATTTTCTGTCTTAAGCACTAGAAGGTAGTCCGCGAGTCACATCTATATGTTGCTACAGGAACAGGGAACATACATGGTCTCAAAATGTGAAGTTTGATTTTCTTCCTGGTGTTAAGCCATAGACTTTTATTACTGTTTTACACACACACACACACAGAGACACACACAGAGACAGACAGACACACACACACACATACACACACACGCAGACACACACACACATTGGTACCTCGGTTTACTTCCGCAATGCGAGTCACAGTTTGCTAAGGACCTCCAACGCAATTATGAGGATGAGGCGAGAGAGGCATGGGCCGACCAGAGTTGTAAACCTTTTTCCTCGTTACTATGGATATGGCAACCCTTCTGCCTTGATTTCATGAAAGATACCGTAAATCTGGGAGAAATTTGGATTATCTGCCTACCCCCGGGTGTAAACCCGGACCAAAAGGAGTTCGTCACCCTGTCGCTGCGTAGAGGTTTTTAACCAACTGCGCTAGCGAGCCGGGCCAACTCCTGTTTACATTGACATAACAAGATGTACGTGACTGATTGGGGCGAGACAGGCTAAACAAAATGCCTGCAGCATGACTGTGTGGGGATGAAAGTTAGCTTTAGGCATTGCCGTCCACATTTATGTAACAGACGCTGATACCGCAGCACCTCAATGGTAAAATCTATATGAATAAAAATGTTAATTTTCCGATGATGTTAGCTAAAAACTCGTAAACTACTGAACCGATTGCTTTCAAATTTGCACACAACGTTGCCTTTGACTTCAAGCGTGATTTTTTGTCAGAAAATCGCACAAACCATGAACGACGTAGCTCCAGCAATGGTCAAATCATTATTTGTTTCGTTGCCGGTCCGGATTTGTTTTTATGGGAACGGCCATATTTGACTGCTGAGCTCTTATTGAACTTTGCATTATTATATAATTTCATTTCCACTATGCGGGTGACCCACGTTCGATTCCCCGCTAGGTGATATAATTAATTTTTAGCACTTAACTGAGCGGCTGGCACGTTGTGTTGTGGTTTATGGATAGGCTGCGATATCTACGCCTTTTTCGGTTTTGGGATTTACAGCTAGCCTGTGACAGCGGCGACGTGATGCTCAATGTCCATGTCACGGGTAATCTTCGTTCGCCCTCAAGAGGGCCGTTGGCACGTTGTGTTTGTGGTTTACAACTAGGCTGCGATATCTAACCTAAACTCTTCAGTCGTCGGTAGTAAAGTTGTAAGTATGTCATCCTTCACTCGGGTGACCGGTGTTCGATTCCCTGCTGGGTGATAATTTTTCTTGTTCCCCTAAAAGGGTGGTTGCCACGTTGTGTTGTGGTTTACAGCTAGGCTGCGATATCTGCGCCTTTCGCCCAAAGTCATCCGATTTTAGTTAAGTACTAATTAGCCTCCCCGCGACGCTTCTCGATCAAAAACTATTCGGCGATGACAGAAACTGTTAAGTAAGACGGCTTACAGTCCAGTTTAGTTTGGGTGGACACGAATGCCAAAGTCAGCTAAACATCGTTCCCTCGGAGAGGGAGAGATGACGGGTGCGGGGTATTTTTCTCCCCTATTCGTGAGTATAGTGTACTTTTCACTATGGGTTCCATCACTGGTTACGTGATGAATTTTTTCCCCTGTGTCCTGGGCAAAATTAAACTAAAGAGTCCGTGGCGACAGCATGCTGCGCCAACTCCTCTTTTCTACACCGACATACACAGACTGTAATGACAGTGTTTGTTGTTGTTGTTGTTGTTGTGATGGTGGTGATGGTTGTGGTTGCAGTAGTACTGGTACTGGATGGGTGGTGTGGTAGCTGTTACACTGGCTACATTTACTTCTCTGTACAAGGTAATGCTACCTATTTAAGTCTGGGTTGACACAGATGCAATGCTCAATTAAGTTACAATATTTCGTTACACTGTGACTTTCCCATCCTTCGGAGAAAATGATATGATTGGGGGAGGGGTCGTGGGGGGGGGGGGGTGGGGGTTATGCCAGACACAGTTAGCTGAGAGAGCTTAAAATATTATTTTGAAGTTCTCATTTCTTAACTATTTCTATTTTAATAATTTCGCCATGGGTGATTTTTCAGTCCTTCGGAGAGGGAGATATGACTTCGCCAGGTGATGATTTTTCAATCTTTGGGAGAGGGCGATGTGAATGGGGGTGCAGGGTGCCATGGGGGGGGGGGGGGGGGGGGGGGGTGTTATGCCAAACACAGTTAGCTGAGAGAGCTTAAAATATTATTTTAAAGTTCTTATTTCTTAACTATTTCTATTTTAATAACTTCGCCATGGATAATGTTTCAATCCTTCGGAGAGGGAAATATGACTGCGTCGAGGGGAGAGGAGAGGGGTATTGCAGACACTGTTAACTGAGAGCTTTTTTCTTTCCTCTCCATTTCACCAATCTGGACCACAGCAACGCGTGGCCGGGTACAGCTAGTCCGAAATAAATAAACTTAGCCATTTTTGGAGTATTTTCTGGCGGAGCCGGATTTTTTTTCAAAAATGACATTGACTCCCAGGTCATCCCAGCCTTGAGTGGGTACCGGGTGCAGTCCCGGAAAGTGAAGGCGGCCGGCGTGATGCTGATCACACCACCCACCTTGTGCCGATTGGTCTATAAAATATAGGTCTAGCACTATATGCCCTATACGCCTAAAGGCGTGGGAAAGGAACCTTTGCTTTTACTTTATCTTTGGAGCATATTCATTTAGTATTTTAGAGTGGATTGACAGTATTGTTAGATTAGCCAGATATAGCAACATGTGGCTTTGTGCTATGGGGAGGATCAAATTCATCCCGTATCGCTCTCCGTCGTCTTGGGCTGTGAGTCCCATGCCTCGTCATAGCGCAATATAACATTATCGTCTCGACAGACGGAATGGTGCCAATCATGCAAAACATACATTAAATAGTGTGTATACGTCAGAGTTAGTTGTAAAGTGAAAACGTAATTAACCGCACCAGTGGATTCCTGGATAAATACTGAAACTTTCAGATGTATCTATCTGGTGATTAGGTTGAGTTATTCTGCCCTCTTGTAACATGACATTGTCTTTTGGGAAGATGCCACCTCCAACTTATGTACGTCGTGTTCACTATGAAGTGCCTTGCCAGCTGGCGTAGGCGTGCATGCATCTCCACAGATCTCGGTCTTTTGTGTTCTGGATTAATTCCACTGATGATATTCCTCCATGCCACTGTCTTAAGCCATCATGTCTCTTTGTCTGCCTCTGTCTCTTCTACCAGTGATGTTTCCAGTAGTCACAATATTGTCCAGTCCTCTGTTTTTCATCATATGACCTAAGAACTTTGTCTCCTTCTCATTGCTATATATAATATTCGACTTTCATTAACCATTTCCAGCCAATCATTGTTAGTTATTCAGCCAGTTTAAGACATTCGCAACATTCTTCTCAAGAGTCACAGTATATATGTAAAGTAAATAAGCCCCTTTGCATGCCAGGGGCACATTCTTACGTATGTTGTTAGATACATAATTCGATAGACCAATAGACAATCAATTGGTAATGTGACCAGAATCACCACTTTACATCCAAAGACCCAGATTTCAGAGCCATAGGCAGTTTTGTTAAAAAAATAAAGCCTCTATGTTAGTTTAAACCATAAAACTTTCTGTGGGAGCACAACCATACAAAATAAACATAATCGAGAACTTTAAAACTTACTGATCAGCAATACGATATGCGCTATCTTATCTCTTTCGTTATTAGCCATAGGTAATTGAAATAATTCTATTTCCAGTCGACTGAGTTCAAAACAGTTAAAAGAACAGCGTTTTGCAGAAAATTAGCTCATAAACATAATCTTGTCCTGAAAGCTGGGGTATTATAGCCATGGTGGCTCGGAGAGAATGGTGATCGAGGTAACAGTTTCGACAAAATTAAGCAGAAGTATGCCTCGTCGAAGGTGGATAAGGACATTGTAGAGCATTGACTATGAAGGAGCACAGGGCTGGAGAATCGGCTAGATTATTGTGTTCCTTAAAGGCTGTCACGGCGTTTTACAAGGGAACCATAGGTCAGCTTTTAGGGCAGGATGCTGTTTATGAGCCACTTTTCCTCGACACTCACCACATTGACTAAATTGTGCGCCTCTACTCACCAAAAAGAGAATAGTACAATAACGCTGAAAAAATTATTCTTTAATAAAAATGTGCCAGTAATGCGAACAGCCAGAAAAAAAAGCATTGCCCATATACATGTTGCGCCATTTGGAAGGTGGGAAAGGGGTGGGGAGTCATGTACTATCCAAAGCCTTCAATCTGTAGTCCTCAGACTGTTTTGCAGATCTGGCTTATATTTATGTAAAATTCAGTTTTCTCATCTGCCACACAGATGCACTCTGACTTTGAAAAAAGAATTCATAATTAGTGGACTCTTACGCCATACTTGTAGGGGGCAGCTGGTCTATTCTAGTTTTCCCCCACAAAGGGAACCCAGTGACCCACACGAAGATAGACGGGTTTGAACAGTTTGTAGTATGCGTCTGCACATTACCTTTAGGTAAAAGGTTGGAATTCCGTACGAGTTTTCTTGTTAAAGTTAAAACATCTGTTATGTGTCCAATTTCCCAAATGCCGGTTGAACTGTTTGAGGTTTTAGGTTTGAACAACAGATCAACATCATGGCACACGAGTAATAACCCATAAGTGCTCCGTTCTTCTTCGGACTCAAATCTGAGTTCGAAGAAGCTTAGCACAGTGCACAGGATCTGTAGCACCGGCGAGGATCCAGAAATACTTTGAGTAGATTTTTATCTCCAAATTTTGCCAGGGCAGCGCCGTAGGGATTTTTTACGTGCGCAAGAATGCACAAAGGCGTTCGATCTCACTACCCACAGACCAGGAGGAATTGCTAGAAGTCCAAGCCCACGTGAAAAATCCGAACCCTTCCCGGGGATTTAACACGAAACCTCTAGCACTCGAAACAATGCCTCGAGAGCACGCAGCCCCCTGTGCCGGTTGAACTGTTATGACAGTCAAACAATTATTGGACAGTGATGGCAGACTTTGCTGCACTTTCAAGATGCTCCTCCTATGATCTGTACAGGGAGAGGGAAGAAAGGGGAAACACCGATCCAATTATCGGTGTGGTAATATCTTTGACAGACTAAACCAAACTAACTTGCTCATGCTACGTATTATTTCATTTTGCTGTATTTCTATGTTCAATCATTTTATACTGAATAATTGATGCATTATACACTTCTTTCTTTCTTTCTTGATTTTCTTTTTTTTCTGTCATTCTTTCTTTTTTTTCTATTTTTTTCTTTCTTTCTTTCTTTCCTTCTTTCTTTCTTTCTTTCCTTCTTTTTTTCCTTTGTTGTTATCAAGCCTCTTTTTCTTGTTCTTGCTCTCCCCCCCCCCCCCCATCTTCCTCCTCCCTCTGTTCCTCGCCCATCTCTAGCTCGCATTATTATTCTGCATTTTATGTTTTATGATAGAGAAACTGTTTTTAGTTGGAGACGGCAGCTTTCAATCTCGATTTGTGCTGCCTGTTTTCGGTCTTTTATTTTGGCCCTTGCTTCCCGAAAGGGAGCCAACCAGTGCATCTGCAATCACGTTTTATGTTGTTTGACTGTGCTTTAGACCAGCACGTTTTATGTTGTTTGACTGTGCTTTAGACCAGCACGTTTCATGTTGTTTGACTGTGCTTTAGACCAGCACGTTTCATGTTGTTTGACTGTGCTTTAGACCACCACGTTTCTTGTTGTTTGACTTTGCTTTAGAAAACCACTTTTCATGTTGCTTGACTGTGCTTCAGACCACTGCGTTTCATTTTGTTTGACTGTGCTTAGGACCTCTTTTGTAAGTGTTAATACTGACGCAATGAACATATCTGGGGGTTTTTAATTAATTTTTTTTTTCATATTTGTATGCTCGCGAACGGGTTATTAGTAAATACGATTATTATTCTTTTATATCAAATCTACTGTTGTCTGGATGACTTAGCCAGGTGGATGGGACGAGAACACTGACCTGATCAAGAGACAAGAACACTGATCCTGGATTCTGGTGATCATGTGAGACGGCGAAACATGGCAGCCTACGCTAATCGGCACGGCACACGATTGGGATTAAAGTTTGATGTTTAAGCATTATTCTTTAACATACTGGTTCAGAATGTAGCCTTGATAAATATTCACAATGGCGACCGAAACTCCCATTGGCTGGTCGGTGTTGACTTCGTCGCTGGTCGGGACCAGTGTGGCCACTTTGGATGTTTTACATCCAAACATTCAGATTTAGATGTTATACCTTGCATTTAGATGGCGTTTTTGACGTTTAGATGGTAGATGTTTTACATTTGGAGTGAATTTATCAAATCTAACCTAAGAAACAGGATGAAATTTGACCTCTTAAATGCCATCTTGACAATAAAATTCGGCCTGATAAGAGTAGGAAAAGGCTGTTCAACTTATCAGCTCCCTGATTCGGTATTAATATAAATTGGAACAGCTAAAGCATATCAGAGTCATTTTGGATCTGAAGCTTCAACTTCACCATCCAAGCTAAGTTTATCCCGTGGATCTTCTAAGGGAGACTTCAGTAAAGATAAGGACATGATTCTATAGGGTAAAGCATATCAATAGCTATTTAATTTGTGAATCTTTCCATTTGGATGTTTTTTCTAGATGTTTTCCACGCAAATTTAAATGTTTTTAGATATTT
Organism: Candidula unifasciata; assembly: GCA_905116865.2. Taxonomy (NCBI): domain Eukaryota; kingdom Metazoa; phylum Mollusca; class Gastropoda; order Stylommatophora; family Geomitridae; genus Candidula; species Candidula unifasciata. The sequence continues at coordinate 175,551 of CAJHNH020005146.1, forward strand.
TTTGACAACGTTTTGGATTTTTTTTTGTCAAAAAAAAGTGGCAACACTGGTCGGGACAGTATGTGGGTCTGTCTCCTCCAATCGCATCGATACTGCAGGAGTCCTTTTCATGGCTTTTTGTCGCGTGCAATGCTAAGCCAATTTATATGGCTCATATAACCTAGTCACAATTATAACCTACAGCTCTACCTTCAGAAACACTGACTGAACGTGAGTTTGATTTTCATCTATTTTTTTTTTTAGCAGTCGTAAGAAATAATGTGAAATTTTGTCATCAGACTAGCATTGTTCTTAGGCATTAGGGAGTTTCTATTCTTCTGTTTTCGTTCTTAAAAGGGCAGGTTGCAGGTCATGCTATGGTTTACAGCTAGGCTGCGACATTTGCGCCACTTTGCTTAACACATTCGATTTCAGCAAAATCGTAATTACTGACATTTTACATTATGTATGTTGGAGGCAGTCTATTCTATTTTACTCCCAAATGAGGCCCTGAAAATGGCACCGGGAACTGTGAAAACGTTTTATATATATATATATATATATATATATATATATATATATATATATATATGTATGTAATATTTATATATATAATATATATATATATATATTATATATATATATTATATATATATATTATATAGTATATATATATATATATATATATCTTCGTCATTGCCTCCTACGTGCAGCCGAAACATCCATTGTGATACTAGCACCAGTAATAAACAACTTGGGAGACAGACAAATGTGTCTGAGACACATATACATATGTGGTTTCAAGGAAAATAACACCTTTTTTAAAATTACTTTTTCAAGGGAAGCAATAGGAAATAAAATATTCAGAGGGATATAACTCCAGTAAAATATACTTTTACTGATTGTCACAATAAATAAAGAAATTCACAAAAACCTGAGCAGCCAATATACCTGTTAAATTAAATATTGTTGTCGTAATGACAAATCAAATTGTAATACGTGTATTGGTCACGGTTTAGAAGGAGCTTACACTTCTGTTATAATAAACACAAGAAATACAGAAGAGGTTTGTGATTTATAATATATATATATATATGAATTGTCAAGTCGATAAATCGACGACGACCGCCAATATATTCATTCTCTATCGTCCTTTTCAGGATGAAATTTTTTATTTGAAGCCCTACTCTGGCTTTTGCCGGTGGCCGTAATATAGGCAGGCCATAAATATGGCCAAATGTCTGAACGCGGTTTCTGGGACCTCCCCACGGCGATCCTCATCCGCATGGTGGCACTTTGTGTCATCGGGTGTTTGTCGCTTGTGTGATGTCCTGGTGGGGTAGAAAGTCAGTCAGTCAGTCAGACGACCGCCAAAAAATAAACTCCTCAGCTACAGCTCCTAGAGGTAAAGTGCATGAGATTTACATCAACGTAAGTGCGTGGAATTTGCTAGCACAGTATCGCTTTCAGTAATCTAAAAACTGTGCTCCAGAGCAGATCAGAGCACTTACATGTCCAGACAGTTGGAAATATCTGTCAAAGGCAGAGATCAAAAACGGCAATTTATTCTATTGGCTGGATAGCAATGTGTTGTGTATCGGAAATACGTCAGCTAAGTGATTTTTTTCTGTATTCTGGTTTGTATCTGTGATATTGTAGATTTATGTAACGTGCTGATGAAGGCTCTCTGTGCAACGTGTCGTTTGTGTTTGTAATTATGGAAAGACGGCAGGCTCTACTTCTGGTTTGCTTGATATCGTTTCACATGTAGATGTGAATGTCAGGGGAAACTACCACATTACTTATTTGAAAATACCTAATGACATGTGACAAATCCGATATGAACGAGAGTTATGTTCAGAAACCCAAAACCCGTGTGTGTGATGTGTTTGTGTGTGTGTGCGCGCGCGCGCGCGTGTGTGATTTCGGCAGGGTATGGTCCTAGTGTCGGGGTCTGTGTCTTGGGCGTTGCGAACGCGCTTTGTAATGCCGGAATGCCGGGCTCGATCCCAGCTGCGGACGGCTTGTCTTGCGTTGGTTTCGACAGCGCTACAGAGAGCTGACTGCTCAGTAAGCAATGGCAAACTACTGAACATAAATGTGCCTTAAAAAAACAGCTAAAAAATGCTGGGGTTGATTCAGCAACGTCCTGTAAAGGATGCGCAACTAATGTTTTTTTTTTTTTTTTGGTATGGTCCTAGTATGGACTTAAGACTCCAAACCGGTACAAGAAACCTGGAGGGAAAGATAATGCGAGGCTGATGTAACATAAATCAAATCTAATTTTACAACCACGTTTGGGCTCCAGTGATCCATTGAGGGGCTGGAATAGGCAGGGGTTGCGGATAAAACCACTGGCCCTATAAAAAATATGTTGTAACAAGCGACTAGTTCGGAGAATTTCCATCGACGTCGGAGTGCATCTGCCCTTGAGGCAAGAACCAAGAGTCTGCATGTAAATAAGACAGAGCTGTAAAACGGATTGCACACAAAACTCAAGTTCTTGAACAAGACCATAGCCCAGAAGTGATCGAACAACCAGAATTCTCCTGGAGCTGACATCCATTGAACGCTAAGAATAAGAAGCAATGTGACTTGCAGACTCGAGCCGCACGAAAAAATGTGAATCTGATCACATAGTTTCTTTCATATATGTATGTGTGTGTATGTGTGTGTGTTTCTGTCGATAGATATAAGTATAAACCACACACACGCGCGCGCGCGCGCGCACACACACACACACACAAAAGAGCTACCCAGTTGTTTGAAATTGGAGAGGGCACGAAAACAACTTACCACAATCATCAGAAAAAGACATCATTTTTGGGTCATGTTGTGAGAAGAAGGAAACTAGAACATGTTGTGAACACTGGAAACATTCGTGGAAAACAAGGCAGAGGAAGACAGTGTGAGACGATTCTTGAGTCTTTTTGTCATGATAGGGTGATAACACATGAGTGATCGCAGATTGAAGAGAGGCATGGATTGCCCAGTTGGCACATCATGATGATGATAATGATATGCTATGATGATGATGGTGATGATGATAATGATGATTATGATGATTTTCCTTTATATAAGCCCTTAGCATCAGATACCCAAACCATATGTCCTCTGTTATGTATGTAACAACGACACTGTATTTTATTCATCAGTTTGTTAAATCATGATGTATTTTACGATTTTTTTTTATAACTTTCATCCCCAACAGAATATTCACGGAGAGCTGTTCGGGAAGTAATATACGGAAGACAGTCGGTAGAGAAAATCCACTCTTCCTGAAATAACTAATGTTTAATATAGTAGCAATGGCCTGATTCGCCGATGCCATTTCACTGACATTATTTGTTAGCAAAGGAAATTATTACCCCAGTATTTCTTCAAAGTGACTAGCTTCTGGATGAAGCCGTGTAAAACCCACTGCGAATATTTCGTGACACTTTACAGAATAAACCAGTTTTCTGGCAGAAACCAAGTTGTGTGGATCAGTGGAGACATGTGTCGCACATAATGTTGACAGAGGCCTGTGGCTTTCTCGTTTGATATAACCAGATTGTGACAGTTGCCATCAGTATTGGAACTCTGTGCTGGCTGCTGAAGATGATGACGGTGTATGCATGGGAATGCCCCGAGTGCTGTGATGTCATTTCTTGACTCAACCCAACTCAACTCATTTGAAAACCACTGGTAGAATTCAAAGCAAAAGAAGAACATGAAAGTCACTTTACAAGCAGTGCAGCGCAGGATGACGCTAATTAGCTTCTTCTGTTTCATTCTCAGAGCTGTTGAGACTGACTTCTTTGGCTCAGAAGTTGCGGTTTGTATTTCTGATATACCCGGTTCTATTCCAGCTGTGAGTGATTTGACAGCAGAAAGGTTTGCCATAATTTCAGCAACAATTTTGAGAGCCAATCGTGCATAAAGCAGTGGCAAGCCACAAAACGCAAAAAGTCCCTAGTGAAACCATAAACCACACACATATGCTTGGGTTGGCTTTGAACGTCTTCTATGTGCACCTAACATTTTGAGACTGACTAAGGTAGTGTGGAACAAAACAAAATGCCTGCTGTTTTTGAGGCTTCAGTCGTGATATCATCTTTTACCGGAGCTCTGGTTGCATCAGTGATAACCGGGCTGCTTTTAGATCTAACGATTGACCCTACTGTAATGGCAGATGCTCAAGTAACTGAAAGCATCGACAACAGCAACTCTACCATATTACCAGTCTCTGATGAAGAGCGTCAGCGGTATCTGGATCAACTCCAAAGCAAGACGACAAGCACCATGATACCAGCACTGGTGTTTCTCTCGATCCTTGTGGTAGCGGGTCTAGTCGGTAACTCTCTGGTCATCTTTGTGTACTCCTGCAAGCTTCAGTGGTCAGCCACTAGGATCCTGATCATTACCCTTGCTATGCTTGATCTCGTGGCCAACATCGTGGCTATTCCTGGTAAGGATTTTTTGTGGTGAGGTATACATTTATGAGTCAGCGTCTGTGGCTTAGGCATCCCGAACACGCTTGATAATTCTGAAATATATGGTAAAAAAATATTCTACTGCTTCTTCTTCTTCTTCTTCTTCTTCTTCTTCTTCTTCTTCTTCTTCTTCTTCTTCTTCTTCTTCTTCTTCTTCTTCTTCTTCTTCTTCTTCTTCTCCTCCTCTTCCTCCTTCTTCCTATTTTTAATATTATTTTTAGCATTGATCGATGGTATAACTCCGGCGGACTGTTCTAGTTATTTCTACATTTCTGGACTTTGCATTCCAGAACTTGAGTTTTGCCTGCACATCCGTTTTACAGATCTGGTTTATTTGTATGTGACTGTTGGTTTCTCGAAGCACTCCGACTTCGAAGGAAACCTCCCTATTTAGTTGATGGTATACAAATCACGAAAGTCGCCCTATCTCGTCGGCCGCGAGATTTCTTAGGGGATTTTCCGGGACACTCCTCTAGTCTAGAGATGTGATGTGTTTCTCGTTTTGAGCGTTTTAAGCACATCCAACAATGACGATAAACACCACCAAAGAGTGTACAAAATCAAAAATATCATTACTCACGATCCGTGACACCTTCGGTGCTTCCCCCTGCCTGTGTTCCTTGCACACAGGCGCCTGAGACCTAATCACAACAACAACCCTTTAAAGAAACAACAGTCATTCACACACCCTCAACAAAAAAAAAGTTGCGAAAAGACAGCTGTTCACCTTCATCTGGGAAACAGTGTGTCAACCGCGTCGAATGAACGCATCCACTCATCAGTGCGCTGAGTATAGACGTCGAAAGGAGAATCTCATAACAACCCTAGAACATAGGACAACCCGGGGGAAACGATACGAAATCTCGCGGTCGACTAAAGGAGAGACTTTAGTGAGTTGTACCTAGTCGACTTTTACGACATGCTTTTTTGATGAGCAGTTTTTTTTCCCCACATTTTGATACGGTTAGATTTCGGAATCATTTGTTTAAGAATTACCTGCACCTAGGGTCAGTTTGTCGGCTCTGTGGCTAAGTCGATGCGAACGCTTCGCTTCGAAATTCCGGGATGCCGGGTTCGATCGCAATTGCGGGCAATGCACCTTGCGTTGGTTTCGACAGTGGTATTAAGAAAGCCGACCGTCCAGCAGCAATGGCAAACTACTGGACGTAAATTTGCCAAGAGAAACCACACAACAGCTAGGGGCTGTTAGGGTTGGTTCTGTAACGTCCTGTAAAGGATACGCAACTAACTTTTTTTTTAGGGTCAGTTTACTTGCTACGTTGCAACTAAAAAATGTGACAATAAGGGTGCCTGCAGCGAAGCGCCTAACATGAAATTAATTCGCTAAACACAAACTGAGTTGGACTCACAGAGTTTCAAAATCAACATCACGGCTCTCTAGACCTTCCCATTCACTCTGCGTCAACGGTCAGCGCAGAATTTCAGTTACTTTTTGTTCTTCTTTATCGCGTTCTCCGGCTGTAAACTCAGGCTTCAACTTTTGGTTGTTTGTCCACTTCTGTACTCTAGTCCATTTTCCAGAAACTAAGTGTTGCGTGCATATCCGTTTTACAGATCTGACCTATTTGCATGAAGACTGTTGATTCTTAGCCTCAGGCAGATGTACTCCGACTTCGAAGGATGCTCCCAATTAGTCGACTATTATGACATGCTTTTTGGCAGGCAGTGGGTCTATTCTTGTTTTCCCCTTAATGGTACCCTGAGACTCACACGAGGAATTTCAGTTTCGATACTACGAGTGACGAGACTCTTTTTCCACACCCTTTAGGCGTATTGGGCTTATAGGGCTAGACCTATTTTTTATAAACAGTCTGCACTCGGTGGGTAATATGATCAACATCACGCCGACCGTCTTTACTTCCCAGGGCTTTATCTAGTATCCATTTAAGGCTTGGTCGACCTAAGAGCCAAGGTCATATATGAATATTGTCCAGTTTCGTTAAGATCTGAACCCACAAAATTGGGATCTGCAGGTCTTGCCGCCACATCATAGCGGCTCCCGATACTACGAGTTACAGTTTGATTATTTGTCGTTTTCTGACTGTAGAAAGCAGATTGTCGGGGAAGATCTCCTGGTCACTCCCAGCTGCCCTATTCTCTACAGACCGTGATGATCGTTTGGCTCCCAAAGGGCACTGACGACATCTGGCTCATCATGGCTCAGTTTATCACTAAGTCCAGTACCAGCCAGTCTATTTGTCTGCTTGTTTAAACACAAACTTTGACTCGCAGCTCCACGTTTGGGAGGCGACTCTCACATGAAATGTTATTTTATTTTGGCATCCAGCTTGTATTTGTGTACGAAATGTAGCAGACATTCAATTTCCAAACAATCCGTTTGATTAAACATATATTCCAGGAGAGATGTACGACATGTTTCACATTTGGGACTTCAATAATCCTGCCTTGTGTAGAGCCAGACTCTACTGCTCGACCTTCTCAACGATCAGCTCAGCGATGATTCTGTTGGCCGTGGCGGTGACGAGGTAGGTACCAGTTTGTCTTCCCTGGTTCTTGCTGTTTCTTGTGTTGAATTAGAGGTGAACTATCAGTGTTTTATGAGACGTGTTATGAGAAGGAATCAACTCTGTAAAACATGGTGACGGGTGGAAAGCTTAAATGAAAGAGAACAAGGGAGGACAAAGACGAATAATTGATTGAATGGCTGGGTCACATGGATGGGACTGGACAGAAGCACAAATCTGATCGTGATTGCATCTCAAAAATTAGTGCTTATCTGTGTAACGATACATCTAGGAGTTTTTTTCCGTACAATTTTTATCACCTCAGATTTACAATAACTGATGGATACTGTGGGGATGGAGAGTACTAAGAAAGGACTATCATTGAATATAAAGAAAGATTAAATAATGGTTATATAAAAGAAGAAGATAACTCCAGGTTGTGATATATCAATTGAAAAGGGGGGGGGGGGACACCTAACGAAGTCAATAAATTCAAATATCTGGGAACAAGCATATCATCAGATGGCAATTGTGTGACAGATTAAAAGCAGAATAGGTCAAGCGAAAGCTGCATTTCAGAAAATGAAAAATATCTTGTGCAGTAAATCGTTCTCATTTAATGTCAGAAAGAGTGTGCTAAAATGTTACATAGAACCTGTTCTGCTGTATGGCAATGAATCTGTGAATGTCAGTGAACAATTTGGAACAATTTGGAAGCAACAGAGATTTGGTTTCTGAGACGAATGTTACGAATACCTTGAATGACCAGAGTAACTAACAAGGATTGCTTAAAAGAAGCTAATGAAAGTAGATCTCTATTTACAACAGTAAGAAAGAGACAAACACTGTTATTTGGCCGCATAATGAGAAGAGAGTCGTTGGAAAACATTAGTACAGCTGGAAACATCAGTCGAAAAAGGTGGTAGAAGCAGACCAAGAGAGATGATGCTGGATGGGCTAAAACGATGGCATGGAGGGATATCAAGAGAGCTGTTCCAGTCAACCAGGGATCATGATCTGTGGAGACGCATGAGCGCCTACGCCAGTTGGCACGGCACATGATGATGATGAGAAGTCTCCAAGCCTACTCTCTGCGCTTTAAAACTGCCGTGATCTAATTAACTTGCAAACAGCCCCCCCCCCCCCCCCCCAACCCCCGCCATTATTTTAGAAGCTAGGTTCGCAATCTCACTTCCCTATAGACTGAGGACCCTTTTCTACGCCTTTCGGTATATTGGGAATATAGTGCTAGACCTATATGTTTATAGGTCAGCATCACGCCGGCCGCCTTTATTTCCCAGGACTGCACGCGGACCCACTCCAGGCTGGGTCGACCTGAGAGTCAAGTTTATTTTTGAAGAACATCCGACTCCATCAGGAGCCGAACCCATGATTTTCGATCCGCATGCGGGCGTCTATCCGGCAACGCCACAGCGACTCCCATAGATGAAGGGACCATGTTGTTTTATTTTGAAACTAACAGATCTTGGAAATTTGTTCAGTTCATTCTTAAACTGACAAGTCTAAACAGTAACTACTGAGCTTATCCCCAATACCGTTAACTCTCACCAGTGCTTTTCTACAACGGTGTATTGAAGGCAGCTGCATACCGTTAGTCTAATGGTTCATTTCATATCGTCGAGCATTGTCGATGGTTTGGAATGTCTTTCCTGTGCCTTGAAACCCCAGTGAAGAAAAATGTCCCTGTTCCACCCCAGCCCCCACCCACCCACCCATATAAATATGCATTTAAAAACTAAAATGTGTGTGTGTATATATTTCTGGCATTTTGTCAACCCTCATTGAGATCCAGCTCAAAATTTCTGCTTCTTTCTTAAAACATATTTTTGTAGACGTTTTAATGTGTACACAAAGGATGACGAAGAGGAAAAAAACAGAAGAACAAGCAGCAGCAGCAGCAGAAGACGAAGAAGAAGGAGAAGAAGAAGAAGAAGAAGAAGAAGAAGAAGAAGAAGAAGAAGAAGAAGAAGAAGAAGAAGAAGAAGAAGAAGACGAAGACGATGGAGGGGGAGGAGGAGAAGAAGAAGGAAAAGGAGGAGGAGACGGAGGGGGAGACATGGGCGCAAGATAAAGTTTAAAACAATAAAGCAATTTAGAAAGCAATGAAACTATCGTACAATACTAATTTTCCCACATACCCTACAGTTATCATTTTTTTTTCAAGTTGTTATGCTATGATTTGTGCAAGTAACACAGTACTGACAGTTCAATACAAACTAGATTTAACACGTAGAATGAAAATCTTAGTAGAAGGTGAAAATTGGATTTTCACAGAGACAGTTTAAAAAATAGAAAAATGACTTTTACAACAAAGAAAACACGAAAATGTGAAATCCAAAAGAAAGAGATTAACTATGAAAAGAAAGAAAACGTACATATATTTAGTGGGAACGCGAGAATGGAAAGAGATTCATAAAATGAGAAGGAAGGTTTGTGGCAGAGATTCATGGAGAGATAGTGGAAACGAGGTACCCATCTCACAAAATGAAAAATATCTTACGCAGTAAATCACTGTTATTAGATATCAGACTGAAGGTAATGAAATGTGTTGAACCTGTTCTGATTTACGCCTGTGAATCTTCGAAAGTAATCGAATGATTTAGGAAACGTTTGGAGCAGCAACGAATTTTTCGATTTTGTTTTGTTTTGAGGATGCGGTTAGGAATAGTTTAGGCAGTCAGTTCCTTGAGTGTCTCGGTGTGTGTGGGTGTGTTTGTGTGTGTGTGTGTGTGTGTGTGAGTGTGAGTGTGAGTATGTGTGGGTACGCGTTTATGTCACTGAGGAACAATAAGAAATAAAATTAAAAAAAAAAAACCACTATATTCTGGAAGGAGTGATACAAGCGAGAATGACAGCAGGATTTGGTAGACAAGAGAGAATGACAGCAGGATTTGGTAGATACTCAATGTTAAAAAAACATTTAGCAGGAGTGATACAAGAGAGAATGACAGCAGAATTTGGTAGATACTCAATGTTAAAAAAATTTTTAGCAGGAGTGATACAAGAGAGAATGACAGCAGAATTTGGTAGATACTCAATGTTAAAAAAAATTTTAGCAGGAGTGATACAAGAGAGAATGACAGCAGAATTTGGTAGATACTCAATGTTAAAAAAAATGTTTAGCAGGAGTGATACAAGAGAGAATGACCGCAGAATTTGGTAGATACTCAATGTTAAAAAAAATTTTTAGCAGGAGTGATACAAGAGAGAATGACAGCAGAATTTGGTAGATACTCAATGTTAAAAAAATTTTTAGCAGGAGTGATACAAGAGAGAATGACAGCAGAATTTTGTAGATACTCATTGTTAAAAAAATTTTAGCAGGAGTGATACAAGAGAGAATGACAGCAGAATTTGGTAGATATTCAATGTTAAAAAAACATTTAGCAGGAGTGATACAAGAGAGAATGACAGCAGAATTTGGTAGATACTCAATGTTAAAAAATTTTTTAGCAGGAGTGATACAAGAGAGAATGACAGCAGAATTTGGTAGATACTCAATGTTAAAAAAAATTTTAGCAGGAGTGATACAAGAGAGAATGACAGCAGAATTTGGTAGATACTCAATGTTAAAAAAAATTTTTAGCAGGAGTGATACAAGAGAGAATGACCGCAGAATTTGGTAGATACTCAATGTTAAAAAAAATTTTTAGCAGGAGTGATACAAGAGAGAATGACAGCAGAATTTGGTAGATACTCAATGTTAAAAAAAATGTTTAGCAGGAGTGATACAAGAGAGAATGACCGCAGAATTTGGTAGATACTCAATGTTAAAAAAAATTTTTAGCAGGAGTGATACAAGAGAGAATGACAGCAGAATTTGGTAGATACTCAATGTTAAAAAAAATTTTTAGCAGGAGTGATACAAGAGAGAATGACCGCAGAATTTGGTAGATACTCAATGTTAAAAAAAAATTTTAGCAGGAGTGATACAAGAGAGAATGACAGCAGAATTTGGTAGATACTCAATGTTAAAAAAAATTTTAGCAAGGACCCCTTACCCACCACACAATTAAATAAAAATAAAAACAAAAAACAGCTGTGTTTCAAAGAGGAGGATAAAATAAAAATTACAAGCACTGTTATCAAGATTTGGAGAGGGGGGGGGGATGGACGTTTACTCATAACAGAAACAATCACCAAACAACTGACTGACTTCAACTCTGTCATGACCGCACGGCCAGCGATAAATATCCGATGACACTGTGTGCCACCATTCAGAAGAGAATCGCCCAGGGCGCCAGTCCCCAAAACTCCGTTCAACCTGTAGGTTATATTTAGGGCCCCTGACGACAGCCAGAGAGGGAGCTTTATCATAAAACTATTTCGTCCCACACTGAGCCCAGGATTAATATACCTAACAACTAGTAATTTAGTGAGGAAATTTCAGTGTAAGAGCTGACAATGTTTTGCCTTGCTAAAATCTGCTGTACAAAGTGCTGGAGAAAATAGAAAGGCCTATGACTGTTTGTTTTGTTAATAATTTGAAAAAAATAAATAATATTTAATCTGAAGAAAAAGTGATAGTATAAAATTTTTTACAAGTGGTGAACATAAATTCAATTTCAACATTGCTTGAAGCCCCCTCCTTCAACCCCCACCCCCCATTGAATCCTAACTGCGCCCCTTAGGGGATCGCCCTCCCCGCCTGCTCCCTTCCAGACTGAATACCAGTGGTTTAGAGGTGAGGGTCCAGTTTACGTTTCCCGGCCCATCTACACACTGGCTGACTTTCCATTCATACTTTCTCAGACTCTTCTACGTTGAAGGGGTGTCACGCTGTCTTGCCTCCAATGACATCAGCGCCGATGTCGCATGTTCTGTACTACACGACGACATAGCTTTCAGCAACCCCAGAACATCTAGAACTGGCCATAAACCCCCACCCCCCACCCACAGCCTGAGCCTAGTTCACACGAGAGACTCTTCTCGAAAAAAAGCAGGACAACGTGACACCCTCTGACCTAGATTAGACTGAGAAAGTGTGTATGTAGATGGGCCGGTAAACGTTAACAGATCCGAGGTAAGACATCTCGAACATATCAGACGACAGCTAGTTTCATTAGCATGAGAACTGCGATAACTGCTGAAAATGACAATGAAACTTTTATTAAAATAAATCAAGCACTCCGATGTCAGTTCTTACATCAACTGAATTCACTCTCTCAAAAAAGTAGCAGCGAACCAGAAAACAAACTTAAATTTATATTTCACTGACCTTTCCTTCATTCTCTTCAAAGATGCACTTCTCCTTTTTTTTTCCTTTTGTGAGTTCTACTTCCTGAAAAATTAAAAGCGTTTTCCTTTCAGTTTTACATTCTTTAAATGCAGCCTTGATCTTTTATCACAAAACAAAATTAAATTTCATCAATAAAACCATTTCTTTCGCTTTAACTGGATTGCTTTCTATTTCTGTTAATTCTATTCTCATTCTCGCTTCTAGATTGTACTGTCCTTGGTATTTCAGAGCAATTTATTCTTCATTTTTCTTGCTTTCTTCCACATTTTCTTGTTTATTCTTCCAGCTCTTTCTCCCACATTCAATTGTTATTCTTTTATTTTCCATCTTGCTCTTCCTTCCACATTCTCTTATTTTTCTTCGCCTTTTCTTCCACATTCTCTTTTTTTCCGTGCTTTTTTCTTCCACATTCTCTTATTTTCCGTGCTTTTTCTTCCACGTTATTTTATTTCTTCCTTGCTTTTTCTTCCACATTATCTTTTTTTTCCTGGTTTTTTTCTTCTACATTTTTTAATTTTTTTCTTCTTATTCTTTCTTTCACATTCTCTTTTCTTTCTTGTTGTTTATTCCACATTCTCTTATTTTCTTGTTGCCGTTTATTCTATATTCTCCTATTCCTCTTCGTGATGTGCCTATCACATTCTGTTACTGTTACATTCCCTTCTTTACTCTTCTTTCTCTCTCTTCCACCCTTTCATATTCTTCTTGCTTTTTCTTCCACATTTGCGTCATTGTAAATTCCTATGTAAAGTTCCACCTGTCAAAACTGAAATTTTTTTGTTAGACTTTAAAAAATATTTGTCCAGATTGTACAACTATATGTTAGCTCAAATTTATGTGCCATGTAAGAACATTTTTTTTTTTTTCGTGGGCTAAATGACAAGAATGTATCACATAAGATATTCTTCGTCTCATTTTATTTAAGCAAATATGTAGCAGCATGTGATCCCAAATTATACTATAAAACATATTGGAATCATACAGTATCATATTATGCAAACACATGCATTTATGTTTATAAGTAATGTTGTTTTTGACAAACACTGACTTGAAATATGTCTCATTCGTGCCCAGGTATCGGAAAGTATGCCATCCACATAAGTGGCAGATCACAATAAGAACGGCTAAAGTAATCAGCATCGTCCTGGCTACTGTCGGAGTTCTGGTCTCTATACCGTACGCAATCCTCAACGGACGTCAAACAAAGCCGACACCACGCTCTGACATCCACGCCTATGAATGCACAACTGACGATGAGTACGTCAACACCAGTTATCCACTAGCCAACTATGCTTTCTTCTTAGTGATGTATATTTCTTGCTCTGTGTCCCTTACAGTGCTTTATATTCTCATAGGTGCAAAAGCCTGGAAACACAGTAAAATACACGGAGCATCTCCCAGTACACCTATGCCAGCCTTGGAAAATGCAACCAGTTCAAAATACACTTCAAAAGTAACGGAGTCGTCCAGTCAGCATAGCTGTACTAGTTGTGGTAGCCCCAACAGTAAGAGTGTAGACACGTCGATTGCTGTCGAGTCCGCTATTAGGATCACTAGCTGTGCTGGAGATATTAACATTAAACAGTTTCATGTAGGTGGCGATACAATTGAGTCCCCAATTCAGTATAGTATTCGTGTTTTCACAGATCGGATTGAGGTCCAGACTACAATGGTTGGAGAGTTCTTTGCTAAACTACAACAAACAAAACCAGGTCTCTTGAAGCTTCCTAGTTATGTAGACAGTCGGGATAACAGTATTTGCAGTGTAACCAATCTTCAAGTAGAAGACTGCCTTGGAGAGAAAACTAGCGCTCTCGGCATTAAACGGATAGACAGCGATGACTCCAACGACGGTATTTATGATATTGATTCAAATGGGAGATTGACTGAAAGTTGCCCAGACGATTTTCTTTACCAAGAAGACAAACTAGTAGCAGACAGGATAGATGACAAAATAAATGAACCATTAAACACATTTCGCTCAAAACAATGTTTTGGAAATAATGGTCAAGAATATAATAATCATATTCTGAATCTTCGCAATGAAGTTGACCAGGACAAACAGTATCCAGCATCAGCAGATACTGATACAGATGAAGTTTCAGATGAATCTGACCCTTTGTCCGTGTTTAAGTGGTTGGATGTTATATATTCTCCTGATGAAGGACACAGTACATTGTGCCCATGCTGTGTCCAAAGAGACGCCAGTCTTTCTTTTAGACTCTCTCTGAACAACAATTTACTTCAGAAAACTGAATGGTTGAGAACTAGGGTACTCGACGCTCTGGGCGGGCACGACAAATCGACAAAAGGCAAGTCTTTTTTCAGTGTGTTAGAGCAGAATCCTGCTGTAACTAACACACATACTAGCAGCTGCGGTCCTGTGGCCTGTCACAACAAGAGCCTGACTGAATCTGTTCGTCCCCAACACAACACTAACCTTGCTAGAAACAGACTTCGGGAAATTGTAACCCAAAAACTGTCCTCACTTAAGATCGGATCGCAACGACAGAAAATACGGAGACGACCTATTGGTCGAACAACCATTATGTTAATTATTATTAGTGTCATTTATATCCTAGGTTATCTTCCGCATTTAACATTAATGCTTGCCAAATTCTTATCCCCAAGTATGCTTGTCAACATGTCAATGGTAGATCTCACATTCTACAATCTGTTCCTTCGAACTTACTTTCTCAACTGTGCAGCTAACCCAATTGTGTACAGTCTCTGTGACAGCAACTTTCGGCGTGCGTGTTTTAAAGTTATTAAGTGTTCCTAAGACTAGAATGGTTCGGCCTTTCCTTGAGGCCCAAACAGTCTGCACGTGGCTGCCCTGGACGGATTCTCGAGAGCAGCACCTGAAGAAGAAAAGTGGATACAGTAGACACGACACAATTAAGGCTCCGTAATGACCTGAGAAACAATGACTACTACAGTCATCCTGGAGATAGGTTAGACTTTGATTCAAAATCGGGGTACCTCTGCCTGAGAGGCAAAGGACAAACTACTGCAAACAGATAAGTTCAGTAATGGAGGTACACGCATGTGTGCAACACACCCAAGTCCAGAAAAACGAACAACCAGGACTTTTCGCGGGAGCTCACAGCCGGTCAAAATAAGCGAACAACTTCAACAACAACAACAAACGGTTCGGCCACCTGAGAATGGACCAAATGACGTCGGGAGAGAAAAGCAAAAGAGAGAGA
>CAJHNH020005146.1:193459-345959 GCA_905116865.2 Candidula unifasciata
AGGTGAATAAATTGCATCGCATAACCTCATATATAAAGAACAAACATAGAGGGACCCAAATGCATGCAGCAACCACATGCGTACGTACGCACACACATATTATTCACAAAAATACACACGCACACGCATACTTAACGTATCAAAAACGCCCGTCCCAAAATGGCCAAATGTTGGCTAAATACACTTCCCTGTCCATTTCTTTAGAAAAAAATTCTCAAGGTTCAAATTGGATTGGGGATCTAAGGCGCGAGAGACCAATCGAAATTTAGTTGTCGAAGAAAATGGATTGAAATTCTATGCGTTCTCTTGCAATGGATTTAGAATTTTCATTATCTTATGTGCGTTAACAAACGAGAATAAGCTGGGGAAAAGTCGATTTTTACGTACGAGACTTCCCCTCGTTTTTGCGGCTCTTAATATCTTTCTGCATGAGGTTTTCTTTGGCAGCTTTGGATCGCAGACACTGTGTGGGAAATTATTGTGCCTGTTTAAGGATTACCGTGTTGGAATCAACATAGAATACATTTAATATGGTCATCATCAAGTGTCCTGCCGATTGGCGTGGGCGATAATTCCTCTCCACAATCAGCTATCTGCAACAGCATGTATCAGTTTGTGTACTCACACTGCTCCATGCCGTGACAAAAGACTGTCAAGAATCTTTTCACACTGTCTTCCTCTGTCTCTTTTATCACAGATCTTTCCAGTGGTTACAGCGTGTTCCATTTACTTCTTTTTATAACATGACCAAAAGTGATGTCTGCCTCTTTCTGATGTTTGTGATGGGTTGTCTTCGAGCATTCGCCTCTTTCAAAACATCTGGGTTGCTCTTCTTAGCTGTCCATATAATTCTAAGGATTCTTCTGTAAACCTCATCTATGATTTATTTAATATAGCATAAGTAAAAGGAGGACAAAGGCTGCGTACACACACATAAAATTTATAAGTGAGTAATCCACGAGACAGATCAAGAAGACGGTGGATAGATAATTTCAAATTATACCTCAAAACTTGCAAGATCACTAACTGGTCGAAGTCACATAGATGAACTGAGGAGGGTCATATTTTGCAGCAGTAAAACTCACTGTGAGCAATATCATTATTAATTAGTTCCCGTGTGGGTCCGGGACCCTGTTAACGGAAAAACAAGAATGGACCCACTCACTGCCTACCAAAAGCCTGTCGTAAGAGTCGACTAACTGGGAGCTTCCTTTTAAGTCGGAAAAGATATAAACCCGAACGAAAAGTATATTAGCAAGCTTCACAATATAACAAATACAAACAAAACATGAACGTTGCGGCTAATGAGCCTTCATCAGCACATACAAATTAAACAATACTACATAGATACACAAAATCACCTAGCTGGTATCTCGATACTGCCAGGTCGGTTGTTACTCAGCAGAATGACCACACGTGACAGCTGGGGTAATAAAAACCCCCCTGTTGAGTATCAGGGTTCATAACTGGGGTGTAGGGGTTAAAACTGTGAGGGCAGTTCAATCACCTGGAAGATTAAATCAAACTGTGTTGGCAACTCATTTCGGAGGGCGTCAAAGTCCCCAGAGTATAAACAAAGCGATTCTCAAGAGACTTGCGGACTCTGTCGCTGGAATGGCTAGATTTAATGGCTGTCACCTCCATGTCGTGGAGACCTTGGTGATCCTGGGAATTGAAGTGCAACGGTACTGGTTTCTTTTAAGTCGGAGTGCATCTGCCTGAGATGCAAGGAACCATACAAATGAGTCAGATCTGTAAAATTGATGCACACGCAACACTCAGGTTCTGGAACAGGACTGCAGTCCAGAAGTGGATGAACAACTAGAACTTTCCGTCAGAGCATACAGCTGGTGAACGCAAAGAAGAAGAAGATTATCAATTAGGAGGTTCTTTAGAAAAGTCGCTCGCGTCACGGCATGCGTGAAAGTTTCACTTTCTTCAGACAAGGCTCCACCCGTGTGTGCTTAGAAGGCCTTTCTCTAGCCAGTGCTCCACCCGTGTGTGCTAAGAAGGCCTTTCTCTAGCCAGTGCTCCACCCGTGTGTGCTTAGAAGGCCTTTCTCTAGCCAGTGCTCCACCCATGTGTGCTTAGAAGGCCTTTCTCTAGCCAGTGCTCCACCCGTGTGTGCTTAGAAGGCCTTTCTCTAGCCAGTGCTCCACCCGTGTGTGCTTAAAGGGCAGGTCACAGATATCCCGTTAAACCTCAAAAAGTTATAATTATGGCAACCACAACACCTACCTGGTCACATGAAACCTGCAGTCTTATAAGGGTGGGGGGCAGAGATTTTATCGCGAATGGTTTAGTCAACTCAGATCGCACCTTGGCACCTTTCCGTCTTTCCAGACGATAGTGTTATGTTGCGCAATGACGAGGCATGAGACTCACAGCCCATGGCGATGGCGAGTGTGACTAGCAAGAAAGACTTCCACAATGATAGCATAGGATTTCAGGACCGCACACTGCCTGATAAACACCCGGTGAGAAAAGGTCAGTATTCAGAATTGAATTTCCCCCCCCCCCCCCCCGAATAAAAATCCCAGAAATAGCGTCAATCGTAGGGTTATTTTGGGGTTCATCCAAGGTTACAAAGTAACCTGAAGTTTATAAACTAGATCATTATGATAAGTGAAGTTGAAAACCCACTAGAACCTTACAGGCAAGGATTTACACCTGGTGACACAAAGTGTAATGTGTAACTATTTGGATAAAAATCCCACAAACCCTGTTCAGCTGTAAGGGTATATTGGTCCTGGACGGTTACAAGGTAACCTGCTGAGCGTTTAAAGTAACGCAATTTCATTTTAACTTATTTCTTAACACAGCAAAAACAAAGATAATGCATACAAACAAAACTGCCATGGAGAAAGAAATATATGTTAATGAGGAAAGATTGGAAGTGGTGGAAAATTTCGAATATCTAGGGTCACTGGTTACCAACAATGGTGACACAATGAAAGAAATTAAACGGCGACTATCAATTGCTCTTCAAAGACTAAAACAACTGAATAAATTATGGAATTGTACAGATAGAATTACAAAGGTCAGATTTTTAAGAGCATGCATCTTTCCCATTGCAACATACGCCTGTGAGACCTGGACACTTACTAAACAAGCGGAACAGCGCATAAATGCATTTGAATATAAATGTTACAGACAGGTTCTAAGAATATCTTGGGTAAAGAAAAGAACAAATGCATCCATACTTCAAGAGCTGAATATTGAAGAGGGTTGGCTAGTAAAGACAATAAAACAAAGAAAATTGAAATATTTTGGTCACTTGAAACGTCATGGAGGTCTAGAGAGAACAATAATGGAGGGGTATATGCCTGGAAAGAGAGGAAGAGGAAGGCCAAGGAGAAGATGGGTGCAGGATGTGGCAGATGATCTCCAGATGGGTGTATCAGACGCAGGACATCTTGCTCATGATAGGAAGGTTTTCCGGAGGGTTGTTATGGCAGCGAGGTTCCGCGAGGGACATGCTACTGAATGAATGAATGAATTTCATTTTACATTTTAACGTGATGTTTTGTTTTACGTACATTAATAATAAAAACTAAACCCTTTTGCTACGCCTTCAGGGGTATTGGGTATATAGGGGTTCTATATTTTATAGACTAATCGACACTTGTGGGGGGGGGGGGGTGTTGTAATGTGGTCAACATAATGCCGACCGCCTTTACTTCCTAGGAATTTACTTTGTACCCATTTAAGGCTGGGTTGACCTGACAGCCAAAGTCATTTAAAAAACAAGTGTGGCTCCGTCAGGACTCGAACCCATTACTTTCCGATCCGCAGGCGAGTAAAGGTAAAGTCGGGAGAAGTGAACCAGCGTCATTATACACAGTTATAAACCATAAGTGCTCTGCTACCAGTACGGGCAGCTGATAAGAAACTGTCCGCCTGTCTTGCCGTCCGCACGTAACTCTGCAGATACAGCGACATTCCTCCATTTACACCAGAGTGTCATCACTGGGACCCAATTCCTAGAGGCTGGGTGAGCCCCAGGAACCACCCAGTTTCGAGCACAGACCGTGGCTGCAGCGAGTCGCAGTTGGATTTGAAAGCGAGTCTCGTATCGACTGCGCCGGGTGTTTAACAGTTACACCACGAAGGCCACTAGCGGTATCAGCACGTGGTATTTATTAAATACTTTAGACAAACGTATACAGTATACAGGAAGCCTCCCTTTCTAGTTATAACAAATTCATCATCATCCTCCTCATCATCATCATCAATCAGCGTGTCCTTTAGAGAACGTCGTTCTCGTCACAACAGGCCTGAAATCTCTCTTTTTCTAGCCAAATCTCCAGCCCCATGTACTTTCAAAGCCAATGCATCCTCAGTACCCTGTATCCACCTTCGTGGAGGCCGACCTCTGCCTCGTTCTCTCCAGACCACATTGGCTCTTGAAATGTCCATAACACCCCAGCATTCGTCAGAGAATGCTGTTTACGAGTCAGTTCACCTTGATGTTCAAGTCATGCAGGATTCAACATTTTTTTCTTCTACTTAACTCACGGTATTCTAAGAACCTTTCTGCAGAATTTCATTTCAAAAGTTCCGATTTTCTTCTTTAAGGACTAAGTAATGCAATGGGTTAATCAAGCGAAATTCTTACCGCGTCCGGTCTCAAACTTCGTGTAGAAAATAAATTCGCTAGGGCAGCATAACTTTTGAAGGGTTATTTCCCTTTATGACGAAAGCAGCTTCTGTATAAACTTTTTTATCTGTCTGTATTTCTATCCTTTTATTTACTTTCTTTGTGGCCTGTCTATGTGTCTGTCTTTGCGTTTAATGGTGGATCGATTGATGGATAGATGGATAAATAGATAGGTAGAAGGAACGAACGAACACATTTTATTTTGAAAGGATTAAGAATTGGGCACACAGGCTCCTCTTACATTCTGGCTTTTCATTTCACTTCTTGCATACAGTTATTTATGCTACCTCATTTCATTGTTAATAATAATAATAATAATAATAATAATAATAATAATAATAATAATAATAATAATAATAATAATAATAATAATAATAATAATAATTTAAAAAAAATAAATTTGACAAATGCTAGAATGTTCTCTAATTATACTTAAATTACTGAACGTTTAAAACAATATTGTAATAAGCCTAATAAGTTGCATAATATTACCACTATTAACATCAATTCAATGTTAGCTACAAACGCTGGAAATCGTTCGACTGGCATCTTTATTTGTAAACAAAAATAAACTTTTTAGTAAAAAAAATATTCATAAGAAATCCGATGTTAATACATCAAAGGCTGAACATACTATAATCTTTCAAGGGATAATTTAATATGTAGTGAGATGATTTTCCAATAGTTTACGATTGTATCTATAGAAGTTAACGATATTTTTGATTTTCCGTGAAAGATGATTCCACAGTTGAGTTGCCTGTTTTGTATAGGTCTATTCTAGGTTTAGAGAAATGCGATATGTTAAGACGTTTGCTATGCCTCACATTGTTTTGAATATTGGCCAAAGGTAACATGAAGCATTTTTGGATACGATTTAAAAAAAAAATAAGCTTAGCTTTATTGAATAGTATGCGTTCCTGAAACGGTAGTAGTCTAATTTTTTTATATAGGCGTGAATAGCCGCTTCCACGACTTTTAGCTTTCTTTTTTTTTAACACACAGCCCTTCTTTGTAGAGCTTTCAGTCGTTTGATGACTGAATTTGAATATCCAGCTGATATTGTGCAGCAATAGTCTATGTGGGTCGGAATCTGTAAAGTATAGAATAATTTCCTAGTGTTTTCATCCAGAAAGTTTTTAATTGTTGCTTTTTGTGTACTTTTGTTTTTAAACAGCTTAACAAGTGTTTGCACGTTGGAGTTGAAGGTAAGATTTCTATCGATAATCAGGCCTAATGCTTTGTGCTCAGTAACACTTAATTACGTAGAGTTGAAGGGTTCCATGATAATTTGAAGTGCACAGCTTTTGTCATGTTTCTATTAACATAGGTTTTGTCTTACGTTGATTTGCATGCGGTTTGCATAGCTCCAACTAACTACATTGTTTAATTCTTGTTACAAGAACAACTCTAGTATATTCCAAGTTGGAGCATTTGTATAGATGGTAGAGTCTTTAATTAATAAACCGCACGACGACGATAGAGTTAAGAGCAGATCATTTATGTAAATTGCAAATAATAGGGGGCACAGAAAAGAACCCTGGAGAACTCCAGTATTTAAAGTAGTAGACTGTGATATGGGTTTATTGTGTAAAACAACTTATTTTCTTTTTATTAAAAAAATAAAAAATAAAAGTTAGTAATGTTAAGAGCTTGGAACTCATTTTCATTGTTACTAGCTTTCTGATAAGAATAGCATGGTCTTTCGTGCCAAAGGCCTTTCTAAAAATTTATAAACACTCCTTAACATATCTTATTTTCGTTGATATTCTAATGCCAGTTTTCAATTATATTTGTTAAGGCCTTATGAGAAGAATATTCTGGTAAAACAACTGAATGGTTGTCAACAAAAACTTTTGTATAATCTAAAAGGTGGATTTTTTTTTTTTTTTTTTTTTTGAGTGTTTTTTTTTTTTTTTTTTTTTTTAGTGGTTTCGATAAGGATGACAGGAGAGAGACAGGTCTATAGCTACTTGGGATACTACTGCCCAATAATCCAGACTTAAGATAAGGATAGACTTTGGAAATTTTAAAGGCTAGTGGAAAGTATCTTGGCGATGCATTGGCTGTAAGTAAAGGTTAATGACTTGCAGATAACCGATGCCGTATAACGAAGGATCATATTGCTTACACCATCTATACCTGATGCATTACTGTTTTTTAAGATTTGCAAGATATATACAAACGTCATTAACTGACATAAGACATATGTCAATGGGGACATCTCTGGAGCATTTATTCTCACAAAATGTTGACAGCGTGGATAAATCGCACGGATAATTGTTTTAATTGCCTTCCAAATATCCTTACTGTTTGTTTTATCAGGTACTAGGTTTCTGATATGGAACATTTTTTTTTCCCTAACGAATAATATAGTGTACTTTGTAACGCAAACTCCGATATGTGATTATTTTCTTATTTTTTGATGCCTATCTTGTTCTCTCGTAATGTCGACTACTTCCTTTGTGATTCGTGGTGAAAAGCTCTGACGTTTCACGTGGACCTCCTTAACTTGCACTTGTCTATCAAACACGCCAAGGAAAGTCTTCAGCCAATATACCAGTGCATCAGATCAGGGAGTTGTCAAGGTTTGAACTTACCAAACATAATGCAATTGCCTCTGGGTAAAAAATGTTATAGCTTTTAAATTGTATGCTTATATGTTTATATTTTCGACCATGTACAGCAAATTGGAAAATGATATGACGTTGCAGTAGTGGTTACCTTGCATTTTATTATATTGTCAGGGCAAGTTGCATAAACATGATCTGTAAGTGTTGAAGATGATTTAGTTACTCTAGTTGGTTGTTTAACTAGTTGGGGAAGATTGTATAAAGTAACTATATTCTCTCATGAGTTGTTAGACTTTTGAGTATCGATTTTGAAATCTCCAAGAAGTATGATTGCTCTGTCTATGTTAAACACTACAACCATCATGGCAGTTAGGTTTTCATAACATATGCTTCCAGTGCTGGGGTTGCAATAAAGATAACCAGTTACTAGGAGTTGGCGATTTTGTAGTTTTAATTCTAGCCAAACACATTCTATGTCACTAGTCTCTAAGTATGGCGGAGAACATTAGGTGAATGTAACTACCATATATGTCTCTTGTTTCATATGGGGATCTCCTAAAAATCAGTAACTATTGATCGAAGTATCATCATCTGAGATGTATTCATTTAATCGACTTACGGTAAGACCGAATAATTTAAATGGTTGACTAAGGATACGGGATAATTCGGGCAGTTTGCCCATTAGATGACAAATATTTAAAGACCTAATCTAAGACCAAATCTACTGAGCCATTTTTCACCCTGGCTAGGCATTGCCGGCAACCGTGAAGTGTTAATGTAGCAGTGCAAAATAATAGCAAGTTAGCAAAAGTAATGGACAAGGAATCGATCCCTGGGGCACGCCTATATTTAACTGAGTGGATTTTAAAAGACGGTTATTGGAGGATACTGGTTGCTGTATATCATATAAAAATGACCACATTAATTGGACTAAATTATCTTTAATTTTCAAAGTGTTTAATTTAATAATTAGAGTGTCATGATCTAGCATAACGAAAGTTTTCAAAAACTATACCGCAAATGTTGTCTTTGTTGATGTTAAAGTGCCAGTTGTCTGTCATTTTTGTCAAAGAAGTATGACAAGAGTGTTTGGGTCTAAACCCTGAGTAGCTATCAACTGCCAGACCGTTGTTATTTAAATGTTAAAACGTTATTTTGTGTATTTGTTTATCTAATGGTTTGGATAGCAAGGACAGCAGAAAAATAAGTTTATAGCTGCAAAGAGAACTTTTTTTTCTAACTGAGCCAGGTCTGAACAGAGGATACACTTTGGTAATTTTAAATGCTGATGGCAAGTAGTTTTTAGCAAGGCACTGGTTATAAATGAATGTTAAGGATTCACTATTGACTGGTGCAGCACATCGAAACACTTTATTACTGATTCTTTCTAAGCCAGATGAGTTAGTTTGCTTGAGGTTGGAGATATATTTGTACACTTCAGACAGAAGGGGGATCTCAGAAAGAAAAGTCGGGGTGTATTTCTCCTTAAAGAATAATGCTAGCAGGTCTAATGCACACTGGGAGTCTGGTATTGATAACTTTATATTCTTAAATGCTTATGTCAAAAAGCAACTGAACTCTTCACATGCTAGAGAATTAGGTACTGCCTTATGTGAAGAATGTTTTTTGTTAGTTAGCGTGTTATAAGCCTTATATATGTCGGTACTGTTTCTTTTATCTTTAATCAATTTATTAAAGTGATCTTTCTTCATTTTACGAACTTCATATTGCACCTTATTTCTAAATCTAAGACGGGCAGTACAGTTTTTATTTTTGTGTGCCGTGTCTTGTTCTCTTATAGTTCCGCCCAGACAGACAGACAGACAGACAGACAGACAGACAGACAGACAGACAGACAGACAGACAGACAGACAGACAGACAGACAGACAGACAGACAGACAGACAGACAGACAGACAGACAGACAGACAGACAGACAGACAGACAGACAGACAGACAGACAGACAGACAGACAGACAGACAGACGGACGGACGGACGGACGGACGGACAGAAAGACAGACAAAATAGTCACACATTGCCATAATTAAATATTCTTTACTTTCTTTTTTCTTTATTCATCGCATTTCAGATTCCGGCATACTATATTATTTAATTGTTTATTGTGTCTGTTTCATATTTCGTCTGATTTTTCTTTCCATGTTATCTTCACCAAATTTTACATATCCTTCAGTTTTCAATTTTCTACAAACACCAAATCTATTTCAATCAAGAAAACATTTGGAGAATTTTTTTTTTATCATCTTGCTGTCGATTTCCAATTCTCAGAGGCTTGTTTATTCACGGTATTGATTATACTTCTTATGTTTTGATTACTTTATACATTCATTCCAAGGAGCGTCCTTGAGTACACAGCTTACGGCGTTTTTGCATCTCAGACAGAAATAAGTGCGCTGGGAATTTCAAATCCGAAGGTAAAAACTAAAAGAGGCGTGAAAGTTTTACAATATTCTAAACTGTCGGAAAATAAAGTTCTGCGCCTGCTGGTGCTGATACAGTCAGAACACAGTGTAGAGATATTACGTTCGTTTTCATGTCGTCTATATTTGCGATAATTTATTGATTTATTGTGTTGTCACTTGTTACATTGTAGGCTCTGTGGCATATCGATGCGAACGCTTCGTAATGCCAGGATGCCGGGTTAGATCCCAGCTGCGGGGCATGTGCCTTGCGTTGGTTTCGACAGTGGTATCAAGAAAGCCAACCATCCAGAAAGCAATGGCAAAGCACTGGACGTAAACTTGCCTAGTAAAACCACACAACAGTCAGGGGCTGTTGGGGTTGGTTCTACAACATCCTGTAAAGGATACGCAACTAACCTTTGTTACATTAGTTACTCATGACAACCAGTAGCTTGACGATGGAGGTGATGGCAGTAACACAAACGTTCGCGTGGCTTGCAACACAAAACTAAACATACGGGTGTGTACACAGTGATTCAATGATTCGATCAGGAGGGTTCGGGCAGGTTCGGTGCGAAGTCATCGGCTTGTGTCACTACAGAAGTCCAATGTCCGTTAAGTCATATTTATTTTCGTCCCGGGACACGTTAGCATCGATGTAAAAAGCTGACAGATTGTCTGGATCCGCTATCGCTACCAACGATCGACCTATAGATCATGCTGATATTATTAATGCCCTCCGAGAAATCATAAGGGTGGAGGACCTTGAGGGCAGTGAACCCACCACTTGCCAGCATGATAAACTTGGGAGTTGAGATCAGCATAGCAAAAAACAAGCACACACGAATATCAGATGACTTAATAATCAACATAGAACTGGTACTATTAGTCATCAGTAGAGGTTCCAGTTTCACTGTACACACGCCTGCCCCATAAGTGCTCCGACCCTATGCCAGAGGAAATCATTCAAAATGTCCACTGTCACACTAGAAACATGCAACATTAGTAAAAATCAGTCCCAGCAAAATCTTGAAGTTCGCACACGCAAATTAAATGCGTGAGACGGCGTCACTATCAGTCCCACACCATTAATCTGAGCTCACCGTTGAAGTAAGCAGTCACTTAACGAAAGCTGGCATTGTAAACGCTATACTAAATAAGTGCATGCCGTTCCGAATGTTTTCAGGCACCCGCCATCTTTAGTGTAGCTCACAACATAAACCCGCCGCTAGCGCAGAGGGATTGGAAAAAAAGGGGGGAGGGAGGGGATTCCACAGAAAATCTACAGCTTAGACTGTCGGATCTAGAACACAGTTCAGTAGCTGGGTCATCGAACCTTCAAACTTCCAATATACAAATCTGGAATTGGCATTTGCAAACCCATCGGCGACCGGATTCCCTATTATCTCGCCAGAGATGACATCGCCGCTGGTCGGGACAGTATCAGAGCCTGTCTCCTTTGATTGTATCAACACTGCTAGAATTCCTTTCCGGGCTCTTGCTGGCGTGCAATGTTAAGCCATTTTATATATGAGGCACATAACCTAGTCACAGTTTTAACCTAAAGCTTCCCCTTCGGGGATGCTGGTTTAACGTGACGATTTCAAACCCACCCCCCCCCCCCCCCCCCCCGTTGATGTATTTCAGCAAAGCACCTCTGCGAATTTTAGCAAGGAACAAATAACTTGTCAGTGCGTCAGTGGCTAGAGGTTATCCACTATTTAGTACCGAAAGTGCCATTGTTTTCTAACATTATTACAAACCAGCCTTTAATTATCTGTTCAGTCACTGACTCAGGCATCCATTCATCCATCTGTGGAAACATACCTCTATAAATATTTAAAAACACCCTTCCATTCACTAACCTAACCACGCACTCATGAATCCCTCAATCCATCTTTCCAATCATCTACCCATCTGTGTGTCAAACTTTGATTCACCCATCCAACCAACCATCAATCCAAACCCCCAGCCATACACCCATTCATCCACTAGTCCATCCATCTATCCATTCATTCATCCATGAACCTATCATCAATCCACAGCCATTCCTTCCTTCCCTCTATTCTTCCATATGTATATTCATATATCCATCCTTCTAGCCATGCACATATACATGCATGCATGCATGCATGCATCCATCCATCCATCCATCCACTCACTCACCCACCCACCCACCCACCTATCCATCCACCCACCCACCCACCCACCCACCCACCCACCCACCCATCCAACCATCCATCCATCCATCCATCCATCCATCCATCCCATACATACATACATACATACATACATACATACATACATACATACATACATACATACATACATACATACACACACACACATATACATACATACATACATACATACATACATACATACATACATACATACATACATACATACATACATACATACATACATACATACATACATACATACATACATACATACATACATACATACATACATACATACATACATACATACATACATACATACACACACACACATACATACATACATACATACATACATACATACATACATACATACATACATACATACATACATACATACATACATACATACATACATACATACATACATACATACATACATACATACATACATACATACATACATACATACATACATACATACATACATACATACATACATACATACATACATACATACATACATACATACATACACACACACATATACATACATACATACATACATACATACATACATACATACATACATACATACATACATACATACATACATACATACATACATACATACATACATACATACATACATACATACATACATACATACATACATACATACATACATACATACATACATACATACATACATACATACATACATACATACATACATACATACATACATACATACATACATACATACATACATACATACATACATACATACATACATACATACATACATACATACATACATACATACATACATACATACATACATACATACATACATACATACATACATACATACATACATACATACATACATACATACATACATACATACATACATACATACATACATACATACATACATACATACATACATACATACATACATACATACATACATACATACATACATACATACATACATACATACATACATACATACATACATACATACATACATACATACATACATACATACATACATACATACATACATACATACATACATACATACATACATACATACATACATACATACATACATACATACATACATACATACATACATACATACATACATACATACATACATACATACATACATACATACATACATACATACACACACATATATACATACATACATACATACATACATACATACATACATACATACATACATACATACATACATACATACATACATACATACATACATACATACATACATACATACATACATACATACATACATACACACATACATACATACATACATACATACATACATACATACATACATACATACATACATACATACATACATACACACACACACATATACATACATATATACATTATATTACATACATACATACATACATACATACAATCATGCATACAAATATTTGCAACCATACACATTTACAGTCGTACTTACATAAATGCAAATATACAATATAGTTTTATTTTTTAACTTTCTAAAAACGCGTCTGTATCGGGGACGGTAGGAGGGGGGAGTTGGAATGTCGAGAGAAATAGAAATTGTGATTCAAAAGCTGGCTGTACATAAACTAGCCAAAGAAGGTACCAGAAATGAGAGAGCTAATATGTCAGCCAAGGGAGGTAAGGGAAATGAAAGAGCTGATAAACTGGCTAAGAGAGGTGTCAGTGAAGAACAACTGGATGTACCAATCTTTTAACAACAGAAGAAACAGAAAGTAAAGATCCCTTTTCCACGCCTTTAGTCGCTTAGGGATTATAGGGCTAGGCCTATATTTTTAAAACCAATCGGCACTTGGTGGGTGATGGGGTCATCATCACGCGGCTGCCTTTACTTCCCAGGACTGCACCTGGTACCCAGTTAAGGCATGGTCGACCTGCGATTCAAGGTCATTTTTTTAAAGAAAAACAAAATCCAGCTCCTCTAGGACGCGAACCCACGGGCTTCCGATCCGAAGGCGGAGGTCTAGCCGCCAATGCCACGGCGACTCCTTATCAACAGAAGAATGAAAAAAAAGCAAAGATCCCTTTTCACTCCTTTAGGGGCATCGGGCATATGGGAAGAGCACCCACATTTTTACAGACTAATCGGCACTAGGTGGTTAATGTGGTCATCAGTACGCCGGCCGTCTTTACTTTCTCAGGACACACATCCTGGTACCCATTTTAAGGATGGGTCGACCTGCGACGCCCTATACCACGATAAACATCCACGCAGCCATAAGTGGATTTAGATTGCGGTACGTTGGAATTACGAGTCGGACTCGCAACGCCTAAGTCACTGACGCCGCCTATCAACAGAAGAAGTTAATTAAAACAATCAATCAGATGGCAACCAAAACTGGCACACTATAATTACCATATTATGTTGCTTATAATATTAAAATACCCAGCCACATTAACACAAAATATATGGACTGGCACCTGAGATTACACATCACACACTCGAAGAATGTCCCGAATTCAACATGTCAAGGCAAAACTTCTGGCCAAAGGGGGAAAAACCGGCGCAAGCCGAACTTTGACGAGTCGCTGAGTGAATTACAAATGACATTGAAGTTCATATTAGAGACAATACTACAGATATAAGCTATTTCAAACGAACGAATTAAAAAGAAAGAAGTAAATATACCGCAGTATCATGCATTAGCTTCGGTGTATCGGGATCATTTATGGCAATTTAATAAAACCCATGATAAATTAGCATCCACATTTTTTTATTTTTCCTTTTTTCTTTAGTGTGGATGTCGGCTCTGTGGCTAGGTCGATGCGAACGCTTCGTAATGCCGAGATGCCGGGTTCGATCCCAGCTGCGGGCCATGCGCCTTGCGCTGGTTTCGCAATGGTATCAAGAAAGCCGACCGTCTAGTGAGCAATGGCTAACTACTGGACGTAAATTTGCCTAGAAAAACCACACAACGGCTAGGGGTTGTTGGGGTTGGTTCTGCAACGTCCTGTAAAGGATACGCAACTAACCTTTAGTGTGGATGGGGGTAACGGAAACAACATTTCTCCTCGCATCATGATCCATGCCAGAAATTGATCGCGCGTCCTTGTACAAATAAATACCTGAAGTTCGCAAATGATCACAGTAACTTGTCAATAATGGAAGTAATACGAATGATACAGTGACAGACCGACGGTCATACAGACAGACAGACAGACAGTAGACAGGTAGGCAAAAAGAGAGAAAGAAGACAGGCATGCAAACAGACATACCGGAGAGGCAGATAGGCGGGCAGGCAGACAGGCAGACATTTTATAAGTTGGTTTTTCTAGATTTAAAACATATTTTCCGCTACATTTCGCTGACAACTTTCAAACATCAATGCGTTTCGTTTATGGAATATCATATCAACTGGACTATTTTTCTTCCCAAGAAATTTCTAGTCTGATTTATTTCTGGTCTACTGGGGTTAGTGACGTCCTGTATCGTAGCAATTCCGCCTGTCTTATTTTCTTATTGGAAAATGCTGCCTGTGTGAATATCTGATGGCAAGGGAACCAAGTGCAGACTGCTAGAAATGAGATTTCCTTGTAGACTGGACAGAGACACACGGTCGAGTTGTATTTGATTAAGGTTACTGGGATCAATCGGGAGTGTCGGGTTACAGTGAAGAGAAAACTTCCGTTAGTAATCAATACAGCCACTTTCACGTTAGCCTTACAACAGTAGTGTTTGCCTGGAATTTTCTTCCTTTTCCCTAGTGTTCTTTCTTTCTTTCTTTCTTTCTTTCTTTCTTTCTTTCTTTCTTTCTTTCTTTCTTTCTTTCTTTCTTTCTTTCTTTCTTTCTTTCTTTCTTTCTTTCTTTCTTTCTTTCTTTCTTTTTTCTTTTTCTTTCTTTCTTTCTTTCTTTCTTTCTTTCTTTCTTTCTTTCTTTCTTTCTTTCTTTCTTTCTTTCTTAAGTTGGATTATCATCACAGTACCCTGTGCTTGATTGTGAATGCTCTTTTTATCCCCTCAACACGTACATTGGATTTCGACGGCTAACGGCGCGATATGTATTTTGGTTGACCCTTATGGGGTGCAATTTATAGTTATTTTAAAGCCCTACCCTGGCTTTTGCCGGGGCACCTAACTGAACTTGAACTTTGTAGAAAACAAAAATAATAAATAGCCTGGATGGCCTGAAATATCGAGCATAACGGCTGAGTTCCGATTTTCATGCTTGGGCCTTTCTTTCGGTTGGTGGAAAGTACCTCTCTGATAAGGACAGTTTACGGGTCCTAAAAAGGATAGTTATTCCGGGGCATGGGGAATTGGTGGGGGCTGGTACTTCGTGTTAGCCGGTGTTTACGCTGTGTGTGATGTAGGCTAAAGGGATACTGGTTTCTACTGGATGTTCTTTGGTTCAGCGTTTCGCTGGTAATAGGTGCCTCTCATACGTTGCTATTCATCTCCGGCAGAACTTCTTTGAGGTCGGGTATAAAATGAACAAAAAGCAAGGTAGTGAACGGTCTCCCACCCGTCGTGCATGTCCATCATAAATCAGTTCCTTCAGGCGGCTGAATTATCTTACTGGATTGCAACACTTTCTTCTTCGTTTTTGCTTTTCCTTCTTCCTCCTCTTCTTCTCCTCCTTAGCTTTATACAATTGATGTGCTACAGCTTCTTTGAGAATTTCTTGTATGTCTGTCATGTTCCGCCTTCTCTCTCTGAGATCCATCTGACTGTCCATTATGCTGGGAACGTGGCAGACGAGCATGGTATGTCTCACGAGATCTTGAGGAGAGAGGAATGCCACGTGCCGAGACTTGTGCTGTTTTGATTTGAGAGCAGCATTTTTGGCTTCAAGCCAGTAGGTGTTTGGGGCTTTTTAGTTATGCCCTCTGTGCTTTTTGTTTGGGGAAGAGGGCCTAGCATCTCGATTCTGTCCAAGGTGGCATCCTCTCTGGTTACTTTCTGCCAGTTGATCGTGCAAATTTCATTCCGGATTTCAGACAGTTGTTGCGCTATTTCGTCGTCTTTAGCGGCTGGTCTGGCTCTGTGGTTTGGTCTTGCACTTGGCTGGGTGGGTCGCCTTTCAAGTAGGGGCAGCCCTGGTATCTGGCGCTTTGTGGTCCTGAACAGTTGGAGCACCTTTTGTTCGTGTTAGGTTTTCTAAAATCCTGATCGACTTTGGCTAGAGGGCACTCTTTGAAGTCGTGCGCCCCTGCGCAGTAATGACAAGTGGGCCCGCTGCGACAGGTCGCGGCAGTGTGCCACGCCCTATTACGCACTGAGGAATCTGATTGCTAGTTACCCTATGCTGAGTCCTCCCTTTTGGATCGTCAGGCCTCGTGATGCTGGGCGCTGGAGCGTGGTGGCATGGATGTTGATGGCTGGGGTGGTTTTTTCATTGTTCATGATGGTTATGCTGCGACAGACTTCTGGAAGGGCTGACCGGTCTTGGGTGATCACTCCTGGCTCTGTTCGTCTGAGGCTGCGACTTCTGGTACTGCAGGGACTGGCTTCCTTGGTGAGGGCGCTTCGCTGGTTTCTGGCTTGAGCCCATTTTGTCAGCAGTTGTTACCTATCAGGTGTCTACCGAAAGCTCGCTCCCTGTAGAGTCTGGTCGTTAAGTGTTCTGAAAAGGACACCGAGCGTGCTTTTCTCCACAGTTCCGAGACGCTGGTCCAACTGGCTCCCGAACATGTGCTCCCGGGCTGTGCACCGATAGCGTAGTCGAGCCAACTTCAGCCGAAAATCAAGCCAGTATTGACCAGTATCTAGCTATCGATAATCAGGCTGCGAATGGATAGTTAGCGAGAGAACGAGAGACACACGTGGCTGATCGGGCGGTTTGAGCGAGTGAGCGAGAGCTGTGTGCGACTGGAGATCTTCCTTTGTGTCTGAGTCTCTCTGTCCCGGGGCACCTAAATATAGCCCATAACTGCTGCAGAGGGACCTCATGATCTCATCCGCAGTTTGGTACTTCGTGTTAGCGGGTGTTTATGCTGTGTGTGATGTCCTAGTGGGGTACAACTTACCCATCTTTGGTTCACCTGACCTCTCATACGTTGCTATTCAACCCGGCAGAAGGGTATCAATAACCAAAAGCAAGGTATGAGAGGGCATGTCAGCATCATAAAGCTGAATTATCTTACTGGATTGCAACATGCTGTTCTCCTCAGACTTTATACATTTGAGCTACCGCTGCCTTCCATAGATTATTCATCTAACCTATATGATTTGGCTGACATCATTCTGTATCATGCATGAGAGAGAGAACGCTTCAAGGGTCAAGGTTGTTATAATGGGAAGGGGGGCGGTTGAATTATTTTCTCAATCGACACGCACAGAAAAGTCAGGATAGACTGGCTGATTCTGTGCCACTTAGCGCTCCGTCCCCACCCCTTTCAGTGAGCAGCGTGCAGCATAATTAGCGCAGTTCAGTTTATCAGAGAATCTTCGGACAACAAAAACTGCTCCTGAGTATATTCTGTATCCCATTCTGTTATGGTGATGAAGAGACTCCTGCATGGTTTTCCTGTCTCTCTGGTCCAATTGGTACACCCAGGGTGTGCAGTGTTTTCAGTAACAAATATGTTTCCACGAAACTGAAAGCTTATCAGTATTTACTGCCTAGTATCACATTGATGATGTCTCACCTGTCCATAGAGGGCCCATTCGTGGAAGTCTCACTGCCAATCAAAGCATCTGCTCTTTCGTTGCACAAGCAACAGTGATCGTGCGAAAACTATGCTCAGGCGGAGCCACTGCTTCTTTATGTAACCTGGTCTGAATCTTTTGTATCATTGAATGTTGAATGTCGAATTAAGAATCGACACCACAGCAGTCAGAACACTCCCATAAGCGCTCAGTCCCCGTACTGCTCTGGCACCATGAGAGTTGGAACTATGTGCAATGATGTCGCTTTTTGGAATTTCTTCTATTTAATTTTTTTTTTCAATTTCACCGGCTTCAACTCCAGCGGACATTTCTGGTGGTTCGTCCACATCTAGACTTAGGTCTTGTTCTAGAACCTGTATTGCGTGCACATCCATTTTACATATCTGAATTACTTGTATGCAGACTGTTCATTCCTTGACTCTCATGCAAATGTACTCTGACTTCGAAAGCGCTCCCTATTTGTAGACTCTTGCGACATGGATGTTGGCGAAGCAATTTGTCTGTTCTTGCTTTCCCACAATGAGGAGGACATAGCAGCAATGGGGCCCTGGAACCCACACATGGATTCTTGAAACTAAACCCACCTCAGCTGATTTACCTTTCTAATGGAGGTAGATGCAGCTCTGTGAAGGTATACTGTGTTTGGGAATTACCTGAAAGCACTGAGAGTAAGCCAGTTCATGTTGAACGCACCCTAAAAACACGAAGAGCGTTAAGTTCGCTGGTCATTTTATGACATTTATTTTTGTTGGCAATTTGTTATTTTGCAATCGCGTGAGACTAATTTTTTTCAGGTGAAGCAATCCGTATGATAAGTATGTCTGTCTGACATTTTCAGATTCTTGGAGGGGCCAGAGCAGTCAAAGAGGTAATAATCTCTGTTTAATACGTTGCTTTTCTTGCAGATAGTTTCAGATGATAGCCATGCCTGACTGAGGCTCCGAGATTCTCGATGGCATAGAAATCAGTAAGATAGCGATGTCTGTCTAATACTTCAAGGGTTTTCGGAGTTAGATCAGTCGGAGAGTTTACTATGTCTGTCTGAGACTGTAGGCTACTTGAGAAAACGTGCTGCTTGAACATCTATGGGTACGACAAGTATGCTATGATGTCAAATATAAAGTTAGTAATCAGGACAACAGTTCAAACACTTAATTACTGATGTCTGTAATTAGATGACTCTCAAAGACATGGTAAATAGTTAGATAATATTGTCTGTCTGTAATTTGATGACTCTCAAAAACTTGACAAAACAAAGAAACTAATGTTTGTAATTTGATGATTATTATTGTCTGGACAGTCAGAATGATAGCGATATATGTCTGTAATTTGGTGATTCTTAAAAACTGGACAAACAGTAGGATAGCGATGTCTGTCTGTAATTTGGTGATTCTTAAAAACTGGACAAACAGTAGGATAGCGATGTCTGTCTGTAATTTGGTGATTCTCAAAAACTGGACAAACAGTAGGACAGCCATGTCTGTCTGTAATTTGATCATTCTTAAAGACTGGACGAACAGTAGGATAGCGATGTCTGTTTGTAATCTGGTGATTCTTACAGCCTAGAAAAACAGTAGGATAGCGATGTTTGTCTGTAATCTCGTGATTCTTAGAGACTGGACAAACAGTAGGATAGCGATGTATGTCTGTAATCTGATGATTCTGAAAGACTGGGAAAACAGGGATAAACACAGGAAAGACAAGGAGCTATCCAGAAGCTTATAAGAGAAGTGACTACAATACAGAAGTAGGAAGTAATGGACCCTTTCCCACACCTTCAGGCGTATTGTAAATACAGAGCTAGACCTATATTATGTTGACCAATGGGCACTCGGTGGCTGATGTGGCCAGATCACGCCGACTACAAAACGGTGGTGTTATATTTTTAATTTGACCTCAGACGAATAAATCGGGCAAAGACCGTCATCATCATTATGTAGCAGGTCCTTTGCAGAACGTCGATCTCATCACGGTCTGCCTGAAAGAAACTCAGTCTCTCGCCAGGTCTCCCGCCTCATGCACTTTCATACTCAAGGAGTCACTTATATCCTTGACCATCTTCGAATTAGTCGGCCCCTGCCCCTCCTTTCTGGTACCATGCCTTCTGCTATACTTTTATCCAATCCGTTGTGGCGCTTGATATGGCCTACATATTTCAGCTTCCGAGACAGGATGCTGTTTATTAGCCAATCTTCCTTGATTTTCAAATCTTCCAAGATGTGAGTTTTTCTCCTCTTTTCCGTTCGAGATATTCTGAAGACCGTGTGAAGACCGTACGACTTAAATATGACATAGACGTACTAACCGGTCGTGTGGTGGCAGAAGAACGAGAAATTATTGCGATACACCAAAACCAAACAAATCATGGTTCGGTCAAGAAGTTCACTACATGTATAACCGCCAAAGTACCTAAAAAAAAAATGCACGCGAGAGGCAAAAGAAAGTTGGATATGAAGCAAATAAGTAGAAATAAAAGAATGTAACAAGTACTTAGCAGTTTGAATTTAAATTAGCAGTTTGATTTTAGAAAGTTGCCATTTTTTAACTTATTCACAGACAGAAATGACATCCTAAATAAATTGTCTGAACACTGTTCGAGCGTGTATAACGAACACACAAATAGCAACGCCGAAATGCTCGACAGCTAACCAGCACAGGATGATGATGGCTTACCAATACTCCGGTACCATGTAGAACTAGCCATCAAGATCTAAACAAAAACAAAAACAAAAAATAGAATGGGAAAGCCGGGGACATTGACAACAACCCTCTAAGATCCCTATGGCGTAAAAAGAGGTGGGATGTGGACGATATTGAAATTCTCTCAGAAATATGTAACAACAAAATGGGTAGACTGATGTGACCATATATTTGGATCAAATCACTCATCACCCCCCCCCCCCCCCCCCCAATTTTTCAGGGAAAATTTAAAAAAAGGGGGAAGGGGTGGATTAAAAACTATGTAAGAATTATATGGTCCCCGTGTGGGTTCCGGGGCCCCATTGTGGGGAAAACAAGAATAGACCCACTGCCTCCCCAAAAGCATGTCGTAAGAGTCGACTAATTGGGGAGCTTCCTTTGAAGTCGGAGTGCATCTGCCGGAGAGGCAAGGAACCAAGAGTCTGTATTCAAGAGAATGAGATCTGTAAAACTGATGCACACGCAACACTCAGGTTCTGGAGCAGGACTGCAGTTCAGTAGTGGACGATAAACCAGAACTTTCCACCAGAGTGTACAGCTGGTGAACGCGAAGAAGAAGAAGAAGAATTATATGGCCATAGAACTCACCAGTCACCCCAGTAAAGTCGTGCTCCAGGTGCCCCTGAAGGGACTGAAGCCCCCAGCAGACGGTTTTCTGTACTAGAAGAATCACGGTTGATCAGATATTGAATCTGGGCATATTGTCAGTCCACAAAAGCCAACGCCAAAAGTATCTTTCCATGCATTCACTGACTATAAACAAAAAGCCTTTGACAGAGTTTGTCATGAAGCGCTCTGGATTACAATGAAAAAAAATACAATATGGGTAAAAGTCTTCATGCGTCGTGTAGAACAGCTTTATGCCAAAGGCAGTAGTGCTATCACGCTGAACAGACAAATAAGGAGCTGGTTCGAACAGCAGTAGGAGTCCGTCAGGGCTGCCTCCTCTCATCAAAAAGAATTACGACTGACGCCTTAGACATACATCGTGGAACAATTAGTACAGGAGTACGAATTAGAACAACATATGAAGGTTTTGCAGATTACATCGGGATGACCAGGGAAGAACAAGAGCTGGTCGAAATCGTAAACTTGCATGATGAAACACATTCATCAAGTATGGCTGGAAATAAACATGGAAATGATTAGAGTAATGATTAATTATCCAGCTGGCATAACAACCCCAATGTACTTTACAGCTCACACATGAGAACAAGTCAATCATTTTAATATTTAGGCTTTTTAAAGTGACCTAGGGCCCCGACCAGAAATCATGTTTAGGACCACATATGCAACGTTAGCCCCATCTAAAATGATAATTTACTGGTTGCTCTGCTTTTTTTTTTTAACTTAACAGCAAAAGGAGCAGTCGCAGGGTAAATTCAATAAAAGGTATTTTCTAAGTTATGCGTGCTAACGAAATACGTATACAAGTTTCATAAACGGGTAAAACTGGATAGAAACACATTAATGCCTTTATCAGACACGGGGAGTAACATATTCTTTCCTTGAACAGACAGGATAATGAATGAACGAATTAAGGAATATCATATTTAGTGGTTCTACAACGCGTTGTCTAATTTTTGGCATCACTGCTATCAATTTTCTTCTAAACAGCACACAACATGGACAACCGACCGATCTGGCAGCAAGTTTATCGTACAATCTGCCCAGCATAACAAGCTTTCAAGCAGCAGTCAATGATAGCTATACAAACATTCTGGGCATCATGTATGAATTCGCATACATGTTTTGTTTACAAAGGAATGGTCCTGATATTTCTATAAACGTACCAGCTTGTGAATGTAAAGAATGGCAATGCATTAAAACGGTCAGTGTATTCCATGACATTAAGCTTCGACAAAACCCATTCAGGAACTTCCATATCGCGTGATTTGACATATTCTTATGTTTTGCTTTAGGTGCTCTGTGGTTTTGGGGTTGCGAAAACAGTTTGTAGTTCCGAGGTATGTGGTTCGACTCCAGCTACAGGTGATTTTGTAGTAAATCCGTTGATGTTGATTTTTAAAAAAATGGTATCTAAAGTCAGTCGCTCGGAAAACAATGGCAAACTACTAAACGTAAAAATTGCCTAGTGAAACCACAATAGCTATCATATGCTGGGATTGGTTTGCAGTGCCTTCTAAAGAACACACAATTAACACCTTTATTTTGTTTGGGGATTTTCAAAGCTTCTAAGGCTTATTTTTCTCTCTCTCTCCAAAGTGATGGACAAAATGGCAACTGTGTTAGCGGCTCTAGTCGTGAAATCATCTTCTAGCGGAACTCTGGTTGTATCGGCAATAGCAGGCTTGTCCACATACCTGACAACAGTCCCTATCTCAATGGCAGGCGCCGAGCTGACACAGGACACCAACAACAGTTATATTGACAATACAAAACGTCCCAGTTCCCATGAGAACAAGAATAAAACTATCAACTTAACGGTCTCCGACGAGGAGCGCCAGCGATATTTGGAGGAGCTTCAGAGTGAAACAACGATGACCATGTTGCCAGCAATAGTGTTTCTCCTCACCATTGCTGTGGTGGGTTTAGTCGGGAACTCTCTGGTCATTGTTGTGTACTCCCGCAGACCTCAGTGGACGGCAACTGGAGTCCTCGTCGCCACCATTGCAGTGCTTGATCTCATAGCTAACACTATCGCAATACCTGGTAAGGCTAGTTGTGTCTTATATTAATTCAATAAGTGGTCGTTACTGTGAGTCGGTTCTGTGGCTAAGTCGATGCGAACGCTTCGTAATGCCGGGATTCCGGGTTCGATCCCAGCTGCGGGCCATGCGCCTTGCGTTGGTTTCGACAGTGGTATCAAAAAAGACGACCGTCCAGACAAACCACTGGACGTAAATTTTGCCTAGAAAAACAACAGCTGTTGGGGTTGGTTCTGCAACGCCCTGTAAAGGATACGCAACTAACCGTAACCGTGAAGTAGGATAAGCAGACGAGACAGTTATCATTTCCAGCAGTGTACAGGGTTAAAAGAAAATAATTATGTCAGTCAAAAAAGACTTTAGCCACGAAAGTAGCGCATATATACAAGACCACAATCATAGCCGGAAACTGTTGGCAGCTTCGGTTAGCTAGCAGCAAGTTGAACGTGGGTGTTTTTATGATTTTTTTCTCTCAGAAAGAATTGGAATTGGAGTCAAAAAAGTGCAGCGAAGAATAAAATAGATTTTGAGTTAACAACAACAACAACAACAACAACAACAACAGTCCACAAATCAATAATGAAGAGATCGAAAGTTTTACAGACTGAATATTTAGGCTCTATAGTGAACAATGGCGACTGCACAAGAAAAGTTACAAGACGACTGGCTTTAGTAATGCAGAGACTTAATAGCATGGAGGACCTGAATCACAGAACTGGCAAGCGAATTTAAGTAACAATTTTGACATTTTGCCTCTTTCCCGTTGCAACTTATGACTACGAATTATAGACTCTTTATCTGTCAAAACCTGCCAATTACTGCCTTTATATACCACTCTGCGGTGTAGACAGGAAGGTCTTTGAGTCTGAGGATTTAAGGCCGGATGGCTGGTGTTGTCGCCACGACCGTGTAGGTAAGAATTTTATTCTACCCAACCAAACCCTCTCAACCCCTCCCCCACCCCCCCCCCGGCAGAAAAAAAAAATCTCCAGCCTTACCGAGGATACGAACCCCGGTCTCCGCATGAGAGTCCAGCGTTCTAACCGCTCCGCCAGCCGCTCCTCGGACTTTTTATCAAACATTGAATACCATAGGCCTAAAAGAATAAACACACCGACATCTTAAATGATCTTGGTATCATGGAGAATTGGCTCATAAACAGCATCCTGTCCGTATAGCTAAGGTCATGGGGGCGTGGATAGAACAGTGGTGAAGGGTACAGTTTCTGGAAGACGTGTTTGAGTGTTTGTGTGCGTGTGTGTGTGTGTGTGTGTGAGAGAGAGAGAGAGAGAGAGAGAGAGAGAGAGAGAGAGAGAGAAATAAAAGAGCGTGTATGAAGGAGAAAGAAAGGGTGAGAGATAGTGTATGTGTGTGTGAATGAGAAAGAGAGTCATAGAAAACAAAAGGAAGGGATTGGGGGGTGGGGGGGGGGGGGGAGCAAACGAACGAAACTTCATTTTTGAAGTGTAAGGAACAGGGCACGCAGGCCCGACTAATATTCCGTCTTTTTAGTCTCTCTCCTTACAGACAGTATTCATTGACATATCATTTTATAGACAATAATCCACCGTCAAGGACCTCTCTTTGTTTATAATAAAACTAAAATATGCTCTAAACATACGATAACACGCACTGACATTTCTTAACACTCGTAATTAGTAGCATTGTCATAAGGTAATCTAACAATGTACAAGAAATGGTAACAACTAACATCTTTGATAGCAACTAAATACTAATTGAAACCGCTTGAATGTCCTCAAATCAAATTTACGTGTGTGAGCTATAATAATTGTTAGTATTAAAATTTTAATAAATTTAAGGGACACATAAAATATGCTCAGCGAGAGGGAGAAGCGTAGAAAAACGAGACACAGAGAAAATCAGAGAACGAACAAACGATGGTTCGGTTTGGTTTTATACAACGGATCAACATCATAGCACAAGGGTGGTAAACATAAGTGCTCCGTTAACTTCTAACTGAAGCCTGAGTCCGAAGGATCTCAGCGCAGTGCAAGAACTCGGTAGCACCGGTGAAGATCCTGAAATACTTTCGGTAGATTTTAAACTAAATATTTTGCCCGAGCAGCACCGATAGGCTACGCTTTTTGATTTCCAACTGCCAAGGGATTTGTATTCATTCGCAAGAATACACACGGGCGTCCAGCCTTACTACCCAGAGACCAGAGGAAATTACTATAGTTCACGTAAAAAAACCTAGCCTTCACCAGGCCGAACCCGGTGCCTCCAGCTCTCGAGGCGGACGCCATATCCTGAGTACACTCAGCTCACGAATGAACTAAATCTTTTTCCAAAGGGTAACAAACTGGGTCTTTACATCGACCTTTACAAACACCCATCTTTCACAAAATAGTTGTATTTTAACAATAAAACATGTTATGTTCATGTAATAATTTGCACGCTATGAATATCAAGGGGGAAAAGCATGGGAGACACAGAGGAAGGCAGAGAGAAAAGGGGGAAGCGGTGGGGGTAGTGGAAGAGGGGGGGGGGTGTTGGTTTAGCTTTGTGAAAAAACGTATTAAATGGAAACAAACAATCAAACAAATGTGCAGACAACGCTAAAAGAAACTCTGACTGATTATCAATATAAAATAAAGCAACATCATAGCACACCGGACATACCTATGGATTCTCTGTCCTTAGGTGTAGAGCGGCGGTTCTCAGTCTTAAAGGTTAAAAAAAATATAGGCATACAGACCCTTAAAACAATTGAATACTTAGAGAAAGAAGAAAAAAAAACCATTGCAAATTTGATGTTCAGTTGTCCTTAATGCGATGAACGAAACTGTTTGGATGAAATTTTTAAATTATATCCTTTACATTTTCATGGATAACCCTGCCTGAAGAGATAAAGAGCGGCATTTGACGACTTCTTAGCCTTTATGTAAATCAGAATGATTTGACTCCAGACGACTCTTTAACCACAACTTTACTTATCCACTGCACCTTCGCGAATGCTGGTAGAGGATTGGTCGCATCTTGAAATAAATTCAAGGGCAACTCTTATCGTGTTGAGGTTGGCATTTTATGCAAAATGAAACATGTCTGAGTGTGAAAAAAAAAAAAAAAACAGTAAACTTTTTCGACACTTGCGAAGGAAGACAACCTAAATTTTAACTTTTGAGTATCTTCATTAATAATTTCACAGTTTGAGCCGTCTTGTCTTGATTATTGCCGCGGCACCCCTGGCATAAACTCGAGGCACCACCCCCCCCCCCCCCCCACGCTGCCGCGGCACCCCTGGCATTCAATCGAGGCACTCCCACGCTGTCGTGACACCCCTGGCATACACTCGAGGCATCCCCCAACGCTGCCGTGACATCCCTGGCATACACTCGAGCCCCCCCCCCCCCCCCCCCCCCCCCCACGCTGCCGTGACACCCCTGGCATACAGTCGAGGCACCCCCACGCTTCCGTGACACCCCTGGCATACAGTCTAGGCACCCCACGCTGCCGTGACACCCCTGGCATACAGTCGAGGCACCCCCCACGCTGCCGCGGCACCCCTGGCATACAATCGAGGCACCCCCCACGCTGCGGAGGCTTCCAGTTTGAGAAGCAATGGTATAGAGGGCTGACTGATCCAAGAACACACCCATAGGCCGTATTATATGTAATTTCTTACCAGATTCAAGCTTTATTAAATCCAAACTCACACACATTCTTGAACAGAATTTTAAATAAAAAATAGAAGCAATTGTGATTTATTTTTGAGTCACGTGAAAATAAAACATTAGGGAATCAGAAAAATGACACTAGAAGGAAAAGTTGAAAGCAAGCCAGCAAGACGTAGACAGCGATACAATAGGGAGTATTGAATAATTAAGAAAAAAAGTAGACTTACATCAGTAGCAGAGAGTATACAGTCACGACGACAAACGGAAGGCGCCGGAGGTTAATAAAAGCCGGTCTTCATTTTAGAGACGTACCCTGATTGACTACTGTACAGATAGTTTAACTTACTGTGAAGTATATGCCTACATTCAAGGTGTGGGTCCAGGAGGCCCACTCTGGGAGGTGAGGTGGGGGGGGAAAGACACAACGCCCTTCTAGCAAGGGTGTCGTAAGAGGAGACTAATTAGAGCTGTTTCATTTGAAGTTGGTGGGCAATTGTCTGTCGAAGTTACAGCCGGCCAGCTCTAAGAAAAAGAAGAAGAAGAAGAAGAAGAAGAAGAAGAAGAAGAAGAAGAAGAAGAAGAAGAAGAAGAAGAAGAAGAAGAAGAAGAAGAAGAAGAAGAAAAGGAAGAAGAAGAAGAAGAAGACGATGATGCAAAGAGGTTGCAGAAGAAGTAGAATAAGAGAAAGAAGAAGAAGAAGAAGAAGAAGAAGAAGAAGAAGAAGAAGAAGAAAAAGAAGAAGAAGAAAAAGAAGAAAAAGAAAAAGAAGAAGAAGAAGAAGAAGAAGAAGAAGAAGAAGAAGAAGAAGAAGAAGAAGAAGAAGAAGAAGAAGAAGAAGAAGAAGAAGAAGAAGAAGAAGAAGAAGAAGAAGAAGAAGAAGAAGAAGAAAAAGAAGAAGAAGAAAAAGAAGAGAGAAGAAGAAGAAGAAGAAGAAGAAGAAGAAGAAGAAGAAGAAGAAGAAGAAGAAGAAGAAGAAGAAGAAGAAGAAGAAGAAGAGCAAGAAGAAGGAGAAGAGGAAGAAGAAGAAGAAGAAGAGGAAGAAGAAGAAGAAGAAGAAGAAGAGGAAGAAGAAGAAGAAGAAGAGGAAGAAGAAGAAGAAGAAGAAGAAGAAGAAGAAGAAGAAGAAGAAGAAGAAGAAGAAGAAGAAGAAGAAGAAGAAGAAGAAGAAGAAGAAGAAGAAGAAGAAGAAGAAGAAGAAGAAGAAGAAGAAGAAGAAGAAGAAAAAGAAGGAAGAAGAAGAATGAAGAAAAAGAAAAAAGGAAGAAGAAAAAGAAGAAGAAGAAGAAGAAGAAGAAGAAGAAGAAGAAGAAGAAGAAGAAGAAGAAGAAGAAGAAGAAGAAGAAGAAGAAGAAGAAGAAGAAGAAGAAGAAGAAGAAGAAGAAGAAGAAGAAGAAGAAGAAAAAAGAAGAAGACGAAGAGAAAGAAGAAGAT
The DNA here is from genome assembly GCA_905116865.2 of Candidula unifasciata. Lineage (NCBI taxonomy): Eukaryota > Metazoa > Mollusca > Gastropoda > Stylommatophora > Geomitridae > Candidula > Candidula unifasciata. The sequence goes on from CAJHNH020005146.1 coordinate 222,422, forward strand.
TAAGAAGAAGAAGAAGAAGAAGAAGAAGAAGAAGAAGAAGAAGAAAAAGAAGAACAAGAAGAAGAACAAGAAGAACAAGAAGAACAAGAAGAACAAGAAGATGATGATGATGATGCAAAGTGGTAGCAGAAAATTTAGAAAAAGAAGAAAATGATGATGATGATGCAAAGCGGTAGCAGAAGAAGAAGAAGAAGAAGAAGAAGAAGAAGAAGAAGAAGAAAAAGAAGAAGAAGAAGAAGAAGAAGAAGAAGAAGAAGAAGAAGAAGAAGAAGAAGAAGAAGAAGAAGAAGAAGAAGAAGAAGAAGAAGAAAAAGAAGAAGAAGAAGAAGAAGAAGAAGGAAGAAGAACTGTCTTCCTGTGCATTACTTTGATGTTAGTAATAATGACTCTGATGATAATGATGATGATGAATATGATTTATAAAACGTATACTTCAGCTGAAATATACGATATGTTTCACACATGGACCTTCCACAACTCGCATTTATGCAGGGCTAGACTACATGCCACGGTTTTCATAACACTGAGTTCTGGCATGATTCTTGTAGCTGTGGCGGTGACAAGGTAGGTATGAATCTCTCTATGCTCTCTCTCTCTCTCTCTCTCTCTCTCTCTCTCTCTCTCTCTCTCTTCCACTCTCTCCTCTCTCCCTTCATCTCTCCCTCTCTCTCTCTTCATCTCTTTCTCTCTCTCCCACTCTCTCTTCATCTCTCTCTCTCTCTCCCACTCTCTCTCTTCATATATCTCTCTCTCACACACACACACACACACACACACAGTCCTTTGCGGGATAAAGAGATACCCTCTGAAAAAAAAAGATATGCACCCGTCCGTTTCTTTGAGTTCACCCCATCTCAGGGTAATCGGCGTCTGTGGCTCAAGCGTTGCGAACGCGCTTCGTAATGCCTCGAAGCCGGGTTCGATCCCAACTGCGGACGGTTTGTCTTGCGTTGGTGTTGACAATAGTACTGAGAGCTTACCGTTTAGAAAGCAACGGCAAACTACTGAACGTAAAATGTATCTAGAAAAGCCACAACAGCAAAAAAAAAGAAATGAAAACGCTACAGTTGGTTCTGCAACGTCCGGTAAAGAATACGTAAGAGACTAACATGTCTGTATTCCCAGATTTCGTGTGAAGTTCCATGAAGAGTCCACAGAGGCGCACGAACTGACAACAAATACGCACACGCCGACACAGCTCACCGACAACATATACACACACAATCAACACACACACACACACACAAAATTGTTGAATGTTGAATTAGGAATCGACATCACAGCACTCGTGACCCTCCCATAAGCACTCCGTCCCCATCTTTAGCAGCAAGGAGTTCCAGTTTCTGACCCCTTTGTAACTCCTCGCAGCGCTATTCTTCCTAGACCGCAATGACCTTTCTGTGCCTCCACACTGTTGACTGGCCTCCAGAGGGCCCTCACAACATCTAGCTTGTCATACATAAGTTTATCGCTAACTGGTACAGAGCCGACCAGTCTATATGTCTGCTCATTTCTCAACAAACCGGACTAACCTGGAAAATATATCTAAAGAAAACTAACTACTCAGGACTTCTGAAGTGATGCTTGCCACTCTGCACGAAGCAGACCTGTCTCCACCTTTCTCAACATGCTCTTCGAGTCTGCAACAATCACGGGATGTGTGTACAGCTGATTCTCAAGCCAGCGGAATGCAGCAGTGACTATCTCCACCTCCATTCTCAAACTAGACTTTGCGATTTCATATGCCAGGCTTTCCTGCACTAAGCGACGTCCAGGCTTATGCTTTGAATCCCTATGCACTTCGTCTGCAGAAAAAACACACACAGACATAACGCCCACACAGAAACAACACACACAGACACAACGCTCACACAGAAACAACACACACAGACACAACGCTCACACACAGAAACAACACACACAGACACAACGCTCACACAGAAACAACACACACAGACACAACGCTCACACAGAAACAACACACACAGACACAACGCTCACACAGAAACAACACACACAGACACAACGCTCACACACAGAAACAACACACACAGACACAACGCTCACACAGAAACAACACACACAGACACAACGCTCACACAGAAACAACACACACAGACACAACGCTCACACAGAAACAACACACACACAGACACAACGCTCACACAGAAACAACACACACAGACACAACGCTCACACAGAAACAACACACACAGACACAACGCTCACACAGAAACAACACACACAGACGTAACGCTCACACAGAAACAACACACACAGACACAACGCCTACACACAGAAACAACACACAGACACAACGCGCACACAAAAACAACACACGCAGACACAACGCCCACGCAGAAACAACACACACAGACACAACGGACACAGAAAAAACACACAGAGACAGAATGCGCGCACAAAAACAACACACATAGACACAACGCTCACACATAAACAACACACACAGACACAACGCTAACACAGAAACAACACACACAGACACAACGCTCACACAGAAACAACACACACCGACACAACGCCCACACAGAAACAACACACATAGACACAACGCGCACACAGAAACAACACACACAGACAGAACGCTCACACAGAAACAACACACACAGACACAACGCTCACACAGAAACAACACACACAGACACAACGCGCACACAGAAACAACACACACAGACAGAACGCGCACACAGAAACAACACACACAGACACAACGCTCACACAGAAACAACACACACCGACACAACGCCCACACAGAAACAACACACACAGACACAACGCTCACACAGAAACAACACACACAGACACAACGCTCACACAGAAACAACACACACAGACACAATACAACAGAGATGAATGGAGACGGTGATATCTAGCAAAAAATCTGAACGGCTGAGCATGCTGGTCGGCGTCTGTGGCGTTGCGAACGCCTTTTATAATGCCGGGACCCGGGTTCGATCCCAGCTGTCGGCGATGTGGCAGCAGAAGATCTTGTGTTGATTTCATCAATGGTACCGAAAGCTGACCGTTAAGCCAGCAATGGCAAACTACTAAACGTAAAATTTGCCTAGAAAAACCACAACAGCCAAAATATGATGGACTAGGTTCTGCAACTCAACCGGGCATGCTGAAGAAGAAGAAGAACATTATACTAAAGCAAGTATACACTTATTTGCTTACTACTGCTATATGGCAACAGCTGAGTGTTCCATATTTCTAAACTATCCCCAGGTATCGAAAGGTGTGTCATCCATTTCACTGGCAGGTAACGACACAGAACGCCAAAATGATCAGCTTTGTCGTATGTTGCCTGGGGTTTCTGCTGTCTTTGCCCTATGCTGTCGTCAGTGGGAGCCAGACTAAAGATACACCACGTAGAGGCATCGTTGGATACCAGTGTGCACTTGATGATAAATATGTTAACACCTTTTACCCCGTGGCGATCTATGCAGTATTCCTGTTGTTATACGTTTTCTGCTCCCTGACCCTCACAGTACTGTATATTTTCATAGGGGTAACTGCCTGTAGACATAGTAACATGTACGGTGTATCCTCTCCTGGTACATCCACAGTAACAAATGCCACTAGTTGTAGAAACGATTCAAACCCAACGGAGCATTGTTTCGACCAAAATAATTGTAACAGTGCAAGATGTGGACATTGCTACGAAAACAATATAGACACGGTGATTACTGGCCTGTCTGCTATTGGAGGTACTAGACATTTACAAAGTATTGAAATGAACCTGTTTCAGTCCAGTGACGACCAATTTCAGTATAATGTAGGTGTTTTGAGAGATCAAACAGAAGTCCTGAATCCATTGGCAAGTGATTTCTACGGCACATTAGAGAAGACAAAAAATCCACTTAGTGTTGACTCCGCTTATCGCCAACGGGATGCATCTCATTTTCCAGACAACGAAGAAAACATGCAGTTGGTTCAAGGCTCCGGGGAAAATGTGAAAACTGGTAGAATAACCATAAAAAACATTAAGTCAAGCCAGGACTTTGGTGAAGACAAGGATATCGACGCCACTAGAATAACAAAAAAGAACAACCCCGATAACAAAATGAGTTCAGTTGAGTCTAGCGGTGAGGATACTGATTCAGACTGGAAGTTTACTGAATGTTGTATGGACCGACTGCTTGATAAAAGAAACAGATTAGATACAGCACGGACAAACGATGAGCTAATGAATACTATCCGCCCAAGGCAATTTTTAGAGAAAACTGGTTCAAAAAATGACAACGTTTCTAATCTGTACAATAAAGTAGACAATAACAAACGCTACCCGCAGTCAACACAATCTTCAGTAAATGAATTCATGATTGAATCTGAACCTTTGTCAGTTGTTAAATGGTTGGAACTTTGTCGTGAAGATGGACACCGTACATTTAGCTCGGACTGTCTCCAACGAAAGACCAGACTTTCCTTCAGACTCCTACTCAACAATAGTCTACTTCAGAAAACGGAATGGCTGAGAACTGTTGTCATTGAAGCTATGACAAGACATGACACGACAAAAGATAATTACCACCTCAGAGTTCTAGCACAAGGTTCAAGCGTAGACGACCCCCGTTATCAATGGCATAGTCCAGATGCAAGCGTTGAAAATAGCGATAAAGAAACATTATATTCACTAATAATAAAGTATATTTTTGGAAAACCAGTTAGTGAAACAATGGAAAGAGCTTCCTTACAAACAATTCAGTCTCATCGGAGCACAGTCAAAAAGCGACATGTTAGCAGGACAACCATTATGTTATTTATAATTAGCACCATTTATATCCTGGGCTATCTGCCTCATTTAGCAATAATGTTCATACAGTTTATGTTCCCTTATGTTGTGGCAAACCTGTCAAAGGTACAAATAATTTTATTCAATCTTGGCATGCGTACCTTCTTCCTCAACTCTGCGGTAAACCCCGTTGTTTACAGCCTGTGTGATGTCAACTTTAGGCGAGAGTGTTTTAAGGTCATTAAATTTCAACAAAACAACGAGATGTGACACGTACCTGTCTCTGCGCTGCTTTGGCTAAATATTAAACAAAGGGATCGGAACTTTATGCCTGAGGGTACCCCTTCCCCTGCCCCTACCGCTATTTCTTTAGGGGACTAACAACCTGTCCTTCTCCCAACCAAAATCTCTTACCCTTGTTTAGTCATTGGATATGTAAGTGTTCATTTTTTCATTTAATGTTATTTCAAATGTTTTGGTATACTGGCTATACCTGGTCACGAGTTTCTGTGACTCAGGAAAAAAAAACAGATATAAGATATCCATCAGTGAATGTAACTGTGTTGGATACAAATGCTCGAGAATATCGCTTAGAGCATTTCCCGTCTATTTTCATGCGATGAAAGCGTAGAGTGTCTTTAATGTTGTCGATCCATATATTTGCGGCCGTCCCTTGTCCTTGTAGCTGGTCTTCTGAGATGTAGTGCCTGTGATAGTATTTAATCACTCTACATTCTAACTAGATGGCCAAATCACTTGATCTGCTGTTTCTCGATGAATCATGTGCAAATTGTTGCCACAATTTGTCTGACAATATTATTATTCACTCCATTTTGGATGGTTAGGTTGGCGGCTTTTCTCGGGCATCTTGTCTCGCCAGGGATGAGTTTGCGTACGTGGGCTTTATATAGTGTCCCTGTCTGGCACTGGTAGCTTCATGGTGGTATGAATATGCTGTTTATAATCTGTCTCCCGGCACTCATAGGTATATTTGGATGTGTTAATAATGGTGACAATTGGTATATAAATGCACTTGCTTTCTGACATCTGGTTTCTATTTCACTGACAGTTCTACCATCTTCCATGATCATGCTTCCTAGATATTTAAATACCCAAACCTGATTCAGACCAGAACCATTCATCTGTATGTGCAGTGGGCCAGGGGTTCTACTTATTTGCATTGTTTCGGTTGTGTTACCAATAATCTTCATGTTGTATTTACTGCATGCTGTTTATGTGGTCTTGCAATCTATCTTCTTCAGGGTAGAACAAGCACTGGTCGTCAGCAAATAGCAGTTCGTTTATTGTGTTAGTGAGTCGATTACTTCGTCTTAAGTGTATATTTCCTTGTGATTATACCGATTGATTCTGTCTGTTTTAGAACTTGCTTCTTCGAATATTATGTTTTTATAAATTTTAAATAAAATTAAGGAGAGCATACATCCCGGTATCGCACATGTGTTCCCCTTGAACATATCTGATATGCCTTTTTGTGTTCTTACTACACTTTAGCTGTCTGGTCACATAGTGTTAATTTTGCCTTTGTTGCGGTATACTTGTGACACAACCAAGTGTCCGAAATAATGAGGACACAGTGACATTAGGCTACCCTGATGTAAAGTCTCCTTTATACGGCTGGTTGGTTTTCGTGACTGCCTTAATGACTAGAGGGAGTTGTGTTGGAGCAGCGGCTACACGCTCCTCGTGTCAGCCCAATTTACTTTTAAGTCACATGTTTTTTTTTTCTACAAATACCTTCGCTCTCAGGTCAGTCCAGTCCAAAATTGTTACCAAATAAAGTCTTGATTGCATGTGTGTAAGATGTACCCCACCAGGACATTACACAAGCGATAAACACCTGGTGACACAAAGCGGTAAACACCTGGTGACACAAAGCGATAAACACCTGGTGACACAAAGCGCCACCATGCGGATAAGGATCACCAGTGGAGTGGACCCAGAAACCCCGTTCAGATACCTAATACCATACATCTATACATACCATACATACCTAATACATACATACATACTATAAAAATACACAATACATACATACATACAAAAATACAGACATAACATAACATTACATTACATACAAACATACATACATACATACATACATACATACATAAATACCTACATCACATAAATACATACAGTAACATACATAACATACCATACAGACATACATACATACAAATATAAATACATTCATTAAAGACATACATACATAACAGGAAACACACAGACACACACACATACATACATTACACACCACAGACACAAAACACCACACAACACAGACAAACACACACACCCAACACACACACACACCACACACACACCCACAGAGACACCACATACACACACACACACTATACACACACAACACACAAACATACATTGACATAACCTACATACATCACATTACATACAGACATACATACATACATACATACATACATACAATACTATACCCATACGCTACAGACCATACATACATACATTACATACATTACATACCATTACATACATACGTAAATACATACAAGACATACAACTACCTAAACATTACATACATACATTACCATACATACATACATAAATAACCGTACTACCACAGACTACATACCATTACATACAATACATACATTACCATACATACATACAACATACATACACACATACATAACATACATACATACATACATACATACATACCATACATACATACATACATACAGACATACATACATATTAAATACAGACATACATACAGACATACATACATACATACATACATACATTACATACATACAATACATACATACATACATCCATTACATACCATAGCATACATACATACATACAGACATCAATGCCGTACATACATACTAAACAGACATTCATACATACATACATACATAAAATACAGACATATAATACAGACATACAACATACATACAGCCATACATATCGATATCATACATTACATACATACATCACATACATACATACATACATACATAATACATACATAATAAATACATACATCCATACTACATACTATACATACATCCATAAATACATAACATAAATACCTACATACATAAATACATACATACATACTACACTACAGACATACATACATACATACATCACCTACATACATACATACATACATACATAACAGACAATACATTACATACATTACACACACCACACACGCATACATACATACATACAACAATACACACACACACACACACACGCATACACACTACACATACCACACACACACACGCATACATACATACCATACTACATACATCACTACCATTAAAACAAATAAATTAATATTACACACATACACACACACATAACACACTACGCTAAATACATACATACATACAATACATACCATCAGACATACATACATACATCCATACATATCATACATACCAGACTAATACATAACATACATACATACAGACATACATAAATACATACATTACATACATACCTACATTACATAAATACATACATACATACATACAAACCCCCATACATACATACATACATACATACATACATACTAATTATCTACATATCATACATGACTAAACACATACACTACATACATTACATAAGACATACATACATACATACATACATACATACATACATACCTACATACATACATACATACATACATACATACATACATACCATACATACATACATACATACACACATACAGACCTAACATACATACATACACACATACATACATAAATACATACATAATACATACTCACATACATAAATTAAATCCATATCATACATACTCATACATACATTACATACATACATACATACATACATACATACATACATTACATACATAAATACTACATACATACATACATACATACACACCTACACACACGCATACATACATACATACATACATACACACACACACACACACACACAGTATACACACACAGTACACAAACCACACACAACGCATACTTACATCCCTACATACACACAAACACAACACACACACACCACCACGCACACACACACATCACAAAAACACACCAACGCCCACACCACACACACCGCACACACACACACACACACACACACACACACACGCACACACACAAACACACACACACACACACCACGACACAAACACACACACACACACAACACACACACACACAACAACACACACAACAAAAACACACACACACACACACACACCACAGACACACCTACATTACGTACACACCACACACACAGACTACTACACAAACACACACACACTAAACAGCACACACACACACACACACACACACACCACACACACACACATACTACACACATACAAAACATACATACATACATAAATACATACAACCTTACATACATACTATATATACAATACATACATACATACATACATACAACTACATACATACATACATACACTACATACATTACATACATACATACAGACATACATACCATACATACATACATACATACATTATCCATACATAATACACATGATCACTACATACATACAGTACATACATACTAATACATACAATACCTAACATACATACATACATACATACTCATACATGACCATAAGACATACATACAGACATACATACCAATGACATCTACCATCTCATAACATCCAGACAGACATAACAGACATACATAATACAGACATGACATACATACTATACATACCTACATACATTACATACAACACCATTACATACATACATACATTCCAAACATACATACATCCATCCATACATACATATACATACAGCAACATTGCATGCATGCTGCATGCATGCATGCATGCATAACATGCATAACTACATACATACATACATCCAGACATATATACATACATCCCTACTACATACATAACATACATATAGACATACATACATACATACATATCTACCATACATACCTTACAATACATACATACCTACAGACATCCATAAATACATAACATAAATCCGGTATACATACCTACACGACACACATACATAACACAAACATAATACACTAACACACACCACAAACACAAACCACACAGAACAACACTACACACACAACATACACACACACACAATACTATCACTACCTACATCCATACATACATGCGTTAATACATACATAACATACATACATAAATACATACATACCTACATACATAAATCCATACATACATACATACACACATAACATACATACATAAATCAATACATACATCATACATTCTATAACATGCATACCATGCATACATACAATACGTAACATAACATACATATCACAGATACATACATACATACATACATTACATACCCTCACAATACATACATACATAAATACATACATAACATACATACATACATAACCATACATACATACATTCATACATGCATACCAGACATACATAATAATACATGCATTACAATACAGAATCCATTCATGTGCATACATACGATACCTAGCATGACAGCCATACCTACATACATACTGACATAAATATCACTACATATATATAATACTATACATACATACAGCTACATACATACATACATACATAACATACAATACATACATACATACATACATACATACCTACATAAGAGATTACATACCATCAAATACATCCATATCATACATAAATACAGAAATACATACCATAAAATACCTCCATACATTACAACAACATACAATACAGACATACAGACAGACAGCCAGACATACATAACTACCTCAAACACTACAACAGACATACGAGAACAGCAAGAGCATACTACAGACATTACCAGACAGACAGTATCAGACAGAACATAGATACTCGCTACAGACAGACATACAGATCAGAACCGCAGATAACCAAGAGCAGACATACAGACAGACAGACACACAGACCTACAGAACATGTGTACATACTACATCATAATATTTACATACATTACCATTCAGTAAGATCAATTCAAAATCATACAGAGATGCAAAAATACATTACCCATAACATACATACAATAACATAACATACATACATACATACATACATACACACAACATACATACACACCACACACGCCAGATATACCTTCATACATACATTACATACACACACACACACAACACGCATACCACACCCCCCAACACCACACACCATTACAAGCATACATACATACATACATCTACATACATAAGACCTATCATACATACATAACATAACATACACATACATACAGACATGTACATACAAACAAACATACAGAAACCAAAATACATACATACATACACACAAACACACAAACAATACATACATACATAATACATACAAAAAACAGGAACAAAAAATACAAACAACAATACAGGAATACATACAAAAACATACATACCTTACAATACACATACAATACATACAAAACATACATACAATAATATATAACATACATACTAACATACAAAACAAAAATAAGAATACAATAACAAAAATACAAAAAAAAAATAAAAAACAAAAATACATACATACATAAGTACATAAATACATTACCACTCACATACATAATACTACATACATGACATACATACATACATAACTACAGAATACATACATACAGAATACACATAATACATACATACATACATAAACATACATATATAAAAATAATACATACATACATACATACAACATACAACTATCATACATACATACATACATCCATACTACATTACATACCATACATACATACATAACATACATACTACATAACATACATACATACAGTCCATACATACATACATTACATACATCATACATACATATATACATACATACCATACATAATACATACATACATACATACATACATACATAAACAACATAACATACATAACATACATACAAATAATACCTACATATCATACATTACATAATACATACATTAAACATCCGACTAACAATAACATAAATACATACATACAACATACAACATACATACATACATAATACAACATACATACATACATACTACCGACCGACCGACCGACCCGACCGACCGACCGAGCCGACCGACCGACCGATCCGACGCGACCGACCGACCGACCGACCGACCGACCGACCGACCGACCGAACGCGAACCGACGACCGACCGACCGACCGACGACCGACCGACGACGACCGACCGAGCCGACCGACCGACCGACCGACCGACCGACCGACCGACCGACCGGACCGACCGACCGACCGACCGACCGACGACCGACCGCCCGACCGACCGCCCGACCGACCCGACCGACCGACCGACCGAAACCGACCCGACCGACCGACCGACCGACCGACCGACCGACCGACCGACCGACCGACCGGGACCGACCGACGCGACCGACCGACCGACCGACCGACCGACCGACCGAACTCGACGCGACCGACGACCGACCGACCGACCGAACCGACCGAACCGACCGACCGACCGACCGACCGACCGACCGACCGACCGACCGACCGACCGACCGACCGACCGACCGACCGAATAATTTGGGACAGGTTAACTAATGACAGAATAACTAGGGACAGAATTACTAGGGACAGAATAACTAGGGACAGAATAACTAGGGACAGAATAACTAGGGACAGAATAACAATGGACATAATAACTAGGTACAGAATAACTAGGAACAGAATAAATAGGAACATAATACTTTGGAACAGAATAACTAAGAACAGAATAACTAGAAACAGAATAACTAGGAACATAATAGCTAGGAACAGAAAAACTGGGAACACAACAACTAGGAACAGAATTACAAAAACAGAATGACTAGGAACAGAATAACTAGGAACAGAATAACTAGGAACATAATAACCAGGAACAGAATAACTAGGAACAGAATAACTAGGAACATAATAACTAGGAACAAAATAACTAGGAACAGAATAACTAGGAATAGAATCACAAAAACAGAATGACTAGGAACAGAATAACTACAAACATAATAACTAGGAAGAGAATAACTAGGAACATAAAACTAGAAAGAGAATAACTAACTACGAAGCTCGTGCTTGTCTGAGCTAGACATTTGAAGACTTTTGCCCCCCCCCCCCCCACCCCCTTTTCCGGCCTACCCTCCCGCCGCCCCCCATGATATTTAAATCTGGTCTACCTGAGTTGAGCGTTTTTTTTTTTTTTCACTTTAAAATAACCTTGGCACTTACATCGGCACACTCTTCAACTGGTACCAGGCAAAATTCTTGGAAGTAAAGGCGACCGGCCTGATTTAGACAACATTACCCAGTGATTTGTCTATATAGACACGTGCCAGATGCGCTACTGACCTGTAACGCGACCTTCATTTTACTTCTTGAGTGAGTGTGTTTGAAGTAATTCCACCCGCATACTTTTGCAAGGGTAAAAGTCTTCCTGCCAGAATATCTTACGTCAAGGGGACCAAGTGCCGACTGTTACACACGAGATTTCCCCGCAGACTGGACAGAGAGACGCAGTCAAGTTATGTTTGTTTAAGGTTACTCTGGTCAGTTGTGGGTGTCCGTTTGAATTGAAGAGAACACTTCCACTAGTAATCAATGCAGTTACTCTCGTTGTCCTGGGAGCTGGATCCTGGCAATATACCCCCCCCCCGCCCCACCCACCCCTTTTCCCCCTGAAAATTATACGGGGAGGGATGGGGGAACTAGATGACGCCTATAATTATGTTGTATACTTAAGTATGAATCTATACGTTTAAAAGTCAATGGTTAAGCATCAGCAAGGAAATACAAATAAAAACTTGAGAGCCTGCATCTTCCTTGTAGCGATATACAAATGTTAGTGGTGGACTATCTCACAGTCCTTAAGTACGAAAATAGGGGCTTTTGAGCTCAAATGTTATAGACAGATTCTCGGAATACCATGGACAAAGACAAGGAGAAATACTGAAATTTCAACATATCTGAACATCAAGCAAGATTGGCTAATAAACAGCACCTTGTCTCGGAAACTGAAAGATTTTGGTCATATCAAGCGCCATGGCGGACTGGAAAAAGTAATAGTAGAAGGCATGGTACCACAAAGGAAGGACAGGGGCCGACCGACACGAAGATGGGCACTGGATATAAGTGACTCTTTGAGTATGAAAGTACATGAGGCATAAGAACTGGCAAGAGACGAGTTTCTTTCAAGCAGACCGTGATGAGAGCGACGTTTTGCACAGGACCTGCAACATGATGATAATCTTATGATTTCAAAAGTTTTATTATATCAGTTTCCCTATCGACTACTTTTGTATTATTATTATTATCATTATTATTATTATTATTATTATTATTATTATTATTATTATTATTATTATTATTATTAATATTATTATTATCGTTATTATTATTATTATTATTATTATTATTATTATTATTATTATTATTATTATTATTATTATTATATGCGTTTAATAATAGAGAAGTGTAGAGAATTTAATGTAAATCTGTTCTTATGTTTTGTGGATTATTCAAAAGCATTTGACTGTGTACAACATCAGAAGCTTTGGGAAATCATGAGGAATATGGGCTTTCCATCACATATAGTGCAGCTCATTAAAATGCTCTATCAAGACCAACAAGCAGCAGTCAGAATAGATGGAGAGACATCAGACTGGTTTGGCATCAAGCAAGGAGTCCGTCAGGGATGTGTGCTGTCACCGTATTTGTTCAACCTGTACGCCGAAAATATAATGAGAAATGTAAGAGATGATATTAACAAGGAACAATATGATGCCCTAAACATCGGTGGTCATGAAATACCAGAAATTCGTTATGCTGATGATACAGTATTACTATCAACATCACAAAATGGTTTAGAAAACTTATTAACCTCACTCCAAAGAAATAGTGAAAATCATACCTTATTTCTTAACACAGCAAAAACAAAGATAATGCATACAAACAAAACTGCCATGGAGAAGGAAATATATGTTAATCAGGAAAGATTGGAAGTGGTGGAAAATTTCGAATATCTTGGGTCACTGGTTACCAACAATGGTGACACAATGAAAGAAATTAAACGGCGACTATCAATTGCTCTTCAAAGACTAAAACAACTGAATAAATTATGGAATTGTACAGATAGAATTACAAAGGTCAGATTTTTAAGAGCATGCATCTTTCCCATTGCAACATACGCCTGTGAGACCTGGACACTTACTAAACAAGCGGAACAGCGCATAAATGCATTTGAATATAAATGTTACAGACAGGTTCTAAGAATATCTTGGGTAAAGAAAAGAACAAATGCATCCATACTTCAAGAGCTGAATATTGAAGAGGGTTGGCTAGTAAAGACAATAAAACAAAGAAAATTGAAATATTTTGGTCACTTGAAACGTCATGGAGGTCTAGAGAGAACAATAATGGAGGGGTATATGCCTGGGAAGAGAGGAAGAGGAAGGCCAAGGAGAAGATGGGTGCAGGATGTGGCAGATGATCTCCAGATGGGTGTATCAGACGCAGGACATCTTGCTCATGATAGGAAGGTTTTCCGGAGGGTTGTTATGGCAGCGAGGTTCCGCGAGGGACATGCTACTGAATGAATGAATGAATTATTATTATTATTATGCGCATGATTTCCATGTGATTACATGAAGAAATTTTCCTGGGTGACTTGGGTGTCCCTGTTTCACCATTCTAACTGTCCAGCTTTTATGTTTGTGTGAATAATAAGTGTAATCTGTGTTAACATGGCTATGATAGTATACTATCATAACCTGGGGGCTACCTTTTTATAGTAGTGGGGATGTCCAGCCAAGTGTGCCTAGGAATATTATATATTTTGTAGTGCTAAAGCTTGAGTTGCCCTACTCCTGAAATAAGTTGAGCGTATATTGGCCACGGGATATCCCTTAGACCAATACGAGCCAACGACTCAACATAATTATTTCAGAGTGCTGTTGGTTCTTAAGGAGAAATCCTTAAATCAGGCACATGACAGGAGCGGTATGTGACTTGAAGGAAACGACTAGTTTATAATCAAATGTTCTACTAGAACTGTTAGCATCCATACCTTCAGACTGTTGCTGTGAGAGACGAAGCACCTAAGGGTATGCCGAGTGTGCTATTCGTCGATTCTTAAATCAATAAATCAGTAAACACCAATAGATAGTCGCCCCCTACGATGTGCTTGTCAGGAACCAACCCCCCCCCCCCCCCCTTTTCCCTTCCTCGACAAAATAGGTTGCGTTTTGAAACCCACACGTGGAGAAATAAATCTGTCCCCTTATCTTTCAGCAAACGAACGAAAAAAGTGGAATCACAGCTTACACGACACAGGGTGGGAGTAATTTTCACAAACAGATCAAATAAATCATTCAAAAGGGAGAAACCACTAGTCTGATTAAAGCAGGCTCTACAGTCACAGTTAAAATTCAGAGGATCGACTTAATTGCACCAAGTTTCATCCTATGTCGCTCTACCTCTCTCTCTCTCTCTCTCTCTCTCTCTCTCTCTCTCTCTCTCTCTCTCTCGCTCGCTCGCTCGTACAGCGTACTCTGCAGCTCAGCTGTGGAATAATCTTCCACCGTAAAAAATAAATATCAATAACCCCTTTAGATACAGTCAGAAACTATTTGAATATTATCTCACTATAGACTAAACGCCCCCTTAAAAGATTATAGTATGTTAAGGCTATGATGTATTTCTTATAAAACATTTTTTTTTTTGGTGGGGGGGGGGGGGGGGGGGGGGGGGAGGTGGTTAAAAAACTGAAGCTTATTATTGTTTAAAACTGAAGATGTCAGTCGAATGCATTCCAATGTTTGTAACTAATATTTAATTGGTTTTGATGATGTTTATATTATGCAACCTGTAAGACTTACATCATTTTTGGAATAGGCTTATTATTAAACTCTCTAAAACGTTCAAGTAATGTCAGTATAAATTAGAGCTGTAATGAAC
This sequence comes from Candidula unifasciata, assembly GCA_905116865.2. NCBI lineage: Eukaryota > Metazoa > Mollusca > Gastropoda > Stylommatophora > Geomitridae > Candidula > Candidula unifasciata. The sequence continues at coordinate 239,182 of CAJHNH020005146.1, forward strand.
CTTGTTTTAATTTTGAATGAATCGTGGTTTAACTTGGAATAACCTTTGGCTTACTACCTATTGGCTTTCGCCACGGCTCACTCTCTGGATGTTTACTGCTACCAAACTTGCACTACTTTAACGTCTAGGGTTGACAACACGAACGCCGCTCAGCTTTTTGTTACATTCTGTCAGTTTATTCTGGTCCATTTATTTTACATGTTCAAACATTGTTCACACTTTATCACTCGCGACATATTCCAACACTAACTATTCGCGCGACATAAAGACGACCTCTTCAATTACTACAACCTTCTTCTCTGACTTCTCATGATCGACTGACCACGAGGCTAGCTCGGGCTTTCCCTCGCTTCCTCGACTAGGCACAAGTTTCTCGTGCTGTCCCTTGTTGCACAGACTTTCTGCTTCCCACTATGTAATCGTGAGGACCATGCAAAGCACCTCATCACAGAGCACATTCCAGAATTTGTAATTAGAACTTAGATATTGTAATTTTTTTTCTTTTCTCTTTCTTGTTCTTTTGTTTCTTTTCAATATTTCTCAAATTTTTAATTGTGCATTCCTCTTTTTATTATTATTATTATTAATTATTATTATTATTATTATTATTATTATTATTATTATTAATATTATTATTAATATCATTATTAATCACTATGAAATGAGGTACGAATGAAAAATTGTATGAAAGCAGAGCAGTGGAAGGGCAGAATGTTAGACGGGCCTGCGTGCCCAATTCTTAACTTTTTGAAAATAAAGTTTGTTCGTTCGTTCGTTCTCTCTGCAGAACGGCTAGCCGCATGCCGGGAGCATCGCAAAAAGCACGAACTCCATGGCTATAGCGACGATTCTCGTGTAACTTCATGAACTGAACAATGCGTCCATGAAACAAAACCACGACCTTCAAAGCACGAAGCAAACCACTTTGCCGAGATCCACCACAAGACGAACAGAAGCGAAAGGATCTGCCAGTAGCAAGATTTTTTGACCTTTTACCCAAAAAGATGTTGAGTTCGAATACGTATCGGGGCAGATTGTCTTCTAATTGACGCTGGCGGTGCAATGACTCCTTCAGGCTCTCATCACTTGCAGCCCTTTTCAGGGACACTGACAGATAATTCAACATTTTACATCCCTTTAAAGCCAAAGTGTCTGATAAAAGCGTCTGCAGTGTCTGTCATTTGCCAAAGTCTAACGTCTATTTCATGAACTAACCGTAAGCTTGTTACTTCGGTCTTGAAGGTGTACGGCTAATTAGCAACCGCAGCAACTAGAAACCAGACTAGAAAGAATCGTACTGCTAATCCCACACTTACTGCGGCTTCCATCTGTTGTCCGCACTGCTCAAGAACGTCTCAGGCTCATATCGGACTAATTAGCCACAGTCGTACTCATAATAATTGATCCTTACTACATTGGATGATAGTAGTTCTCAATCACTCGTGATGGAGGAACAACAGTCATCACTTGGTTCTCGAAAAACATCTCCTTCTCATAGAACATTGAAAATATCAGCAAGTTCATGGCACGTCTGCGCCCCGCCCCCCCCCTCTCCACCCACCCCTTTGCTTCTTTTTAAAGCAGGCGCTCCTATTTCTTTCTTTCATCACATTTGCCATCATTGACGACTGCGACGATTAACTCAGATGGGCAAAGTAAAAAGTATTTCAGTCTGAGAATAATTGTATTCTTGTGTACATCATAATCGATCATCATGTCCTTTACAGAACGTCGCTTTCCTTCGCGAAACGTCTGAAAGTCTAATTTCTGAAACCAGTAGTCTAGGGCTATGTATGTACTTTCATAAGCGATGCTTCCCGTGTGGTTTCCGGGGCCCTGTTATAGGGAAAACAAGAACAGACCCACTGCCTACCTAAAAGCATGTCGTAAGAGTCAAATAATTGGGAGTTTCCTTCGAAGTCGAAGTGCATCTGCCTGAGAGACAAGGAACTAGTAGTCTGCAAACAAATTAGTCATATCTGTCAAACGGATGTACACGTAAAACTCAGGTTCTGGAACAGGACTGCAGTCCAGAAATGCACGAACAACCAAAACTTTCCACTGAAGTTTACAGCTGGTGAATGCGAAAAAAAAAAAGAAAGAAAAAGAAGAAAACCAATGCATCTTCAACGTCTGTATCCACACTGGCGGAGTTCGGCCTTTATCTTGTTCTCCTAAAACTGCACACTCCATAGCCGTTCTGTCCGGGCCATCATGGCGTTTAACATGGTCAACATACTTCAGCTTTCCGGACAGAAAGGTGTTTATGATTTAATTCTTCTTCATGCTCAGATTAATTATAATACTTTACAATAATTTTCAAACCACAAACTGCATGTTTACTAGCTCAACTAGGTCCGGTAATTACTGCTCACTTTCGGCTAGAAGCAATGAGCTATCAGGATATTTCAAATGGATCAACACCATGGAACACAGGTGTAACCCAAAAAAACTCCGTTCTTCTTCTAACTCAAGTCTAAGTCTGAAGGAGCTTAGCACAGTGCACAGGCTCTGTAGCACCGGCGAAGATCCTAAAATAATTTGGGTGGATTTTCAACTTCAAATTTTACCCAGACAGCGCCGTTAGGTTCCACTTTTTTTTATTTCCAACTGTCAAGGGATTTTTTTACGTGCGCAACAATTCACACGGGCGACCGATCTGACTACCCAGAGACCAGCGAGAATAACTAGAAGTTAAGATCAGCGTGAAAAAATACCAGCACTTACTGGGGATTGAACCCGGAACCTCTAGCACCCGAGACGGACACCATGCTTCGAGTCCACGCAGTCCCCTGCGCCACAGTAAATAAGTGAATCATGGACAGTTGGACGATTGATTTTAAAAACAAAATCATTTTGGAAGTGGCAGAGATGTGCTTTTATAGACACATCATTACCACCGACGGACACAAAGAGTAATGAAGATGTTCACAGAAAACTGACTCACGATAAGAAAACTGAATACTCACATCAGAATGAGAGGCGGTCTACATTCTCCGATCATGTCATAAGAAGGAGAAAGTGGGAGTACATCGTGACCATGGGAGGGTTGAAGGGGAAAAGAGGCAATGAAAGACCGAGAGAGAGAAGATGCTGAACTGTTTGAAATAGTTGGATAACAAAAGGCTGTGGATAGAAATGTCTCTAAATGCCTCTCGGCATTGACTGTAAGAAAAAGAAGCCACAATGCCGCACTAAATTTTGAGAGAGCTGTATGTATTTAAGCCAAAGTTATAAAATGGCAAATGTTTTGGCAAATGCAGAATCTCATATGCGTGGCTAGAATGTTGTTTCAGTGATACACAGTGCTGCAAAAACAAAGAATTTATATAACTGTTGGCTTTTCATACAGACATTGCAAAATGTGCAGCCAGAAGATGTGATCATGTAAACAGATGAATCTATGTTGAGAAGCAGGAAACATGCACGGAGATTTAATGCAAAAGCGAATGGAAAAAAGCTTTCTCAAACAAAGCCTAGGATATAGTCTCACCGCATCTAGTTTGGAAATAGAAATGGGCCAGTCGAAGCATTGTTTCACCGGCCTTAGAACCAGCTGCACACACATACTATGATTGTAACAAGATCACAAACATAGCAGGTAGGTAGTTGTACCCCACCAGGACATCACACAAGCGATAAATACCCGGTCAAACTAAGTGCTACCATGCGGATGAGAATCACCCGTAGAGAGGTCCCGGAAACCCCTTTCAGCGTGCTAGGCCATATCTATAGCTAGGCCACATTTATGGCCCGGTCTTATACAGGTCCCCCGGCAGAAGCCAGGGTGGGGCTTCAAACAAACAAATTGCATTACTCATAGGGACAACTTCATGTTTAGATAATTATCAAAAATCACAAACATGCTGAAAAATATGAAGATAGGCATTCTCTGACTAGAGTGGCGGGAATCGCTTCAGTTAGCGTCCTTGGGATATTTTCTCCATGTGATGCAAGTGTTTTGAGAAATGAACAGCCATGGCGCCGTACAGCTGGGCAGTGATTTCATGCATGAACAGCTATGTGTGGTCAAGGCCATCACTATGTGTGGTCAAGACCATCACTATGTGTGGTCAAGGCCATCACTATGTGTGGTCAAGGCCATCACTATGTGTGGTCAAGGCCATCACTATGTGTGGTCAAGGCCATCACTATGTGTGGTCAAGGCCATCACTATGTGTGGTCAAGGCCATCATCACTATGTGTGGAGAGAATGGTGGGCAGAAAAGTGATACTCTGCACCAAGAGGAAATTCAAAATATATACACAATCAAACTGCTGAGATCGGAATATGAAAGCTTTTCGCTGGCTGTTGTAAGATGAAGCTTTTCGCTGGCTGTTGAAAGATAAAGCTTTTCGCTGGCTGTTGAAGATGAAGCTTTTCGCTGGCTGTTGAAGATAAAGCTTTTCGCTGGCTGTTGAAGACAAAGCTTTTCGCTGGCTGTTGAAGATAAAGCTTTTCGCTAGCTGCTGAAAGATAAAGCTTTTCGCTGGCTGTTGAAGATAAAGCTTTTCGCTGGCTGTTGAAGATGAAGCTTTTCGCTGGCTGTTGAAGATAAAGTTTTTCGCTGGCTGTTGAAGATAAAGCTTTTCGCTGGCTGTTGAAAGATAAAGCTTTTCGCCTTCTCCTGAAGATAAAGCTTTTCGCTGGCTGCTGAAAGATAAAGCTTTTCGCTGGCTGTTAAAAGATAAAGCTTTTCGCTGGCTGTTGAAAGATAAAGCTTTTCGCTGGCTGTTGAAAGATAAAGCTTTTTGCTGGCTACTGAAGATAAAGCTTTTTGCTGGCTCCTGAAGATAAAGCTTTTCGCTGGCTGTTGAAAGATAAAGCTTTTCGCTGGCTGTTGAAGATAAAGCTTTTCGCTGGCTGTTGAAAGATAAAGCTTTTCGCTGGCTGTTGAAAGATAAAGCTTTTCGCTGGCTGTTGAAAGATAAAGCTTTTCGCTGGCTGTTGAAGATAAAGCTTTTCGCTGGCTGTTGAAAGATAAAGCTTTTCGCTGGCTGTTGAAGATAAAGCTTTTCGCTGGCTGTTGAAAGATAAAGCTTTTCGCTGGCTGTTGAAAGATAAAGCTTTTCGCTGGCTGTTGAAAGATAAAGCTTTTCGCTGGCTGTTGAAAGATAAAGCTTTTCGCTGGCTGTTGAAAGATAAAGCTTTTTGCTGGCTACTGAAGATAAAGCTTTTCGCTGGCTCCTGAAGATAAAGCTTTTCGCTGGCTGTTGAAAGATAAAGCTTTTCGCCTTCTCCTGAAGATAAAGCTTTTCGCTGGCTGCTTAAGATGGTGATGGTTCTTATGAAAAAAAAAAAGAAGATATAAAATCAGAAATAAGAAGAAGACTAGGACTGAAATCAGTCATACAATTAATTAAAAAATAACAAATGAGATGGTTTGGCCACCTGACGAGAATGCCCTGGGACCACCCGCCACGGAGAGCCACGCTGAAGAAATATAACGAACACAGCGCACGATGAAGACCACGCAAACCTGGAGCGACACCATCAGGAGCAACCTAACAGAAATTAACACAAACTTGTACAATGCATTAGAAAAAGCGCACAAATGATCATTACATCTCCCACAACACCTCGCTGAGGTATATGGTGGAAGATAAGAAGATAAAGAAGATAAAGAAGAAAAAGATGATCAATTATCATTTCTATTTCCTAGTTACTGCTCCATATCATCATGAAAAATGTGAAGATAGGCCAGCTCTGATCTGAGTGGCAAGAGCAGTGTTGCCACTTTTCTTTGACAAAAAACATCTAAAAAGGAGTTTCAAAATATCTAAAAACATCTAAATTTGTGTGAAAAACATCTAGAAAAAACATCCAAATGGAAGGAGTCACAAATTACATAGCAATTGATATGACTTAACTTATAGAATCATGTCCCCATCTTTACTGAAGTCTGCCTTACAAGATCTACAGGATAAACTTAGCTTGGATGATGAAGTTGAAGTTTCAGATCCAAAATGACTGGAATGCTTTAGCTGTTCCAATTTCTTTTAATACCCAATCAGGGAGCTAATAAGTGGAACAGCCTTTTCCTACTCTTATCAGGTCGAATTTTATGGTCAAGATAGCATTTAGGAGGTCAAATTTAATTATGTTTCTTAGGTTAGATTTGATAAATTCACTCCAAATGAAAAACTTCTAGAAAACATCTACCATCTAAACGTCAAAAACGCCATCTAAATGCAAGGAAAACATTTAAATCTGGATGTAAAACATCCAAAGTGGCAACACTGGGCAAGAGCAGAAACAAACAACTAAGAGTTTCGTCATCATTGCCTCATAACATTGAGCGTTGCTGGGCAACCAGTTACCGGTGATTAATTAGATCCAGCCACCTATCTCGGTCTGATGCAATGATCTCCAGCATGTTTGAAAGCTGTCCATTCAGTTGTATCTATGTCTTGTGTGGTCTGCACATTGTCCTTGTCAGTCTTACGGGAACTATGTAGTATCAGTTTGGAAAGTTCGGAAGATCGTTTTACGTGTCCGCACTGTTACTTTTGTCTGTCTCTCTGTTTCTTTCTTCCTAGTTTTACAAACGAAAAAAAAAAAAAAAAATTCAGATCGTCACGTTTAACCAGCATCCCCGAAGGGGAACCTCTTGGTGATAATTGTGACCAGGTTATTTGCGCCACACGAAATGGCTGAACATTGCTCACCACCAAGTAGCCATAAAAAGGACTCTTGCAGTGTTAATGCGATCAAAGGAATCAGACTAAATACTGTCCCGACCGACGACGAGGCCAAGAGGCGACCCGGTCGCCGATGTCTCTTTGTTGTTGTTAAACGGACTTTATAGTTGACAGTACAGTGAGTGGTGATACGACGAACAACGTCATTTGGTCACTGTATGATTTGCCAGTTATCTTTTGTAAAAATGCATATGCTTGTTCTCTCCTGTCACTACTACCGTTAATAAACACACAACGTCAGGCCTGAAAAAAATGGAAAGACAGCATTAGGAGATGTCATGGGGAAATGAAGCTCAATTTATACAAAAGCTTATGGAGGAAAACATAGAAGATCCCTAACACCCCTTCCCCCTGTTTTTAAAAATCCCCATTTTTGACCATCAATTTCTTTTATGCCGGTAGCTTTTCTCATCATCATCGTCATGTAGCAGGTCCTTTTGCAGAACGTCGCTCTCATCACAGTCTGCCTGTAAGAAACTCGGTCTCTCGCCAGTTCTCCCGCCTCATGAACTTTCACACTCAAGGAGTCACTTATATCCTGTGCCCATTTTCGTGTCGGTCGGCCCCTGCCTCTCATTCCTGGTACCATGCCTTCTACTATAATTTTTTCCAATCCGTCGTGGCGCTTGATATGACCAAAAAACTTCAGCTTTCGAGAAAGGATGCTGTTTATTAGCCAATCTTCCTTGATGTTCAGATCTTTTAAGATGTCAATATTTCTCATCTTCTTTGTTCAAGATATTCTGAGAATCTTTCTATAGCATTTCAGCTCAAAAGCTCCTATGGTAGCTATTCTAATTGTCCTTATTGCTGCGAATACATGTAACTGCCAGAATTACTAACAATAATTGCCTGGAAATGGTCAATGAAAATAGAACAGTATATACAACAACGAGAAGGCGACAAACAAACTTATTTGGTCATGTAATGAGAAAAGAAGCACTAGAGAATATCGTGACGACTGGAAAGATCACTGGTAGAAAAGGCAGAGGCAGACGAAGAGAAATGATGGTTGATGGCTGGAGACAGTGGTATGAAGGAATATCATCAGTGGAATCGATCCAAAACACCAAAGACAGAAATCTGTAAAGATGTATGAACCCAGCTGGCAAGGCACTTGATGATGATGATGATGATGATGATGATAACGAGCTATTCTAAAACGTCACTCCTTTGTGTGTAATGATGTTCTTCTGATTAAGTGTAGGAATGGTCCCTGTTTAACACTGGTGACATCGGTGGACACTGACATCCTCCAATGAATGTAAAATTGCGACCACAAAGACTAAATGCCTCAGAAGAGCTGCGGGAGTTTCAAGGAAAGACAGAATACGTAATCACGAAATCAGATAAATGCTAGAAATAACGCCAGTCTTACACGTCATTAAATAATAACAAATAAATTTATTTGGACACCCAACAAGAATGCCCTTTTACAATCTGCCACAGCGAGCCACACTAACAGGTATAGAGCGAGGGAAAGACTTCGGAAAATATGGAGTGATGGCATTAAGAACAATCTTACAGAAATGAACATCAGTCTTAATAGTGCTCTTGACAAAGATAATCAACGAATGTTACATCTCCCCCCGACACTTCGATGAGGTACAAGGTGGAAGAGAAGAAGAACGAAAAGAAAACATTGGTGTTGGTGGGGAAAATAGAATTAATGCAATTCTGCAAAAGTCGGATTTTTCCGGGAACAGTCAAACAGCATTGAAAGAAAACACCGCCATTTTGAACGCACCTCAAAAAAAAAAAAAAAAGAGAGATTGAGAGTAAGGTTTGCTGATTATATGGCCGTATATCTTTTCTCTTTTCTCTGGGTAACCATCCTACCAAATGTGTCTGCTTGATGAATTATAATTCCGGAAGAAATAGCAGTCAGCAAGACAAAGATGTCTATATGAGACATTCTATTACTGAATACAGAGCAAATAATATGATATTGATGTTTGGTAAAGACTTAAATAATACTTTTAGACAGAACAATAGTAAGACAGTTGAGTTGAGTTGAGTTGATTCAAGACTTTACATCACAGCACTCGGGGCATTCCCATGCGTGCTCCGTCCTCATCTTCAGCAGCCAGTGCAGAGTTCCTGTACTGATGGTAGCGGTCACAGACTGTCCTCTAAGTGTAGTGAGTTACACCCAAGTGTCTCAATCTTTCCAGGACATAACAATATTGTTTCTCTGCTGATTGCGTTGCTTGCTCTTAAAGGGCTCTGACCACATCTGTGCTTTGCTGAGACAGCGCAGTCAATAAGATGCGAATGCCTGCCTAAGACTACGTTTTAAGACAGAGCATGTAATCAGAAAATGATGTACGTTGAAGACTGTTAGGGATTCTTTCAAGACTTTCTTTAAAGGATTGAACAAGATAGAGATGTCTGTCTCAGATTGTGTATTCTTAAAAACTGGGCAGATAGTCAAAAAATTGTTGTCTGTTAAAGATTGTGTGACTCTGTTGGACAAATCAGTCAGTAATAATATGTATCAGATAGGCATTCTTGAAAACAGAGCCTTAAGTAAGATAGCTATGTCTAAGACTTCAGTATTATTGACAAATCGTTTAGATCAGTAGTTCTCGACCTTCCTAATGCCACGATCCTTCAGTTCAGTTCCTAATGTTGTGGTGACCCCATAATAAAAGTTGTTTCCTTGCTACTTTATAACTTCAGGAAATATGAATTTTCTCATGGTCTTACTGGGAATGAAAAGAGAGTTGCTAAGGAAAATAAAAAAGAGACAAGTGAAATATTTTGGCCACATTAAAAGACATAACAGTATTGTAAAGATCCTCCTAGAGGGACAGGTTCAAGGTAGTCGAGCAAAAGGCAGACAGTGTTACACGTGGGAGGATAACATCAAGAGATGGACGAACAGCAGTATGAGTGAGTGTACATCAAGGGCAAGAGACAGGGCTTGTTGGAGATCCATTGCAGCCAACCTTCATTGTGGTTATAATATAATATGAGGTTTTACTTCAGCAGATAATTCAGAAGCGAAGGAAAGTGCCTTTGTACTGCATCAGATTTTGTTTATGTTTCGTTGTTTCCAGCTAGGGTGCGAAATGTGCTTTTTTTGGCCTAACTTGGGGTACAGGAAAAAACAAGTTGGTAGCTTATCCTTTACAGGAACTTCAAAACCAAGTTATGAATTTTAGCTATGTTTACATCTATTAGCATGCCACTGCTTACAAGAAAGGTAAGGGGGGGGGGGGGAGGGGTGAACTGCGTGGTCTCGAGGCATAGTGTCCGCCTCGAGTCTAGAGGTTCTGGGTACAATCTTCGGTAAGGGCTGAGATTTTTTCACGTGAACTTGGACTTCTAGTAATTCTCCCTTGTCTCTGGGTTATGAGATCGGACGCTCATGTTCATTGTTGCGCACGTAAAAAAAAAAAAAAAAATAATAACTTGGCAGTTGAAAATCGAATAGAGCTAACATAGCTGCCCGGAAAATGTGGAGTTAAAAATCTACCCAGTGTATTTCAGGATCCTTGTCGGTGCTACAGAGCCTGTGCACTATGCTGAGCTTCTTTGGACTCATACTTGATTTAGAAGAAAGAACGGAGCACTTATGGGTTACTACCGGTGTGCCGCGATGTTGATACGTTGTTCAAACCTCAAACCTGCTTACCGGAATGTCAACTCTCAATAACACCGTCGAAGCAAATGCATAACGATTTGCTACCATGTGTGTGTGTGTGTGTGTGTGTGTGTGTGTGTGTGTGTGTGTGCGTGTGTGTGTGTGCGCGTGTGTGTGTGTGTTGCTGTTTGTGTGTGTGTGTGTGGCAGGAAGTATTTTAACGAAGCGAACAGTTGAGCCCATTCCAGAGATCTCTTCCTGCCACACACACACACACACACACACACACACACACACACACACACACACACACAGCAACACCCCCCCCCCCCCCCCCCCCCCAAGTTAGGCCAAAAAGAGCAGATATCGCACCCCGGGGCGGGGCGTGCGTGTGTGTCTTCCTTTATTTATATGCATTTTTGGGTTCAAGTATAAAACCATTCTATTTATATTGTTTTTATGTTTTCTCAACGAGTGTCCTATCCAATCCCTGCTTCTATTCTTCACCTCTTGGTCCACTGGGATCGAATCTGGCACATGGAAAATACTTAGCACGGCGGTATGCCTTAGCCACAGACGCTGAATGTGATAGGGCGTTATTTTAGTTCAAAGCTGTTTCAAATATTTCGTAAAGTTATTTAAAAACCTTTAAAAAAGTAAGGAAAGTAGATCTCTCTATTCAATAATAAGAAGAAGACAATCACTGTTCTTCGTGTTCGGCGGAATAATTGGTCCCGCTATTCGTATTCGGCCGAATAGTGAAAATCCCTATTTAGTACAGCCCTAATTATTATTATTATTATTATTATTGTTATTTGATGTCTTGATAGGGTAGTCTGAAAGCTTGTGAGGCTGACTTTCGACGTGTCGAAGAAAACAAAATGTCATCTGTTTTGGAGAAATCCGTCGTGATAACATCTGTTGCTGAAGTTCAGGTGGTGTCGTGGGTAGTGTGCCTGCTCATTGACTTAACAACTGCCCCCATCTCAGCGGCTGACGCTCAACTAACCATCTGTGCAAACGACAGCAACTTTACCAGACAACCCGTCTCCGATGAAGAACGTCAGTGGTACCTGGATCACCTCCAAGAAGAGACAACAAGAGTCATGATCCCCGCGATTGTGTTCCTCACACTTCTGGCTTCGTCTGGTCTCATCGGCAACACACTGGTCATCATTGTATACGCCCGCAAGCCTCACTGGACAGGGACAGTGGTGTTGGTCATCACTCTTGCAGTGCTGGATCTGGTAGCTAACATTATCGCCATACCCGGTAAGTTGCTGTTGGTGGATCAGTGTGTTACACGTGTCAGTGAAGAGTTAAACGTGTTATTCAATAATTAAACATGTCATTTAAACATTACACGTTCAGCAAACCTAGTTAACTCGTTCAGTCCATGGGGTTTATTATCAGACCCCCAAGGGGTAGTAAAAAGAGAAATAAAGTCAGCGTATCTTGCGTTGATTGGGCTTCTATGTAGGAACCAATGAAAGCATGATGCGTTCCTTGGGACCTAAACAGTTAACTTTTATCCTAAAAATACCGAAACATCAAGAGTTTGTGTTTGCAACAGCAACAACAACAACAAAATCATGCTGAGGACTCAGATTATTGGGCCATAATTGTGAGCATGTTTTTCACTAGTGAGTTTACCTTAACGAGGTTTTACTTACATCACTGTCCGTGCGCTTATATATTTAGTTAGTTACTTAGTTAGTTTTGAGTTAGTTAGTTAGTTGTAAGATAGTTAGTTCGTTACTTAGTTAGTTTTAAATTAGTTAGTTAGTTGTAAGATAGTTAGTTAGTTATTTTCTTTTTCTTTTTTCTTTTTGTCAAAATCTGCTTGTGCCACTAGGCGTCGCAGTCTATCAGATGATCGGCAACCGAGCCAAGGCGCGCTCAGTTGCTTCATATGCCGTGATGTTATGAAGTCTCAAGTTGTCCGTGACTCCTTTAATCCATCTTCTTCTTGGTCTTCCCTGCCTCTTGGTGTTTCGATTTTCATGTTGTATGCTCTTGATGCTGGCATCGTTGGTTCCATTCTCATTAGGTGACCAAACCATTTCATTCTTTGCTTCTCAATAAATTTAACGATGGGTATGGTTCCAATAGTTCTTGTAATCACATCGTTTCTCACTCGATCTCTTCTGGTTTTATTCGCAGCCATTCTCAAACATCTCATTAGTTAGTTATTTACTTAGTTAATTTTAGGTTAGTTAGTTGTAAAATAGTTAGTTACTTAGTTACTTAGTTAGTTTTAAATTAGTTAGTTAGTTAGTTAGTTAGTTGTGAGATAGTTAGTTAGTTAGTTAGTTTTAAGTTAGTTAGTTAGTTAGTTGTAAGATAGTTAGTTACTTAGTTGTAAGATAGTTAGTTAGTTAGTTGTAAGATAGTAAGTTAGTTGTTAGTTAGTTGGTTAGTTAGTTAGTTGTAGGTTAGTTGTAAGTTAGTTAGTTAGTTAGTTAGTTAGTTAGTTAGTTAGTTAGTTAGTTAGTTAGTTAGTTAGTCAGTTAGTTAGTCAGTTAGTTAGTTAGTTAGTTAGTTAGTTAGTTAGTTAGTTAGTTAGTTAGTTAGTTAATTGTAAGTTATTTAGTTATTTTTAAGTTTGTCAGTTGTAAGTTAGTTAATTGTAAGTTAGTTAGTTGTAAGTTAGGTAGTTAGTTAGTTGCATAATTAGTTGTAAGTTCGTTAGTTATTCATGTAATACCAGCTCTAACCCCTCCCACCTCCATTTCTTTCTCGGCCCATATTATGGTACAGTTCAAGGAAACCATTAGGGATCCCTGGTAATTCCCTAAGAAATTTGGAAGCTACGAGATAGGGGTTGCAATAAATTAAAGTACCACATGAATACTTGTTCTATGCAGTCATGAATTTGTAAACGCACTATGAATTAATTTTTTTGACCGTGCATTTCAGCTGAGATATACGACATGTTTCACACATGGGACTTCAACAACCCGCATTTGTGCAGAGCTAGGCTCTTTACTTCAGCTTTCACAACACTCAGCGCGGGCATGATTTTAGTTGCAATCGCGGTGATAAGGTATTTATCTGTCATAATGTGTGACATTGTTTTGATCGCGCCGACGTTGTCAGTGCGATTAGAATTCCGATCATTTTATCAGGTGGCGCTAGTAATAAGTATATTGTAAGACCTTTGCGCGGCGCCCCCCCCCGCCCCCTAATCCCCCTATCTACACCGACCCAATCATTACAAAATGGGATGATATGAGGAGGGCAAAAAATAAAACATTTCTTCTTCTCTTCCATCATTTACCTAAGTGACGTGCTGGGAAGGTGTGGCTTGGGGGCGGGAAGGGGGGGGGGTGTAAGGATCGTTTGTGCGCTTTTTCTAATGTATTGTACAAGTTGGTGTTCGTTTCTATTAGGCTGCTACTAATGATCTCGCTCCATATCTTGCGTGGTCTTCCCCTTGCTATGTGTTCATTATATTTTTTCAGCATGGCTCTCTGTGTCAGTTGTACCAGCGCTTTCTCGTCAGGTGGCCAAACCATCTCTTTTGTAGTTTTTTGATGAATTTTATAACTGGTTTCAGTATTAGTCAGATTCTGAAACTACAAACTGGAAATGCAGACTTCTACCTGATCAATTATTACTGCCCAAGTGATCGTCCCCAGGCTTTAGACACAATTCCAGTGGAAGAAAAGATGATTCTATGTGGAGACTTTAACAGCCACTCACAAAGCTGGGGATATGACCATATAGACCAGAGAGGAGAGAAACTGGAGGAGTGGCAGGATGAGAACAGATTTGTTCTTATTAATAGGCCAACTGATCCACCCACATTCTACTCGAGGTCGTGGCACACCACTACTACCCCAGACCTAGCATTTCACTCTCCAGATCTGGAATGGAACATTAAACGAGTTGTTGGAAATCAACTGGGAGGCAGTGACCATCGACCGGTCTTCCTGAATGTAGAAAATGAGAAGGTCAGAGAAACTAGTACGCTGCCAAGGTGGAACTACAAGAAGGCTGACTGGACAATGTTCAAGCACCGTACCAGTATACTGCTTGGAAGTCTCAGCGTAGACCAGGATATAAACAAAGTAGTTAAAGAATTTAACAAATCCGTACTAAAGGCAGCAGGAGAATCAATACCAAGAGGTGCCCGTAAGCATTATAAACCATACTGGAGTAATGAGCTAGAAAATTTACATAACGAAGTAGAAACATCCAGAAAGATAGCAGAGACCAAGCCAAACCAAGAACATCACAATAACTACCAGCATGCAAAAGCAAAATTTGTAAGGGCAAAGCTGCAGGTTAGAAGGGAAAGCTGGCAGGAGAAAACAAGGTCGCTGAACTTTGAAAAAGACACAAGAAAGTTATGGAAGCTTGTGAAACAAATTAATGATGAGGACACAGGGTGGAACTCAAAGATCACGCTGCAAAAGGATGGAAACATGGTCACAGGAAAAGAGGCAGCCTTCCTATTTGCGGACACTTTTGCTTTAGATAACGACATTGAAATCAGTTCAGAGAAAAAACACGAAATTCAAGAAAAGACACAATTTAGAAGTCAGAAAGAAATAACATCAGAGGCGCTAGAGGTGCCAATTACACTTAATGAACTGGAGTTGGCCATTTCAAAGCTGAAAATGCGGAAGTCACCAGGAGCAGATGGTATTTCAAACGAAATGATCAGAAACTTAGGACAAGTAGCCAAAACAAAGCTTTTACAGATATTTAATGCTTGCTGGGCAACAGGGAATGTTCCACAGATCTGGAGAGAGGCAATTATGATACCCCTCATAAAGCCTGGGAAAGACAGTTCTAATGCCTCCAACTACAGACCAATCAGCCTCACAAGTTGTCTCTGTAAAACAATGGAGCGCATCACCAACCTCAGACTACAGTGGTACATTGAAAGTGAAAACATCATTACACCACAGCAGGCGGGCTTTAGAAAGTTCTATTCTACGGAAGACCAGACAACATACCTCTCCCAAGAAACAGAGGATGCTTTTCAAGATAAGAAACTGGTACTCGCGGCATGGATAGATTTAAGGAAAGCTTTTGATAAGGTTTGGAAGGAGGGGCTTTTGAAGAAATTGAGAAACTATAAAATAAATGGGAAAATGTACAATTGGATTAAAGCATATCTACATAACAGAAGAGCCCGGGTACAGGTTGATGGTTTTAAAAGCAAAAAAGTTCTACTGCGACAAGGCGTCCCTCAAGGTGGTGTCCTGTCGCCCACACTTTTCCTTTTATTTATCAACGATCTGGTTGCTGAGATACTAAATGGAATCAAAATGGCAATGTACGCCGACGACCTGGTACTGTGGTACACCAATGAACATGCAACGATAGCCACAAAAACACTACAGCGGGCTACAAATGCACTTGAGGCATGGGCCAATAGATGGTGTGTCAACATCAACACAGACAAATGTAGCACCACACTATTCACCCTCTCCCCAAAGCAAAAAGCCGGCACCATCAAAATGAACGAAATACCCCTGAGAGATGATAAAGAGCCCACATACCTAGGAGTCACATTTGATGACAGGTCGACATGGAGAAAACATATCAACAATGCAGCAACCAAAGCCAGGAGGAAGACAGCAATTCTAAGAAAACTAAGTGGAACCACATGGGGAGCAGATGGGAAAATACTCAATAAAGTGAACAAGCAGAGCATACTTCCACACTTGGAATATGGGTCAACTGCATGGTGTTCAGCATCTAGTACTACATTAAAGGAGTTAGACAAAGTGCAAAATCAAGCGCTCAGAGTCATCACAGTAGGGATGAAATCAACTCCCATATTAGAAATGGAGAAAGCTGGGAAAACACAGGCACTGAGAGAACGCAGAGATACAAAGTTGCAAATACAAGCTGAAAAGTTCCTCAGTATGCCAGATCACCCGATGGAAAATAGATTTAAGAACCTAGCCTTGGGACGGTTAAAAAGAAGCAGCTTTATACACCAAGCAAAAAGAATATGTAGACAAACTCCTGACCTTCCAGAAATTGTCTGCCCACTTAAAAGTATTCCGGAACAAACCCCATGGAGAGAAAAATGTAAACTAACGGTACAAATCCAGACAAATGTGAAAGGGATATTTGACAAGAAAGAGCAAGATAGTGTACAACGCAGAATGGCCACCCTCAGTTATATTGATGAAGAATACCCACAAGAACAATGGGTCAGAGTCTATACAGATGGGTCCGCAGAAAGTGCAGTTAGAAATGGTGGTGCTGGAGTGTACATCGAATTCCCAGATGGTACTAGGGATAAGTCCAGCGTACCAACCGGGAAGTACTGCCATAACTATGATGCAGAAACCCAGGCTATTAAGATAGCTACAGAGAAACTGCTAAATACCAACCTTGGCTTACAGTATGTGGTAATGCTCACAGATGCTAAATCAGTACTTGAAGCACTCCAGTTTAGGAAACTACCAGAATTGCAAACACTGCTAACACAACTCAGCGCTCAGCGAAGAGTCGTAATGCAGTGGATACCGTCTCATTGCGGAGTGCCTGGAAATGAGAAAGCTGATCAACTGGCAGGGGAAGGTGCGAAAAAAGAGCAGCCAGATGTACCAGTCACATACCACCAAAAGAAAAGAATCATTAAATCGATCAGGAAACCACCAGCCCCAGCACAAGACGACTATTTTATTATGGACAGACCAGAACAAGTCATTATTTTCCGCCTCAGAACAGGGCACAACCGATTACGTAACCACATGTACACAAAATTCAAGATAGGTGTATCAGCCATGTGCACCTGTGGAAATGTGCCCCAGACAGCAGAGCATGTACTCCAGGACTGCACCGATTTTGACACATTAAGGCAAACCTTTTGGCCAAAAAGAACAACAGTGGAACGTAAACTCTATGGACCACTGAATGAACTAACAACGACAGTGAAATTTATACAAGAGACAAAACTGCTGATATAGATAACTTATTTCAGGCGAACGAAAGAAGAAGAAGTATAAGTCTTCTTCCTATTTCTTCATTCGTGATTTTATCCCTTCTTGTCACACCGGAAGCTCTCAGAATACATCTCATCTCTGTTGTTACAATTTTACGGTTGTTAGTTGTAGTAAGGGTTCATGTTTGGCACTGGTAGCACAATGATTAAATAAGTAATGTTACCACACCAGGACACTACACAGAACGATAAACACCTGATGACACAAAGTGTGGATGAGAATCACCAGTGGAGAGGTCCCGGAAACCGCGTTCAGACATTTGACCATATTTATGACCAAGCTATATTGCGGCCCCAGGCAAAGAGCAGGGAGGGACTTCAAATAACGAAAAATTAAATCCCACAAGTGGATGACTAGGATAACTGGCAGCACACTGTCGGCCAAAAAACGGTTATTTTTAAGTGCTGCTAACTACAACTTGAGACAAACCCGCACATAATTGAAAATGTCAAAAAACGAAAAAAACTAACAAGTGCTAATTTTGTGTCTAAATATCAGAGTGATGGTTCGTTGGTACTGTGTCGTCTTGATGAGATCTTCTATTGTTTGTCTGATGTTGAACAAGGCACAACGGCGAGCACTACCCATGTCAAATCGCAGAGGCCTAGCTAGTAGCCCATGGATTATTGCCAGTTGTTTTGTTCTATTGAATCGTGGACTATCTCCCAGTCCTTAAGAAAGAATAGGGGCTTTGGAGCTGAAATGCTATAGAAAGATTCTCAGAATATCTTGGACAAGGAAGAGGAGGAATACTGACATCTTGAAAGATCTGAACTTGATGAAGATTGGCTAATAAACAGCTCCTGTCTCGGAAGCTGAAATATTTTGGTCATATCAAGCGCCATGACGGATTGGAAAAAAATTTACCAGAAGGCATGGTACCAGGAAGGAGGGGCAGGGGCCGACCGATACGAAGACGGGCACAGGATATAAGTGACTCCTTGAGTATGAAAGTACCTGAGGCGGGAGAGCTGGCGAGAGACCGAGTTTCTTTCAGGCAGACCGTGATGAGAGCGACGTTCTGCAAATGACCTGCTACATGAGGATGATAAGTAAACTTACTTGAATAGTACTTTTTAAAGATGTCAATATTTCATTTGTTCTTGATCTGTGGGATTGTAAGCATCATTCTATAGCATTTCAGCTCAAAAGCTCTTATCTTCTTTCTCAATGATAAGCGTTGGTTCACGACTCACATCAGCGGGCTGCTACAATGAAAATGCATGCCCTCAAAACTTTGCCCTCGCCTTCCTTGCTGGTGCAACAATTAAAGTGAATAGGCCTCGCAACTGAATACTTTGAAGCAATAACTAACTAGAACTCAGCGAGTTTAAGACTGATTTTTCTTCTTCTTCTTGTTCTTCATTTCATTTTTGACTGCGTCGAGTGTCGCGGGAGATATAGTTGTGATTCTTGCTTTTTTGGCGCCTCGACCAAACACACGCCTTTGCTGTTGTTAGTTGCGTATCCTTTACATGGTGTTGCAGAACCAACTCCAGCATTTTTTTGGCTGTTGTGGTTTTTCTAGGCAAATTTACGTCCAATAGTTTGCCATAGCTTTCTGGAGGGGTCGACTTCTCGATACCAGCGCAAGATGCAAGGTCTGCAGCTAGAATCGAACCCGGGACCTCGTCATTACGAAGCACGTTCGCAACGAATTAGCTCTTCCGGAAGTTATTCAAAACTGAAGGGGAAACAAAGGCGGACTTTTAACCAGATGGCAACTGGTACTGTCGGCAAATCAGCTCTTTGTTGGCTACTGAGGAAGGGGACTGAGCACGTGTGGGAATGTCCCGAGTGCAGTGATGACACTTCTTGATTCATACCTGCAGCATAAATAGACCTCTTATCTTATATTTCTATCTGGTTCCTGGTCTACCTTGTCCCCTAGGCCCTCCTCCTCCGTTGGATTATGCCTTGTATCTTATCGTGTCACAAGGCATTCTCTCTAAGTATGTCTCATGGGAATCGAGCAGGCAGATAGACTGGCCGGTTCCGCATGACTTGATGGTGAACTGATGAATGACAAACTAGAGGTTGTGAAAGCCATTTGGGAGTGGGTGAAACAACGCGGAGGCAGAAATGGATCTTTATCGTTTGAGGAGAATGGCGCGGAGGAAAGATACCAGGGAATTTGGCCGACGCTCAACATTCAAGGGAGAAGCGAGACGGATATACAATCAGACTGTTACTGGTGCCATCGAAATTAGAAGTCTTTGAAGGCTGCTGAAGATGAGGACTGGACGCTTTTGGGAGTGTGCCGCCTGCTGTGAGGTCGATTCCTAATTCAACATTCAACATTCTAAGTATGCAAACCATTTGCTCTGCTGTCTTTGGACGCAATTCAGAATGGGTTCTCTCTCGCTCGCTCTCTCTCTCTCTCTCTCTCTCCCTCTCTCTCCCTCTCCCTCTCTCTCTCTCTCTCTCTCTCTCTCTCTCTCTCTCTCTCTCTCTTAAGAAGTAATTTCTGACTATTGTATTTCTTTTGGTCAGCCTTGCCAAGTTTTATTTCCCTCTTTCACTGCTCAGAATGTTTAAATCTGTCACAGGTATCGAAAAGTGTGCTGCCCACATCGGTGGCAAATCAACCCTAGGGACGCAAAGGTGATCAGCATCGTTGTGTCTTTGCTTGGAGCTTCGTTTTCTGCGCCGTATGCTTTCATCAAGGGTCGCAAAAAAAAACCGACACCTTACCCTGATATCGTGGCGTACGAATGCACAACGGATGACGAGTACGCCAACACAATTTACCCATTGGTCATCTACGTGTTTTTTCTGATGCTGTACATTGCTTGCTCTATTTCCGTCTCAGTACTGTACATTCTCATAGGGGCAAAAGCCTGGAAACACAGTAAAATGTACGGCGGTGCCTCTCCGGCGGTATCCATGTATCCGTCACCGTATACAAATAGTTATAGGGGCGATTCAAACGCTGTTGAGCGATGCTGCAACCAAAATAAATGTAACTGCACTAGGTGTGAAAGTCCTTGCAGCAGCAGTGTAAATATGTCGACAAGACCCTATACCGCTGGTCAGAGCTCTAGCCATTTTGACAATTATGAAATGAAATGGTTTCGGGTAAGTAGCGAGAAGAATGAAGCCCCAATTCGGTGTAATATCCCTATTTTCTCAAATGGGATTGAAGTTCATGCTCCGGTGGTAGCTGAGTTGTTTGTTCAGTTACACAAAACACAACTTGCTATAAAGAACCATTCTTGTCATGAAAACAGACAATATAATGCAGACAATAGAAATACCAATCAGACACGTTATGGAGAAGACATGCGGACTAACAATATTAGAATGACTTGTGGCAAAGACTCTGATGTCAAAATAAAAACAGTAAAATTTAACCTTGGCGATACTGACACAAATGAGAAAAACACTGACAACTGCACAGATGGATTTCATAATGCAGAATATAAACTGAAAGCAACGACGACAAATGACACATCTGTGAACTTTTTTCACTCAAATAAACCTTCAGTAAAAACTGTTTCTCTATACGACAAATGTGTTCCAAGTTTCAAGAGAGTAGAAAACGACAGACGTTGTGCGATATCAATGAAAACTACTGTGAATGAATTTGACCCTCTGTCGCTGTTAAGATGGCTTAACGTTATATGTTGTCCTTATGAGATGCGCAGTAAAGTTTGCTTAAACACTGTCAAAAGAGAAACGAGTCTATGTTTTAGACTCTCTCCCCACAACCTCCTTCAGAAAACTGACTGGCTGAGATTTGGTGTCATTAGAGCTATGACAAGACAAGCTGAGACGTCACCAGAAAACCTTGATGACAGTGCTCCAGGGTGCAGTTCAGTAGTTGACAACACCGGATATCCGGTTCACATTTCTGGATCCAAACATGGAAGTTCGTTACAGGAGAGGATCAATATGGAGTTAGCGACGACACTATTCCGAGATCGGCTTCGAAACAAAATGCTGCGAAGGGTGTCTACCACACTTACGTTTGCAACTCCAGGAAACACATCAAATAGATTTTCCTGTTGGTAGGACAACCGTTATGTTATTTATTATTAGCGCCTTCTACATCCTTTGTTATCTTCCTCATTTAACAATAATGTTTATTCAATTAATAGATAAGGATGCATTTAAAAACAGATCTACAACAGACTGCATATTCTATCATCTTTTCCTGCGTACTTTTTTCATAAACTGCGCCGTTAATCCTATTGTCTACAGTTTGTTTGATGGCAACTTTCGACGAGAGTGTTTCAAAATACTTCGATGTTCGTTCACACATAATATGGACATTTACTGATAAAGTATAGTCTATTATCATCTGATGTCTGTGCAGAACGGAAGAAAACTATAGTTTCCGTTCGATAGAATCTCTAATGTCGAGCTTTGCGAGAGAACTAAACACAATCCAAAGAAATAAGAAGCCAGAAACGGATGCTAGCTTTGGATAAAAAAAACAATTAAAAACCTGATAATTAAATAACTTGAATATCTTTGCACTTTTGAAGACAGAAATAAAGAGTAAGCAGGTGAAATGTTTTGACATCAGTAAAAACATATCACTCTTAGAGAAACCATGCTTACATGAAAAGTTTAAGTAAGAGAGCAAGAGATAGACAACGATGTAAGTGGGAAGAAGGCAACATCAGGAGCGATTAGCTATCAGTCTAAGCAAGCGTACAACAACCACGAAAGGACGATGAACGTTGGAAATATGTTGCCTTTAATGCAGAGAGGGCATCTGAGTGGCTGATTAAGAAACAAGTCAAGAAAATCGTTCCAGTCTATAGAATCCATAAACGTGCGAGGATTCCCATACACCAAAATTTCCATACACCAAGATTTTTACATGATAACTCGTTTTCCCCTTACTATATGGCCGTTCGCCAGAAGCTGGGGCTTAGGCACAATGCACGTTGTATATTTTATTCTCCCAGTATTATGCAAGTGTCGGCTCTGTGGCTAAGTCGATGCGAACGCTTCCTAATGCCGGGATGCCGGGTTCGATCCCAGCTGCGAGCTTTGCGCTTGCGTTGGTTTCGACAGTCGTATCAAGAAAGCCGACAGTCCAGAAAGCAATGGCAAACTACTAAACTTAAATTTGCCTAGAAAGACTACACAATAGCCAGGGGCTGTTAGGGTTGGTTATGCAACGTCCTGTAAAGGATACGCAACTAACCTTACTTATGCAAGTTTTATAAATACATTAGGTGGCTTTGCGCTGTCAGATGAACAGTTTAAAATTAGATTTTGACTTCGCTGTTTGCATCACCCCCTCCACAGTGCAGCCGCTTAATTTCTAAAAAGCCTAACCCCTACTTCCATGCCCCCCCCCCCCCTCTTTTCCCCCAACCATCACAACCAAGTATAAAAGTGAATTATATATTTAAGGGTTGTAGTTGCACAAATATTAGTTCAAACATTGTATTTTTCCCCATTCAGGAAATTATTATTTATAGGCATTTAAACAAGGCTTAGGAGCTGGAACCCCTTTTCCTTCTTAAATTCTCCCCCCCCCCCCCCCCCCCCGCCCAACTCCCCCTTCCCCTTTCCGCCCCAAGTTTTCACTGTGTCAACGGCTCTGCTCCACATTTTTTATATCTCTTGGAGAAAATCTTGGTCAAAGGTATCCCGTTACCTCCAGGATGCTCTGGTTCTCTGGATGTGGGAAGCGGATAACATCTCAGTTTACCCAACGCTTTTAATATCTTCCCTGATCCTTTCTTTCCTGCAGCTAAGCCACAATTACAATGGGTATAGAGCGAGCGGAAGACCTCGAAAAATACGGAGTGATTGCCTTGCAGAAATAAACATCAGTCTTAATAGTGCTCTTGACAGAGCTCATCAACGAACGTTACATTTCTCCCCGATACTTCACTGAGGCACAAGGTGGAAGAGAAGAAAAAGCAAGAGGGAAATTAAAAGAAATAGAAAGAAAAAAAAAAAACACTATGAAAGAGCAACCAAATTAGGAGCCTTTAGACAATCAGTATAGGTCGCCTTCTTTATGGAAAGTTTCGGTTCATTATCTCGTCCTGTCTGTTATCGTTTCATTACAGCTTTTTCCCATAAATGTTTGTTTTAATACACGGAGGTCGTCGCCTTAACACGTGAGCCACCTGAACACCCGCCCGAGAGCTCCCACAAACACAGGCTCCATGTTTATCTGTGTATGTCAGGTGACCATTTACACGTCATTCCTATCAGTTGTTGCCGTAGAGGCTCCAGCACACTGATTTGACCAGTGGCCATAAAGCTGTTAATACGGCCCGGGGTAGGGGGGGCGGGAACTGGAAAAGCTGAAAAAGGGTGGAGGGCTGATGAAATGGCATGATGGCTTGGTCATAGGCATGGGGCCAGACAAGAGCTCTAACCTGATCCGCCATACTGCTGATCGTGCACAGTCATTACTGGCTTCGCTTATCGGCACTGCGTTTGATTAATGATGACGATTTTACTTTTACCAGCGAGAATCCGGTGCTGAACAATTTCGTTATTTCGTTGAAAAGAGGTCAGTGAGCATCACAGTTTGGAAAACACTGGGTTCCACATACTCTTGTTTAATTTACAACGCACCCTACGTAACTTCTGGGAATTGTTTTTGTTGACTGAAAATATACGGCAGGACATTTCTTTCAGAATACAGCCAATTGGTATAATACTGAGAATAATGCCATCTGGTCTAAAACTATCGGGCTATGTTTAAGCGCATGTATATGTGTGTATATAAATATGTATGTATGTATGTATGTATGTATGTATGTATGTATGTATGTATGTATGTATGTATGTCTGTCTGTCTGTCTGTCTGTCTGTCTGTCTGTCTGTCTGTCTGTCTGTCTGTCTGTCTGTCTGTCTGTCTGTCTGTCTGTCTGTCTGTCTGTCTGTCTGTCTGTCTGTCTGTCTGTCTGTCTGTCTGTCTGTCTGTCTGTGTGTGTGTGTGTGTGTCTGTCTGTCTGTCTGTCTGCCTGCCTGCCTGCATGGATGGATGGATGGATGGATGGATGGATGGATGGATGGATGGATGGATGGATGGATGGATGGATGGATGGATGGATGGATGGATGGATGGATGGATGGATGGGATGGATGGATGGATGGATGGATGGATGGATGGATGGATGGATGGATGGATGGATGGATGGATGGATGGATGGATGGATGGATGGATGGATGGATGGATGGATGGATGGATGGATGTATGTATGTATGTATGTATGTATGTATGTATGTATGTATGTATGTATGTATGTATGTATGTATGTATGTATGTATGTATGTATGTATGTATGTATGTATGTATGTATGCATGTATGCATGTGTGTATGTATTTCGAAAGAAATATTCTGGCATATATTATTAGTTAGCAAAAACAATGCTCAGACGTTATGTCAGGTGGGTTGTAAATTAAAAAAGGAGTATGTTGAACGCAGTGTTTCCCAAAATGTGTGTTGCTAACTGACTCCTTGTCAACTAAACAACAAAATATATATGTATTCACACTCACATATATGATGTATGTATTAGGTAGGTAACCTTATTATGTTTGCACTCATGCTATCTCGTAGTAGTTTAAGTAATAAACATATATTCAAACAAAATAGTACAAAGATGTTAATTTTAGTGTTTGTATTGCTAAAAACATTTCTATAGCTGTTTGGGTAGAAAATTAACCTAATTGCCTTTGTGGCCCGAACTTTATTTTTAATCAACAAACCCAGAAGAATCGTTGATTATTAAGCACTTTGATCTTAGTAATTAGGACAGATCTATAAGTGCTCAGAACTACTTATCAGTAACTCAACCAGAGAAGAGGCATTTCTGTTTTGATTAAATAAACGTTTGCGTCCAGAGTGAAAAGTTCCTGCCTATAGCTCCAGCTTCAGAGACCACAGGTTAGAAGCATTGTCTGTATATTTTGTCTCTGGTTTATGCTGAAGTGCTGGGAAATGAACAGGCAGACAGACTTGCTGGCACTGCACAACATGATGGAATGCTGATACATGATAAGGCAGGCGTGGTTAGGGCTTTGTGGGAGAACGTGTACAAGTCGGAGGAGCTAAAGGATCACCACAGTCTGGTGAGAGTGATGAAGCAGAGGGTGACGAGGAGATCTGGTCGGTTTTCGACGCTCAGAGGAACGAACATATAATCAGAATGCTCTCGGCATCATTGTTATTTGCAATTTACGCTGGCTACCGAAGACAGGGACGAAGCGCTTATGGGTATTCCCCTAGTGATGTGACGTCGGTTCTTGAATCAACCCAACTCAGCTCCGACCAATCTGGTCGGTAAAAAGGAACCATGGTTATTTCAGTGTTATTCGTTGTAGTATACATGCTCGTATGGTATTGGTGACATTTCTGTTCTACACTTTCGACTAATTACAATAACTGTAATAACTGCCAGATAATCTGCATGCTCGTTGTCTCAAACATCCAAAGATGCCTGCAGTTTTTACCAGTTTGTTGGCGCCTGATTGTTAGAGAAGAATACATTGAGAAATATTCTATTGTGCAAAGAAAACACAAACGATAAAATGCCCGCATTGTTGAATTGCACATTTCGCAGCAAATTTTTAAGAGCTTACTATATTCATTCATTCAGTAGCATGTCCCTCGCGGAACCTCGCTGCCATAACAACCCTCCGGAAAACCTTCCTATCATGAGCAAGATGTCCTGCGTCTGATACACCCATCTGGAGATCAGCTGCCACATCCTGCACCCATCTTCTCCTTGGCCTTCCTCTTCCTCTCTTCCCAGGCATATACCCCTCCATTATTGTTCTCTCTAGACCTCCATGAGCTTACTACAATAAATAAATTGTTAGTGCTGTACGGTCCTGACGAGATAAGCCAAAAATGCCAACCAATAAATTCTTCACTCTGGTCTGAGGAGGGACGAAGCGTACACAGTAAGAATCCACTTCACTTTACAATGTGTATAAACAACTAGGCTTACGAGGAACTGAACGCAAACGAACAATTAAACAGCTGGGCGAGGTTGCTGAGAGGGCCTCGAGCTGGCTCTGGACACAACGGAACGTTGTGGGGGACGGGCCTCGTTGAGCTAGTGCGGGTGTCTAGTGGAAAAGAATGTCTTATCCCTTAAAGTCCATCGTGTCTGAATTGTCTGCCAGTGTCCCTCTGACACCTGCCAACAAAGTCCAACATGTGTCCGGTAAACCAAACGTAAGCTTGCCACCTGGTCGTCCAGGTATGCAGACTGCTTTAATTATGCTACCGCAAAGACTTCTTATCTCACAGTACCTTTTGCAAACTCACCAATTCGTCTTGTCCTGTCCGATAACATCCGGTAATTTCGTGCAGCAGGAGAAACCAACCCTGAGCTTCATGAACTCAGGTTGGCCCACTCTCTGAAAATGTCTAGGAGCTTGTGGGCCGAAACATTTGTCGACGAGAGGTTACTTCTACTGATGATTGGTAGACTCCTGCTGTACATGCTCCCCTGTGGAGTTTCCTCTTACTTAGTGCGTCTTCTTTGTTCATAGACAAAACAGATGTGGTCAAGGCCCTTTGGGAACAACCAGCGGAGTAAGAAGCGAAACAAGGTTATTATGGCCTGGAGAGAATGAGGTACCTGGGATGTGACCATGGGGTCTGGCCAGCTCACTGCACTCAGAGGAAAGGCAAGACGGACATTTAACCAGATTACGACCGGTACCATTAGTATTGGAACTCTGTGCAGGCTGCTGAAGATGAGGACGGAGCACTAAAAGGAGTGCTGCGATGTCAATTCCTGACTCAGCTCAACTCTTTGATCCTATTTACAACCGGAAAACCTTGCTTTTGAACATTTTGTTGTTGTTGTTTACTTTGAACGCCGCATCAAAATTAGTACCAGTTACAATATTGTCTGTGTTCCTAGTTATTTATTCACTTCACATCCAACTTCTGAAGAACATTAGAACAAGCATTAGCACGCAGTATGCCTATAAATTACAAAGGAATGATTTTTTATTTCTATCAGTTGCCGCAAATATTTGCTTCCGAATGTATTTCACTTTCGCTAAATGACTTCTGTGGTCCTACATACTTCATTTGCATATGTTATCTGATTTGATTTGATTCAAGAACCGACATACAACACTCAGGGCATTCCCATAAGCGCTCATTCCCCATCTTCAGCAGCCAGCGAAGAGTTCCGATACTAATGGTTCCAGTAGCATTCTGATTAAACGTCAGTTTTGCCTTTCCTCTGAGCCTCGAGCATCTGCCAGAACCTCACATCACTCCCCGCTGCATCAGTCTCGCCAGACTGTGATGATTTGCATATGTTAAAACTGAAATAATATTAGAATGGAAAATACATAGCTTGGTATTAAAACAATACAAATGGAAGTTCCATATTTT
Organism: Candidula unifasciata; assembly: GCA_905116865.2. Taxonomy (NCBI): domain Eukaryota; kingdom Metazoa; phylum Mollusca; class Gastropoda; order Stylommatophora; family Geomitridae; genus Candidula; species Candidula unifasciata. Next base: position 266,805 of record CAJHNH020005146.1, read on the forward strand.
ATTTAAACTATTAGAAGCTGCTGATGACATGCCAGTGTGTGTCTTTCTTTTTATTCCCTTCATTGTCTAAATTACTACATAAACAAGTAACGTGTTTTCTTAATACAACATTTGCGTGCAGAATATCACGCAAACACATAATACAACATCTGCATGCACAATAACACACAAACACATATTGCAATATATGCATGCATAATATCATACAAACACATGATACAACATGTGCGTGCATAATATCACACAAACACATAATGCAACATGTGCTTGCAGAATATCATACAAACACATAATACAACATATGCGTGCATAATATCATACAAACACATAATACACTATATGCGTGCATAATTTCATACAAACACATAATACACTATATGCGTGCAAAATATCATACAAACACATAATACAAATGTTGCATGCAGAATATCATACAAACACATAATACAACATATGCGTGCAGAATATCATACAAACACATAATACAACATTTACATGCAGAATATCATACAAACACATAATACAACATTTGCGTGCAGAATATCACACAAACACATAATGCAACATATGCGTGCAGAATATCACACAAACACATAATGCAATATATGCATGCATAATATCACACAAACATATAATGCAATATATGCATGCATAATATCATACAAACACATAATACAAGATATGCTTGCAGAATATCACACAAACACATAATGCAACATATGAGTGCAGAATATCAACAAACACATAATACAAGATATGCTTGCAGAATATCACACAAACACATAATGCAACATATGAGTGCAGAATATCAACAAACACATAATACAACATATGCGTGCAGAATATCATACAAACACATAATACACTATATGCGTGCAGAATATCACGCAAACACATAATACAATACATGCTTGCAGAATATCTTACAAACACATAATACAACATATGTGTGCAGAATATCACACAAACTTCTAATACAAAACATGCGTGCAGAATATCACGCAAACGCATGCACGCGTATATATGTGTGTGTATATATATTTTATACATATATATATATATATATATATATATATATATATATATATATATATATATATATATATATATATATTTATTTATTTATTATATTATACATATATATATATATATATATATATATGTATGTGTGTGTGTGTGTGTGTGTGTAGTAGGGTGGAAGCGACGAAGACTACAGTACAACAGATTAAAGGTCTTTGAGAGGTTTATCCTGGTTTGAAAATGCCAACTGGCAAATAGGGTAAACATTGGCAGTTAATAGATTTGACCGGAAGATGGAGAAAAATCAGCCCACGGGGTATTTAAACGGCCGACTGATTTATTTGGCCCTTCTCCTATCTGGTAGCCGCTTCGGCTTGTTACGGTCAAAACGCCCTGTTGTCGTTGTCGACTGCACTTGGTCGCAACGTACAAAATGTACAGGTGTGTCAGATCGAATGGCTGGGCGTCGCTAGATTTGGCTCGGCTCAGGGTACGTTTCCTTTGGTTAGATTTAATATTAATTGTCATTAACATTCTTATCAAGAAATAGTTAAATGGTAGATTGCTGTATGTTTGAGGTTTTGTTTCAGCACGTGGTCGTTTATGTCGTAACTTTTGTCCATGCTGATGTGAAGTTCAATAAAATTATGTTCAACGTTGTATTCATAGTTGCAGTTGTTTCCTTCAGCTTAGGACTAGTAGTTAGTGTGCTTAGTAGTTTTCTAATTTAGTTTATTTGTTACCTGGACTATATTAGACTTTACACAGAAGATCTCTTGCCTGGACTAGAATATTATTGTTTCTAGCCCCCACCTAAACGAACTAACTATTTTCCTCTTTTTTTTAGTACCGTAGGCTTTCTCCCCTGGTACCACTATATATATATATATATATAAGGGCCCGCAGCTATATATATATACATATATATATATATATATATAAATATATATTTATATATATAATTTTACGCAAAAATTCAATGCACATGCATGCATACCCCATGTATACACACTCATGCATAATACAGCCCTAATATAAATATACACATACGTAAAGTTAGTTGCGTATCCTTTAAGGACGTTGCAGAACCAACTCCAGCATTTTTTTGGCTACTGTGGTTTTTCTAGGCAAGTTAATGTCCAATAGTTTGTCATTTCTTTATAAGCGGTCGGCTTCTCGATACCACTATCAAAACCAAAGCAAGGCCCACAGTTGGAATAGAACCCGACACCCCAGCAATACGAAGCGCGTTCGCCACGCCTAAGCCACAGAACGCACATACGTACACACAAGCACTCATTTGTACACACTCATTAGTAAGCATATTGTATATCACGCAGCTTGTCGAGGGTGACTACATCGGTTCTTCTTCTTCTTCTTCTTCTTCTTCTTCTGCTGCTGCTGCTTCAGCATTCCGAGCCCTTTTGGTTCATTGCTGCAAATGTCACCCGCCTCCACTCTTCTCTCTGGTTGGCCTTCTCTTTCCAGTTGATGACACCAAGTGTTTGCAGAACTACATCGGTTCTGCGATGGTTTAATATGTTTCCTTGGCTGTCTACATAGTGCTTTTTTTTTTTTAAAAAAAAAACTTTATGTCAGTCTCACCATGGTTGTGGATTCACAGTTATAACTAGGTTCTAGCAAATACCTTTTATCTCTCTTAGCGATTCCAGTATATCAGCCTGGTCCATGGCTAGTCAGCCCTCCACATGAAGCTGTAAAATGGTTAGTGCCTTGTTGGAGAGCGTGTACAGTTCGGAGGAGCAGATGGATCACCACAGTCTGGTGTGTTTAATGCAGGGGGGAGTGACAAGAGGTTCTGGCAGATGCTCGAGGCTCAGAGGAAAGGCAAGACGGACGTTTCATCAGAATGCTATTGGCACCATTAGTTTCGGAACTCTTCGCTTGCGGCTAAAGTTGGGGACAGAGCGTTTATGGGATTTCCCCGAGTGCTGTGATGTCAGTTCTTGAATTAAATCAAATCAAATGAAGCTGTAAGATGCCAATGACATCTCACCAAAATAATTGTAAATTACACAGGATAAAAACTAAGTTGCGTATTTTTAATTATAATGTTATTTAAAGGGAGCTGTCATGGTTTGGCGGTTACACGCTCACCTGCGGATCAGAAAGTCGTGGGTTTGGTCCCTGATGGGGGCGGACTTTTTTCAAAAATGACCTCGGCTCCCAGGTTGACACAGCCTTGAGTGGGTACCAGGTGCAGTCTTGGGAAGTAAAGGCGGCTGGCGGGATGCCGACCGCATCACCCACCCAGTGCCGTTTCGTCTAAAAAATATAGGTCTAGCCCTATATACCCAATACGCTTGAAAGATGTAGAAAGGGGTCCTTTACCTTACTTAATGTTATTTCATCTGTAATATGCCGCCGACATTTGGAGAACCAGTAAAGACAACTGGGGTGGTGGTTGGGGGGGGGGCGGATTAAAAATATTCAAAAACAAACAAAGAATTAAATTAAGAAATATTAAATAGGGTAAATTCGCGGAAATAAAGGTAACTAAAGGCTGTAAAGTGGAAAACAAGCGGATTGAGGAAAATAAAAAGAACTTCTATGAGAAAAATACGGAGACAAACATTGATGAGAGAGGTCAACGTGTTTTACTAGATTTAATCCATAATACTCGCGAAAATATAAAAAAAAATGAAGATGACGGAATGAAAGTGATAGGCAGCAAAGGCACAATGTTTTGATGATAATAAATAAATGAATAATAATAACATTACAAAAAAGGCAATGCTGCACAACAGCTTACACACTTGCCTTTAGGTCAGACAAGTATACGTCTAAATCCCTAGAGTTTATATATGTAGGGAAATATAATGTTCTACCTGCAATAATCATTTCCAGGCAATCATCGTTAGTTATTCTGCCAATCCAAGGTATTCGCAAAATTTTTTTCAAGAAGCACATCCCAGTTGCCTCTAAGCTCTTCCTAATATATATTTGCACTACCGTATGCGCTCTGTCTCCATTTTCAGCAGCAAGCCAAGAGTTATAATTCCTATGATACCAGTATCTGTCCGAGTGTACATTCGTCTCGCCTTTCCCTTGAGTGATAAGCGTCGGCCAGATCCCCCGGTGACTCATCGCAGCGTCATTCTCCTCAGACCGTAATGACCTGCTTGTGCCTCTGAAATTTTCACTCGCTCCCAAAGAGCCCTCACAAAATCTAGTTTGTCATACATTATTTCACCACCAAGTAATGGTAAACCGGCAGGTCTATCTGTCTGCTCTTTTCCCAGCACACCAGCATCACCTAGAGAAAACAACCAAAGGACACTAACTACATGGGACCTCTGAAGCGAAGCCTGCCACTCTGCACGAAGCATGCCTGCTGAAAGATAACCAACAAAAGGGTACAGGGTCACGAATCCTAAAATTATAGAGAAGACTGCAACAAGACTACCCCTCCTCCACCCCACCTGCCCCCCCCCCCCCCCTGGCGATACATTATCATCAATCAGTAGGTCCTTCATGGAAAGTAACTCTCCTTACCACACACCTGAAAGTCTCTCTTTCCCTAGCCATTTCTCCGCCCCTTTGTGTTTTGATGGCTAGTACATCGATAATGTTTTGTACCCACTTTCACAGAGGTAGGCCATGTGTCTCGTTGTCTGGAAACTGTGCCCTTCATCGCCCCCTCCCCTTGTTTTTCATGATGCAAACAACTCAAGAAAAACACAAATATAATGTCAGTCAGTTAGTCGATGTTCGTAATTGCTCCGTTTCCGTGCCATTAGAAATCCCACAAAATGTCCCTCATTTTCCAGTTTGAAAAACTTGAGAAAAGCATAGCAGAGAAGCACATAGTCTTGAAGCTTGCACAAAGTGAATGCATAAGGCATCTGGCAGATGTGCTGCTAATAACAGTCATCCACAAGAACTGCGGCCCAATAGTGATGCATGCATCGTGAAAATCGGCAATAAGTACACGTCATTCCGGAGACGAAAAGTGAAATAATGACACTTGTAACCGGATGACAACAAATGAAGACTTACTGGCATGGCAAACTGGCACTTGGAACCTAAGAGGCTTGGGTGCCTGTGACACTGGCTTGTCTTTATAAAACATGATATATTTCATATTTCAGTGTTAGTTGACCTAAACATTTTAAAACACTCTCGGCGAAAGTTGCTGTCCCACAAACTATAAATAATCGGATTTACTGCACTGTTTATGAAGTAACTCCTCAGAAGCACATTGTAGATCATACAGCCTTCTAATGATAAATTGTTAAATATTCGTGGTGAAAGGAATTCAACAAATTTCAATGATAAATGGGGAAGATAACCAAGAATATAAAAGGCACTAAGGAGAACTAACATGGTGGTTGTTTTGCCAGTAGGCCTTTTGCATGCTGCATAACCTCCAACGGTGATTACAGAAACTCTTCCGAAGGTCGGTACACGAAATCTGCGCCGAAGAATACTAGCATGTTCTTCTGACGGGTCTGATATGTTCGTGACATTGTCAGGAAAACCACCGGACCCGTCACTGCCGACAAGGCTTTCGTCTATTGTCGAGCTGCTGGCTCGAAAAAAGTCACTAGTCTTTCTTTTTGTCGTGTCGTCCTGTCTTTTCATAGCTTCAATAACACTAGGCCTCAACCATTCTATTGCCTGTAGTAGGCTGTTGTTGAAAGGTAGCCTGAAAGAGAGGCTCGTTTCTCTTTGGATACAATTTGAGCAAAATGTATTGTGTCCATCATCAGGGCAATAGATAACATCCAACCATTTAAAGACTGCTAACGGGTCAGATTCATTCGAAACCTCACTTGCGTCAATTTGCGTTGTCGCTGACTGTATATCTATGTCTACGTCTGTTCCACTGAGATTGCGAAACATTTTGCCATATATTGAATTAGTTTTTGAGCGAAAAATATTCATAGTTCTAAAATTTGTCCTCGTTTTTTCGGGTTTGTAACTTTTTCTACAACTAGCTCTCTCTGCGAAACCTGCTTTTGTATTCTGTAGTTTAACAAAAAACTCTTCTACCATAGGAGTCCGAACCTCAATCCGGTCTGCAAAAACACGGACCGCATACTGAAATGGAACCTTACTGGCCATGTTATCTGCGTTGAACCTGTTAACATTAATACTTCCAAAACGGCTAGTCCTTTTACAGGTGGACTCATCTTTCGTCATGCGGCTTCCACATATGACACAGTTAGACTGATTTTGGTCGTAGGTATCCTCCACAACCTCCGTATCGAATTGACTCGTTGTATATGGTGACCCAGGCACCGATACATTTACAGGAGCGTTATGTAAGCGTCTTTGTTTACGGGCTGTTAACCCGATGAGAATATACAGCGTTATGATAGTTAGAGAGCATCCAAAATATAACAGTAGCAGAAATGCATAGTTGGCCATAGGCCATTTTGTTTTTTTGTATTTATCATCCGTGCTGCATGAATAGCCGACGATAACGCTGTGTGGTGTTTCTCTTGTTTCGGTTCCGTTTAGGAAGGCATGGGGAGTAGCGAATAATGCTCCTAGAGAAGTGATAACGGCGCCGATAGCTTTAGCGTTACGTGACGTGACCTGCCACTTGTGTGGGTGACACACTTTTCGATACCTGGGAAAGAGTTAGACATTTATACATTACAAAGTCAGTTGTGCATCCTTTTGAGAGTGTTCTTCAACAGATGGTCTGCGAAAGTCTCTTGGTTGTCCGCCTTCTCGTATCTTATAGTTACTGTTTGTCTAAATACGAGCTAGTTTTTTTCAAGTCCCCACTCTGGCTTTTGCCGGGGGCCCCTAAATATAATCAGGCCTTAAATATGCCCTAACGGCTGAACGCGGTTTCTGGGACCTCTCATCCTCATGGTTTCACTTTGTGTCACCGGGTGTTTATCGCTTGCGTGATGTCCTGATAGTGTACAACTTACCAACATAGCTACCTAAATCAACAGTCCCATCCATGTCAGTTGAAAAAAAAAGAAATCAAATGGATGTTTTTGCAGCGTTCTATCTATCAGAAACAATGCTCCACATGTGTAATCAGCTTATCTTACCTCAAAGCAGCTAACGCAAATGCACCTATTCCCCCCCCCCCCCCCCCACCAAATCCCAAATAGGCCTGTCATAGCTGTGTTTCCTTTAAAGTCGTCAAGCCTACACTCGACAAGGGAGCAAGAAAGTGAAGATAACACAGACAGACAGACAGACAGACAGACAGACAGACAGACAGACAGACAGACAGACGGACGGACGGACGGACGGACGGACGGACGGACGGACGGACGGACGGACGGACGGACGGCCGGCCGGCCGGCCGGCCAGACAGGCAGGCAGGCAGGCAGGCAGGCAGACAGACAGACAGACAGACAGACAGACAGACAGACAGACAGACAGACAGACAGACAGACAGACAGACAGACAGACAGACAGACAGACAGACAGACAGACAGACAGACAGGACAGACAGACAGACAGACAGACAGACAGACAGACAGACAGACAGACAGACAGACAGACAGACAGACAGACAGACAGACAGACAGACAGACAGACAGACAGACAGACAGACAGACAGACAGACAGACAGACAGACAGACAGACAGACAGACAGATAGATAGATAGATAGATAGATAGATAGATAGATAGATAGATAGATAGATAGATAGATAGATAGATAGATAGATAGATAGATAGATAGATAGATAGATAGATAGATAGATAGATAGATAGATAGATAGATAGATAGATAGATAAATAGATAGATAGATAGATAGATATGTAACCGTACGGCAACAGCTATTGATTTTAGTTTAATTTTACTTGAAAAAATCTGGCCACTGAGCATAAAAAGACTAGGGCAGGACAAAACCCGCAGGCGTTCGAGGAGACCTCGCTGAAAACAGCGGCTGCTGCACGATACATGTGCTCAGCAGCAAGGGTGACTGCGTGCGGATGGACGGTTAGTTAATGATGATGGTGGCACGTTTTTCTGTTAGCCCTGAATTTTTTTTTACTGTGTAGATATATCAGTTTGTATCATTGCTCGGGGATATTTGATTTAATGTGAATTGCCATTTGTGGTAGATAAGGTGCTCGGCACATGCGTGTGTGTAAAAAAGCAATGGCAATTGTTAATGTAATGTTATCTATGAAGAGGTCAGCTGTGTGATTCAGTAAAATAAACAGATGTTCTGTGTGATAATTATAGTTCCAGTTGTTTTAATTAGGGCTAGGACTGATATTTGGTGATGTTTAGTTTTACTTGTACTGCTGATTAGACGTTACACAAAACATAGCCTGTCTGGGCTAGAACGCTATGGTTTTAGTACCTGCCTAACGAATACTTTTTTTTTATTAACTTTTTTACTGCGGAAGCTTGACGTAGGTTGTTTTCACATGGGCCTCGACACAGTTGAAGCTCTTGCATTAGAGATTTGGAGTCGAGATAGTCTCAAGGGGTGTTAAAGAAGTAGATTTTGATATTATCCTTTATAGTGTCTCTCCCGTTCCTCTCATTCAAGATACCGCTTTAGGCTTTGATTCTAGTACAGACAGACAGACAGACAGACAGACAAGCAGGCAGGCAGGCAGGCGGGCGGGCGGGCGGGCGGGCGGGCGGGCGGGCGGGCGGGCGGGCGGGCGGGCGGGCGGGCGGGCGGGCGGGCGGGCGGGCGGGCGGGCGGGGCGGACGGACGGACGGACGGACGGACGGACGGACGGACGGACGGACGGACGGACGGACGGACGGACGGACGGACGGACGGACGGACGGACGGACGGACGGACGGACAGACAGACAGACAGACAGACAGACAGACAGACAGACAGACAGACAGACAGACAGACAGACAGACAGACAGACAGACAGACAGACAGACAGACAGACAGACAGACAGACAGACAGACAGACAGACAGACAGACAGACAGACAGACAGACAGACAGACAGACAGACAGACAGACAGACAGACAGACAGACAGACAGATAGATAGATAGATAGATAGATAGATAGATAGATAGATAGATAGATAGATAGATAGATAGATAGATAGATAGATAGATAGATAGATAGATAGATAGATAGATAGATAGATAGATAGATAGATAGATAGATAGATAGATAGATAGATAGATAGATAGATAGATAAGCTGACAGCAATAACAACGGAAAGGACAACTTGGCGCGATTTGGTTGAGGGCCTATAAGATGGAAATAAGGAATCAGAAGCGGTAGAAGGAGAAGATGATAGAAAGTGGTACCTACCTTACCACTGCCAGTGCAACCAAAATCATGGCTGCAGAGATAGTAGTAAAAGCTGCGCAGTACGTTCGAGCCTTGCATAAAGCAGGATTTTTGAAGTCCCATTTATGAAGCATGTTGTATATGTCCCCTAAAACAGATAATTTAGTCGTATTTAGGCACTGAGCTACATGTGGAGTTGCAGGCTGTGGCAAATATTTGGAAGCGGGAAAATTAACTATCTTACCATTGGTAGTCTGTCAACGAATAGCGACTCTGAAATTTAGCTAAGGGTTGAAGGGGCGGTAAATAAATGACTGCACAGGAGGAACCGCAAATCCCCAATTCCGGTCTGCGAAACGTCTACTACCCTGGGGGTGTCAGGGCCCCACTGAGGCGGGGCGGGGGGGGGGGGGTAGGCGTGGAGGGGGGAGGGAGAACAGGAATAGACCAACTGTTCTTAATGAGCATGTCGTAAAAGTCTTCGGTTACAGGGTCGCCCATTGGCTGACCTATAGACGGATTCGGTCGGGACAGTATTTGGGTCTCCTACGATCGCATCAACACTGCAACAGGGCTTCTTGGTGGCGAGCACATAAACCTAGTCATAATTATACCCAAAGCCCCCCGTGTGGGTTCCGGGGCCCCATTGTGGGGAAAACCAGAATAGAACCACTGCCTCCCCAAAAGCATGTCGTAAGAGTCGACTAATTGGGGAGCTTCCTTTGAAGTCGGAGTGCATCTGCCAGAGAGGCAAGGAACCAACAGTCTGTATTCAAGAGAATGAGATCTGTAAAACTGGTGCACACACAACACTCAGGTTCTGGAGCAGGACTGCAGTTCAGTAGTGGACCAGCAACCAGAACCTTCTGTCAGAGTTTACAGCTGGTGAATGCGAATAATAATAATACCCAAAGCTCCCCTTTCGGGGGTGCTGGCTGAAAAAAAAAAACGAATGATGTTTTTGTGTATGTGTGGCTCAAAGTCGGATCGTATCGACTTATTGTGGTGTTTCCTACAAAGGAGAAGTGAATCAATCTATGAGGCTAGGAACCAACAGTCTGCATTAAAAAAGCCAGACATTTAAAATGTATGCAAACCTCAAGTTGTAGAAGAAAACTAAAATGCTGAAGTGGATGAACAACCAAGTATTTCCGTATTAGTTTACAGCCAGGGAAAGCGACGGAGAAAAAAATTGCACTGAACTATAATCATTGACTACAAAGCTCAGAGTTTTGGACACAATGTTGACAGATGCAACTGAAAGCTTCTGTCGAAGTCAGTATCAACATTTTGTTCCTCTGGGTTCGCCCCTTTAAAAAGGATTAAAACGTTGTGTTGTGGTTTGCAGCTAGGCTATGTTCTTCTTTTTCTTTGTGTTCACTGGCATTAGCGGAATAATCAAATGGAGCTAAGTTCATATCCAACTAACAAATAGATACTAGTTTATATTAGTGTCACGGACTAGGGACACTGCTTTGACTGCCGTGGCTAAAATTACTAAAAGGAAAACACCTTTTCTTTGTTGATTTAATGGAAAGTTCTGACAGTACAGATGCAAAGAACACTGCTCTTTTGATCTGGCAGATTCTGTATCATGCTTTGTTTCAAACGTACTAGTTTTTCCTTTTCTTCAGAGTTAACAAAGCCGGCCAAGGGAAGGATCATTCTGGCTGTGCACCACACGGTCTCTACCGTACCGCCAAGGCTGTACGCTATGGAGAGAAGGAACTTAATCCCAGACTTCCGCTGGTATCATCACGTGCGGTGATTTCCATGCCTTCCTACAGGAAAATGGAACACGGACGTTTAAAAAAAACGGAAAAGGGGGCCAAAGACAACAACAGCAACATACCTCAGTAACAAAGACTTACCAGGAATGGCGAAGAGGTTTGCAAACAGATCAAGCCAGGCAATATTGATGATGAGGATTCCAGTTGCCGACCAGTGAAACTTGCGGAAATACACTAAAATCACCACAGAGTTTCCTATTAAACCAAACACGGCTAAGATGATTAAATACACCAGCGCCGCCACCATCGTCTTTGTTGTCTCCCTTTGAAGCTCGTCCAGGTATCGACAACGCTCCTCTTCAGAGACTGGGTTGGAAAAGTTAGTGTTTTCGGCACCGTTAGTGTGTAAATCATCACTCTTGTGAGGATGTCTAAATATTCCGGGTTCTGGTGATACCCCCAGCGCTCCAATAACAAATGATATTAGGACTGACGCCTCCAAATCACTGGACATTTTGGCTTGTTTGACAGTTTAGAGTAAGCTTCAACTGCTTTCACTATCTTTTGACAAAATATCAGGACAGGTACATTGGCGCTGGAAAAGAGAGGTTTTGTTTCTTTCTGTTAACTTTGGTGAAGCAACGTGGACATTGGCAACTATGAACCTCTTTTAACTACAGTGAAAAGGCGAAAAATGTAATGGAATGGACATGTAATAAGATCTAACGGTCTCTCAAAAACAATAATGCAGGGCTCAGTAGACGGAAAGAGAAGAAGAGGCAGACCAAGAAAGACATGGTTGCAGAACCTGACTGACTGGACAGGCCTCATGCATGCAACCGTGAAGTCCATCGCAGCTGACCGCCAAAGGTGGAGAGCGCTGATCAGACAGTCAACAGAAACTGGTGACCCAACGACACGGGATAATGATGATGAAGTAACATGTCTTGGTTGGTAACTGTAACAAAGAATTGAGACCACAAAATTTCCCAGTTCAAGATTTATGTGACTCATACAGCCATCATACTGGTTGTGTAGATTAACTTTACTCTTAGAAACGCAACGCGTCAACAACAAGAAAGTCAAAGCAACGTTTTCCCGTGGTGAATTTGAACAAAGAAGACATAAATAATAGATTGCCCAATTTATTGCCTGGTATATTTCGATTTATGCCCTGATGAAACAAATAGTTTTTAAATGTGGAAGATTTTGTGTTCAATTCGAACGATTCATTTATTTGTTTCGTTTTAATCAATGCTACTGTAGTATGCATTTATCTAGAAACACAGCGACATATAAAAGTAAAGGACCCTTTTCTACGACTTAAGGCTATGGGGCACATAGGGCTAGACCTAAATTTTATAGACCAATCGGCACAAGATGGGTGATGTGGTCAGCAATTTCCCTCTTCACATAACATGGCCGAAAAATGATGACTGTCTCCTTCTTATGTCTGTGATAAGTTGTCTTTGGGCTCCCGCCTCTTTTAAAACATCTTTTCGCTCTTTTTGGCTGTCCAAGGTACTCTAAGCATTCTTCTGTAAAACAGCATCTCTAAGGCTCAAGAAATTGTTTGGTCTGCTTAACGATTGTCCAAGACTCACAGCATATACACCACAATTAACAAATAAGTCATTTGCAGAGTGTCGCTTTTATCCCTGCACGCCGGAAAGTCTCCCTTTCTACAGCCAGTTCTGCTGCCTTCTGTGGCTTTATAGCCAGTTCTTCTTTAATGTCCTGTTTCCACTCTAACGAAAGTCTGTCTCTCCATATTGCCATGACGTGTATCATGACCTTAATACCTCAGTTGTCGAGACAGGATGCTTTTTATGAGCCAATTCTCCCTGATGTTCAGATCATAATTGTATACTTGAAAAAATCTGAATGTGTTAAAAGTGTTCAACATGATAACCCGTATACGTGGTACTTATTACCCCTATATATTTGGTTCCGGCGCCCTTGTCCCCTTGTGAGGGGCGGGGGCAGGGGGGGGGGGCGTTCATTGACAATAGAGTGATCTGGCATCTACTGACAACAAAACAGTGTAATGACATTACATCTGCTGGGATTAAAGCAATGTTGAAAGTAAGAGACGATGACATCACAATTATTTCTAAGCAATTATTCCTACGAGGATGTAAATACTAGTATCATTATCCTGGAAAACAAGATCGGATCTCAAATTCGCTTTGTACTCTTTTCAAGGTATATATATTATTCATTTACATAAAAAAATAAAGGTCGCTAACTGTATTTATGTTACTCTTTTTTATTTGCTTATAACATTGTAATTCAACACGTTCATTGTGTTTTAAGAAACAAAAATGTGGGTGACTAGTCAAGCTAATGCCAAGGAATTCATCACAATTACCAGTGAAGGAAAAGCTTAACGAAATGAGGAGGCAGAACAACGTGCAGAAAACAACACAGTTGGACGTTTCGGTATAACAAGGAGGAGAGAACTCCAGCCACTAAGGGGTCTAGTAATAATTTTTTTTTTTTTTAAAAGGTTGTGAAATGAATTAAATGAAATAAAGGAAGACTCAGAAAGTAGTTGTAAAAATGTAAGGGTGATAATATATAACATAATATAAGGTAAGTAAAGTAAAGGACCCTTTCCACGCGTTTATGCGTATAGGGCATATAGGGCTAAACCTATATTTTTATAGACCAGTCGGCACAAGATGGGTGATGTGGTCAGCATCACGTCGGCCGCCTTTACTCTCCCGGGACTGCACCCGGTAACCACTCAATGCTGGGTCGACCCGGGAGCCAAGGTAATTTTTTTTAAAGTCTGGCTCCGCCATGGAGCGAACCCACGATCTTCCGATCCGCGGCTAGCGTCTAGCCGCTCGGCCAAGGTGACTCTCATAACATAATAGTAGGAACAAAAAAGAAGCAAAAATAAAAATGGTATGATCCATAAATGGTACCGATAAGACACAGAATAAAGTAATAATATGAAATTTAAAAAAATAAGATAAGCATAAAAATAATACCACAAACTAAGACAATGGGTATAGGCATACAAATAATAAAATAAACTGAGACAATAATGTTTTTTTTTTTTTTTTTTTTTTTTTTTTTGGTTGTTGCATTATTATTGTTATTATTATTATTTTGCTTATTTAATTTTATTTTAGGGATTTTTTTTAAAGGCCTTCCTTTTTTTTTTTTTTTTTTTTTTTTGATTTGATTCCTTCCACATCACAATTTTTTTTTAAATAGTTTCTCACTTGACCCTTTAGTGGTTGGAATACTCTCCCCTAATATAGCCGTTTTGTTCAGTTGACGTAGAGAAAAAGGCCCTGCGCCGAAACGTCCATCTGTGTAGTTTTGTCCACGTTATTCTGTTTCCCTGTTTCGTTAAGCTTTCCAGTCCCTGTTCATTGGATTATTGCTTCAATGGACGTATGAAACGTGTCCGTCTGACTTACGATTTTTTAACTAGGGTCTAGATGTGAGGTAGAGCTGAGAAAGAAGCATCCAAATCCCAACGAGATGAAGACAGAGATGAAATAACAAACCTGAGAGCTATCATGCAGGCAACTCTTGAAACACAGAAGCAAATGGAAACAGACGAAATTCAAGGAGGACATCATGACTGCACTCACTACTATCCAGACACAGAAGGAACAGTCAACTAAAGCAAGGAAGGGCGAGACAAGTATCACTGATTTGCGGGAGACCCAACATCTTCTCGCGAAAAAAGTCACAATGATCAAGAAAGCCCTTGCTGAAACAGAGGAAAAGTTGCGCAGAGCATACGAAGAAAACAACAGATTAAGCAAGGAACTACAAGCAGCCAACAAAGTTATGGAGGAAAGAGAGAAAGCACGAAAAGAAGCAGCAAGAAGACAGCAAATACAGTCACCCAAGCCTCAGGGAGCCGAGACCCAGAAAAAGCCATATCAGTTACCAGACAAGAAAATACCGACGCCGCTGATAGGACAGTTTCCGGAGAAACCACTATACAAATAAACCAACGCATTAGGGAGCTGGAGGATCTAAACTACTTTAACAAAGAATTGCAAGAGGATAATGTACCATGGTCATCACCAGAAGAACCGACCCGACCGCCAAAACCTGAAGTCAAACGAGGTCGATACCGTTACCACAAACATTAATACCAGAGATGACACCACCAGCGCCAAAACTACCTAAACGTAATGTAGGAGAAGCACTTTACATCAAGGATACGAGAAGATCACCGAAATAACACCAGACACCACCATTATTTCCTTCAGTACCTGCCCAAAGCAAGCAACTACCGGTCCTTCTTAGGATAGGCAATCCCCTCTCCTCGGAAACAGCAAACGGCCAATGAAATCCACACAAAATCGACTCAACATCCAATGATCCGGAGCGCAGAAGAAGGCCAGCCAGATACGAAAGCAGACATTCGAGCGGAAAACCACAACAAATACAAAGCGACAAATACTGAAAACACAATCCAAAACCAAATGAGATCAACACGTCAACACAAATATAGCAGACAGGAAAGAGAGCAGCAATATGATCTGACCTAGCTGAAAGTGGTCAACGTAAGAGAATTAGAGGTAGAGCTTATATTATGAGCAATCTGAACAATCACATCAGAGCTTTTTTCTAGTTAGGTCTAATCTATCTATCTATCTATCTATCTATCTATCTATCTATCTATCTATCTATCTATCTATCTATCTATCTATCTATCTATCTATCTATCTATCTATCTATCTATCTATCTATCTATCTATCTATCTATCTATCTATCTATCTATCTATCTATCTATCTATCTATCTATCTATCTATCTAATCTGTCTGTCTGTTTATCGGTCGGTCAGTCTATCTATCTATCTATCTATCTATCTATCTATCTATCTATCTATCTATCTATCTATCTATCTATCTATCTATCTATCTATCTATCTATCTATCTATCTATCTATCTATCTATCTATCTATCTATCTATCTATCTATCTATCTATCTATCTATCTATCTATCTATCTATCTATTTAATCTGTCTGTCTGTTTATCGGTCGGTCAGTCTATCTATCTATCTATCTATCTATCTATCTATCTATCTATCTATCTATCTATCTATCTATCTATCTATCTATCTATCTATCTATCTATCTATCTATCTATCTATCTATCTATCTATCTATCTATCTATCTATCTATCTATCTATCTATCTATCTATCTATCTATCTATCTATCTATCTATCTATCTATCTATCTATCTATCTATCTATCTATCTATCTATCTATCTATCTATCTATCTATCTATCTATCTATCTATCTATTTAATCTGTCTGTCTGTTTATCGGTCGGTCAGTCTGTCTGTCGGTCGGTCTTTCTGTCGGTCTGTCGTGCTGTCTAATCTATCTATCTATCTATCTATCTATCTATCTATCTATCTATCTATCTATCTATCTATCTATCTATCTATCTATCTATCTATCTATCTATCTATCTATCTATCTATCTATCTATCTATCTATCTATCTATCTATCTATCTATCTATCTATCTATCTATCTATCTATCTATCTATCTATCTATCTATCTGTCTGTCTGTCTGTCTGTCTGTCTGTCTGTCTGTCTGTCTGTCTGTCTGTCTGTCTGTCTGTCTGTCTGTCTGTCTGTCTGTCTGTCTGTCTGTCTGTCTATCTATCTATCTATCTATCTATCTATCTATCTATCTATCTATCTATCTATCTATCTATCTATCTATCTATCTATCTATCTATCTATCTATCTATCTATCTATCTATCTATCTATCTATCTATCTATCTATCTATCTATCTATCTATCTATCTATCTATCTATCTATCTATCTATCTATCTATCTATCTATCTATTTAATCTGTCTGTCTGTTTATCGGTCGGTCTGTCTGTCTGTCTGTCTGTCTGTCTGTCTGTCTGTCTGTCTGTCTGTCTGTCTGTCTGTCTGTCTGTCTGTCTGTCTGTCTGTCTGTCTGTCTGTCTGTCTGTCTGTCTGTCTGTCTATCAAATTGGACAACTATCCATCGATCCGTCTACCTACCAGCATACCTACCTATTTGTCTGTCCGTCCGTCTGTCTGTCTGCCTGCCTGACTGTGTGGACATGCTTTATTGATAAAATACAACTGCTCTATGAAATACGGGTGTTTTGGAAGGGCCGAATGTAAGACGGGCCTGCGTACCCAAATTGTGACCCTTTGAAAATAAAGTTCGTTTGCTCGTTTGTTCGTTCTGTCTGCCTGGGAGACGGACACTGTTGTCTCAGTTGTAGCTCAGCAAAAGTGGCATAAAGTTTTAGACAGACATTGTTATCTTACTGATTTCTGTGTCCTCATGCATCACGAAATATCAATTCAAAGTCTTGACAGACTGACAGCAATTGTAACAAAGAGTAAAACAAAATACAACATAGATCTAGCGTACGTTTCCTCTCGATCTAATATTTCCTGTGCGTTCAAAATGGAGGTGTTCACTTTCAGTGCTTTCAATTTGTTCAAGAACACTCAACTTTAAAGAAGTTCCACAAAAAGCAAAAACATTGGGAGAAAAGCAAAACAATAACACGCCACACAATTTCAAGAGGCCACAGAAGTATGGTTTTATAGAAGAATGCTTGAAATGTCCTTGACGCAGCACTAAAATTATGCATTTTATCAAACACAGGTTGCATGTTACTTTTCCGTACCGGCATACTAACACACTGGTCTGACCCATTCACGATTCATCCTCTGAAGAAGTGTTTGGGGTTTCTTAGCAAAAGTTAATGGTCGACTTTTGGTGCGGGACAGCCTAGAATATGATACCACAACACCCAGCTTAAGAATGGAGGTGTCATTACAGCTTTCCGCTGGTTTGAGAACATCACACACACACACACACACACACACACACACACACATACACACAAACACACACACACACATCGTGATTGTAACTGACTCGGAAAGCATGCTTCGTGCAGAGTGGCATGCTTCAATGAGAAGGGACATTGTCCGGATATTTTTTTCCGGGACACGCCGGTATATTGTTAAATGATCAGGCGGACAGACTGGCTGGCTCAGCACACCTTGGTGATCAAGCAGACGTGGTTAGTGCCTTGTGGGAGAGCATGTACAGTTCAGAGGAGCAGATGGATCACCCTAGTCTGGTGAGATTGATGCAGCGGGCTTCTGGCAGATACTCGAGGCTCAGAGGAAAGGCAATACAGACGTTAAATCAGAATGCTGTTGGCATCATTAGTATCAGAACTCTACGCTGTCCGCTGAAGATGGGGAGGGAGCGCTCATGGAAATTCCTTAAGTGTTGGGATGTCGGTTTTTGAGTCAACTCAACTTAACTCATCTGAAGCAGTAGACATCTCAACAGCAACACAAAAGTAAGCCTTTGTCTGGGTCATCTTGTGCCTTTTGACCATGTATGGCAGTTAGTTAGTTAATTATTTAATCGACAGTCCATGAGCGCTCGGATCCTATATTTAGTATTTACCTGAGAGTGTCAGTAAAAAAAAAAAAAAACTGAAGATCCCTTTTCACGCCCTTAGGCGCCTCGGGCATATGGGAAGAGCACCCATATTTTTACAGACCAATCGGCACTTGGTGGGTAATGTGGTCAGCATTACGCCGGCCGTCTTTACTTTCCCAGGACAGCCCATCCTGGTACCCATTTTCAGGTGTGGGGGCTGAAAACTCCGGTTCTGTGTTGGTTTACTATTCTTCTTTATCTATCTGTGTGTCTATCGGGTCGAGGGTGTCTCGCATGGTGTGACATGGGGTGTCTCTTGTGCTTTAGGTTTAAACAACGGATCAAAATCATGGCACAAGCGTAGTTACTCATAAGAGCTCCGTTCTACTTCTAACTCAAGGCTGAGTCGGAAGAATCTCAGTGCAGTACACGAACTCTGTAGCACGGGTAATGATCAGTCGGGGATCAATCTCATGGTTTCAATTTTCTAATGTATATCTTATTTCCAGCTGATACCTGCTATCTGTGCGGAGACCAAGCTCACTCACTGAGATCACCAAATTCCAATGAAACATAAGCAGAAGTCTGTGTTCCATATTAGCTACTACAATCACCCTAAGTGTCGCTAGGTCCTTGTTAGATTTCATACTGAAATCAGCTATATCGGAAAGACAGTCATCCGTCAAAGTGAATACCAAGATTTATTATTCCTTGTGACCTATGGATATCATCTCCGCACAAACTGACAATCGGCGTGTTTATTTTTGACAACTCCGATGTTTAGTGAGCGTTAGCTGGGTCTGCTCTGGTCCCTGATGCGTCACACCATCCGGCCAGTCCTTCCAGTTCCTGCTGCACTGCATTAACTGTCTCTTCTTTTTCTGTACCCTGTATATATGTCAGTATGTTATCAGCAAATGACATTGTGCTCTCCGGACACACATTCTGGATACATGTGAACCTTGTTGGGTATACATTCAATAGAACATGTGACCTCGATGACCCCTGAGGTAGCCCTGCCGTGCTTGTCTGCTGCTTCCACATCCATGTCCCACACTGTAGCACTGCTGTTTAAAAAAGAGCACCACTGGTCCAGTTACCAGCGCTGAATTGATGTTCATGTTTAACAACAGTGTCATAAGGTAGTCAGAAAAAATACTGTTGTATGCATCCTTAAGATCAATGGATGCTGCAGCTGTTTCAATGGCTTATATATGAACACTGTGAAATTGGTTCACGTGTCCTTAAAGATCGAGAGAAATTAACTCCTCAGTCTTAAAGAACCAAGATAATCTGCGCTATGTGAGCTTCTAAAAAAGCAACTGTACTTGTTTTGCATGGTAATAATCATATAGCCATTTATCATAGTGGGATCCTTGCCAGGATTAGGTAGACGTTTGAGGTAACTGTATAATCAGTCAGTAGGATCTGATCCATTCCTGACACTGTTATTGTATAAGTTGCACAGTTTCGCTAGCTTCTCGTTATCATCCTTCTTTATGTCACCATATGGCCCGGCTCGCTAGCGTAGTTGGCTAAACCTGACTTCGCGACGACCGGGTGACGAACTCCTTGTGGTCCGGGTTCACGCCCTGTGGTAGGAAGAAAAGCCACATTTCTCCCAGATTTACGGTATTGATCATGAAATCGAGGCCGAAGAGTTGCGATATCCACAGTACCGAGCCAAAGGGTTAAGAACTTATGGTTTCTAGACATTAAAAACAAATATCACCATATCTCACCCTAAGCAGGCTCTGGTGCGATATTTTCTAAAAGAATGGCTCAGGACACAATGACGGCAGTTCCTAAAATAAAACTGCTACTGCAGTCAGGTTTACACGGATGTCCTTTCGGTGCTGCCCTTCTCATCTTCTGTGCTTTTCCCGCTTGTCTTGATGGTCTGTCTGATGTAAACATTGATTCGGAAAGGCCTCTCCTTTTTCCTTGTCTCTCTGCAGTTTGTCTTTATCCTCTGCTTGAAGCCTCTGCATATTTTCATTGTCTTTGTTTCTTTACATACATTTATACAGTCTCCAGAACATTTTAAGTGGCATTGTATGCCCGATTTCCTTTCTGTAGTTTTCCTATGTTTGATGCTTTAGTTCCTTGACACTCCTTGACGACTTCAGTTAGCTCATCGTTCCTGATCTTGAGTCAGTGAATGTGCGATGTATCTCATGACATGCTCCTGGAATGCTTTCAGTTTATGTCATTTTTCTGCATTTTGACCTAGCATGCAAAGATGTTGCCAGTAGCACCGAGCTGCCTGGTGCTTTGGGCGTGCACAGCATGCATCTGTGTGATATAACTGCGAATGTCAACCTGCATGACACAGATGTCCTTCCTGACGATTATTACTTGGCTTAAATGTGTTCTTTTGTAGAAGGTACCAAAACCTAGATGAGGCGTCCGTGGCTAAGGCGTTGCGAGTCTGACTCGTAATCCAACGTACCGCGGTCGAAACCCACTGCTGGCTGCGTGGATTTTCATCGTGGTATGGGACGTCAAAGGTCGACCCAGCCTCAAATGGGTGCCAGGACCACATTACCCACCGAGTGCCGATTGGTCTGTAAAAATATGAGTGCTCTTCCCATTATGCCCGATGCGCCTAAGGGCGTGTAAAGGGATCTTTACTTTACTTACTTTTACCAAACCCTAGCGTTTTGTGGTGTCGGTGTCTCCTTATCGGATCTCCCTTAATGCTATAACATCAGCACAACATATCTATTTTTCTAACACCGAGCCTTTTTTGCATGTGCTTATATAGTTCAAGTAAATTACCCTTGTTTAGTTTTTGGACACCGTTCTTTTTTTCCATTGCCTCCTACAATTCCAGTGAACTATTTGTAAATCGTATTTACCTATGTTGAATTCTGCTGTTTATTACTGTGTTTGTAGCCTATTGCTAGGTTTTAGGTCGTTTTATTTTTCCTTTCTTCTTTTCTTGTCCCGCTTGCTTCTTTCCTTCTTATTGGCTCCTTCCTAATTTATCTCTGTCGTTGGCGCGGGTGTACGGAGGGCTGGGGAGGGTGGTTAAGTCATAGGGCATGAGGTTCAGGGAAAGGTGATGAGGAGATCGGTGGCGTAGTGGCCCAGAGAGATAAGATAAAGCAGTGGTAGGTATGGTGGAAGGTCGGGTAGTGAAGGCATGGGGAGGGTGGGTATGCTGGGTGGTGAGCGTGGCTAGTGTAGGAGCTAGATAGGGTAGATTATGACAAGTAAGGTATGGGTTGTAATGAATTGCCTTCTAGTATTCCGTCTACATTTATCCTGTTTCGAGATGCTTGTATAGTTTGTGCTCCTCATTTATGCTAGGGTCATGCTGGCTTCTATTTTCCTAACTATTGCTCATATGGCAAGATCATTCATTCTTTTTCATCCTCCATGTGAAGGCTATGAAGAGCAACCTAGATGTTTTCAAAGAGGCGAGTGATCGAAGACAACTCATCACAAACATCAGAAAGAGACAGTCATCATTTTTTGGTCATGGGGGGAGAAAAAAAAAAGGAGGTAGTGGGGGAGAGAGAATGTAACATGCGGTGACCACTGGAAAGATCTGTGGAAAGAGAAACAGAGGAAGTCAGCGTAAGAAGATTCTTGACAGTTTTTTGTCATTGTATGAAGGGGTGTCAACACACAAACTGATACACGCAGTTGCAGATCGCAGATTGTGGAGAGGCATGATTGTCCAAGCCAGTCGGCAAGGCACTTGATGATTATGATGATAGTGGTGGTGATGATGATGATGATGATGATAATGACAATGTGGAACAGACAACTCCTTTCAGTGGAACATCATAGTATACCAATCAGTGTCCTACGTCTAATGGGTGGCATTAAGTAGACTACTCTTTCAAATTAATATCACAGGGTGGACCAAGTGTTGACCGCGAAATCATCTGGAGCTATCTATATCAGCGCCGTCCATGGCTTAGGCGTTGCCATTCCGACTCCTAAGTAAGAAGAAACTCCATAAGGGAGCATGTACAGAAGAAGTCTACCAATCATCAGTAGAAGTAATCTCTCGTCGACAAATGTTTCGGCCCCCAAGCTCCTAGACATTCTCGGAGGGTGGGCCCACCTGAGTTAATGAAGCTCAGGTTTGATCTGCTCCTGCTGCACGTATTACCGGATTGTTCTCAGACAGGGACAAGACAAAATTGGTGACTGAGCAACAGGCACTGTGAGATTCGAAGTTTATTTACATAGTCGCTGCGGTAGCAAATTAGAGCAGTCAGGCATACCTGGAAGACCAAGTGGCAAGCTTACGTTTGGTTTATCGGATACATGTTAGACTTTGTTGGCAAATGGCAGAGAGACACTGGCAGAGAATTCGGACACGATGGACTTTTAAGCGATAGGACTTTCTTTTCCACTAGATACCCTGACCAGCTCACCGAGGCCTGTCACCCACGACGTTCCGTTGTGTCGAGAGTCAGCACGAGGCTCTTTCAGCAGCCTCGTCCAGTTCTTTTAGTGATCGTTTGCGATCGTTTCCTCGCAATCCCAGCTGTTTTATCACATTGTACATAGAAGTGGAAACGAGATCTATTGCGCCTACCTCGACGGCGCAGATTCTTACTGTGTACGCTTCGTCTCCTAATTAACGCTTCGTCTCCTAATTAAAGCGTACCGCGATCGAAACCTACTGCTGGCTTCGTGGATTTTTCTCATGGTATGGGGCTTCGCAGGTCAGCCATGCCTAAAATGGGTACCAGGATGGAAGTGTTGACCACGGAATCATTTGGAGCTATCTGCCTAAAAGTGTGGCAAAGGATCCCCTTTTTTTTTTTTAACCTTCTTAAAGTTATTGGGTATCAGAATAGGGATTATGGTGAACATTGATGATACTATTAGTCTAAATAAGCGAAGATATCCACTCTGTCATTGGACTTTCATGTAAATGAAGTGTTTATTCTGACCCTTTAAACTTTTTATGAATGCATATATACATATATACTGTTTAAAATGACCCTCCAAAAGGCAATATTAAAGTAAATGGGACAAACCTCAAGCAAGCTGATTTCTTTAAATACTTTGTTTTAGTCTTAGTCTTTTTCGAGGGTACAACTTCAATGCAGTCATGTTACCCCATACTTGCTCAATTCCTGTGTCAGTGGAAATCAAATGAAATGTCTCTCACTGTCTCATTTGAAACAACTGGTGAACAAACAATTTGTCCCGTTAAATTTAGAAATATGCCCACGCAATCAATGCATATGACAGTTACCAGAGGCGCCAAAGCTAACAGTCGCAACAAGAAATACAGTTCGTCGTTGATTGAAGTAGTGGAGCACGAAAAGCTGGATATACTCACGTTAAATTATTACATAGGGCATTTCAACAGCACACACGTAAAACGACCACCAGTCATACTGAATGCCACGACACGCTCGCTGCACAAATTGCACAAATGAAAGATTTTCCAAATGAAAAACACATCTCACAGAGCTGCACAAGACACTTAACTCAGTAGCTGAGGCAGCGAAACCATAGACTTCCGTCTATATGTAGAGACTGCATTAGCAAAGCGCTTTCAAAGCAAAAATAACTTCGAAGCTTAACATTCTGCCATGCCTAATCCGCCATTTTACCGGAAGGTATCCTAATAAAATCAGATGGTAGATCTATTAAAAAGATACATATAGAATAGCTCAAGCAACATGCAGCACTTAAAAAAATATGCAATATTTATGTCAGTTGAGACGAGAAAGAGAATTCTTAAAAAAATATATAAATCCTATATTTATTTTCGAAATTGAATCATGGACAGCTTGTAGATTAGTGAAAAAACATTTGAAAGCTGCGGAGATGTGGTTTTATGGACGAATGATGAGAATACACTCGACAGATATAAAGAGTATAGAAGATGTCTTAACAGAAACTTACTCATGAAAACAACTGTTTGCCCACATCAGAAAAAGACAATAAACATTCTTAAGTCATCAAGGAGAAAAATTGGAGTACATCCTGACAGTACGAAAGTTGAATGGGGGGAAAGGCAGAGGGAGAATGAGAGAAAAGATGCTGGGCGGTTTGACGTCATGGCATGCATAAATAATCTGTACCTGAGCTAACTGAAAGTACACGAAACAAAAGGTTGAGGACAGACATGGCTTCTAACGCAACACGGCATAGACTTTGAGATGAAGAATGTATTCTTTCTGTCATCATGTGGGTGCTTTCCTCTGATTATTCTTATTAGACCATTCTTGCCATTTAAAACATTATTATGTTGAGTTGAATCTAAATACTTCAGTTTCTATCATTGCTGGTTAGCTCTAGTTTTAGTTGTTTAGTATAATCTGTTTGAATTTCTCTATAGATTGTTCACATCAGGTAGACAGAGGGGCAAAGCGAAGTGTGTATAGGGTCAGGCTAGAATAATACAACATACAGAAGGAGGGGGAGGATTTGCCGAAGTGCTGCGTCACCTCACCTCATGAGAGGAGGTTGACTAGTTATTGAGAATTAAGTGGACTTCTTAAGACCAATTCTTAAGCCACCAGTTGATTATTGTGCCTTTCCTGAGTGGTGGACTTCTTATAACCATCAAAGAAGAAGTTTGGCCACCACCAGACACTATCATCCCAAGCTGCAGTAATGTGACACATACAAAAATTACTTTAGGGCCCCTATGCTATTCTAGCTCCCGGGGAAATAACCAGCGGGCTCAGGTATGGAAGAGGCACCAGTGCCTCGTATCTCTTTCTCTCTCTCTCTCTCTCTCTCTCTCTATATATATATATATATATATATATATATATATATATATATATATATATATTAGGGCTGTACCAAATATTCGCTTCGTATTCGCTTCGGGGCCGAATAGTGGACTTATTGACTATTCGGTATTCGGCCGAACAGTTGCGGTCGGGCCGAATACGAATAGTAGTTACCTTACACCCGCTTTTGCATACACGGCCTTAATGCCGACAACATGGAACGATCGGTTTTGTTGAAAGCTAATGCAGCTTTCTTGCATAAACTAAGCTGTCAGTGACAATTTACAAGTTAAGTTACTTGTTATAATATTTAGGATTCTTTCATTCCTAGTTATTAGTTACCACAGACTGACTGAAGGATGCAAAACATAAATTGTTTTTAAATGTTTACTATTCTGTATGAATACTAACTAGACATGGAAAGAATATAAACTCCGGCCACATCCAAGTCGATAATGTGAAAATCAAACGAGCGGAAACATATAAGTACTTGCGTGCAAACTTCAACTGCTCCAACATGCTGAAAAAAGAAATACAACCTAGAAAACGATCTAGAAATAAAGTATACTATACCCTTCAATATCTGCTAAAGTCAAAGCAGAAATAAAAGAGATGAGGCCTTATTACATGTTTTCGAAAACAGTTTTAAGACAAATCTGTGGACCTATCAAATATGCCAACAGCGGGGAATGGAGAGTGAGAAGCAACAACGTAACACATAATCTGCTTAAGTCACCATTGATCACTGGCATCATGAGAGCTACCAGACTAAAATGGTTGGGGCATTTTGAAAGATTGTCAGATGACAGAGAAGTAAAACTGTATACACCTGAGAGAGGAATGGGCGTAGACCACGAGGCAGACAAAAATAAGTTCGAGAGATAATGTCTAGTCAGACCTGCAAACAACTGGTGTCACAAATTGTGAAAATAAGGCCAGCCAGAGAGATTAGTAGAGACGCGTGATATCTGCAGCAGTAAACCTCAAGGACTCAGAATGTTAAAGAAGAAGATGACTATTCTGTGCTACTTTATGTGAAGTAAAAGTTCAACGAACATTTGACATTATGAATTATTTTTTTTTTTTTAAGATATTTTGTTTAGACTATACACTATTCGTATTCGTCTTCGTATTCGGCCGAATAGTTGGTACCTCTATTCGTATTCGGCCGAATCGTGAAAAACACTATTCGGTACAGCCCTATATATATAAATATATATACGTAATTCGAAATGTAAACAATAATAAAACACATTTTGTTACTTATCTAAACTAAACAAAACTTAAAGTAAAATCGAAATTATTATATTTTTGCATACTTCCACTTTATTTACGTTTGAAAAAAAAAAGTTTTATTCTCTTTTTTTTTGTTTTTTTTATTTGCAAAGAGTTTGTTCAAATTCACAGGCTCATCTTATGCAGCACATCTGCATCTATACATAACATAGACACCACATCCAACCTGCCGTGTGGCACTGATGTTTTGAAAGAAGTTTTTTTTTTAAAGCATACTTTAACCGAGAGAATAAAGGCTCCAAGGTTATAGAAAATTTGTTGTGGTGGCTCCTCCATTTGTGATGCTCAAAACACATGCTTAGTGTGCTTAATAGAAAATCAGGGCCTGTTTTTGACAGATGTCCGAGCATACAGAAGAACAGATGTGGACAGTGACTACATCTTATGCATAGGAAAACAAGAACTGATATTTTAAAAAGCTGTTAATATATATGACACAAAGAATAGGTAGTCAGGTTGAAGTTTGGACGACAGATCAACATCACGGTCCAAGGGTAGCAACCCATATATGCTCAGTTCTTCTTCTGACTCAAGCCTAAGTCCGAAGAATCTCAGCCCAGTGCACGAACTCCGTAGCACCTGCGAGGATCCTTAAATGCTTTGGGTAGACTTTTAACTCCAAATTTTGCCGGGCAGCGCCTTTAGGCTACTCTTTATCGAACTGCCAACGGGATTTTTTTCTAACGTGCACAGCAATACACACGGGCGTCTGATCTTATTATGGTCTTACTACCCAGGAGGCCAGGGGAAATTACTAGAGTCCACGCGAAAAAAAAATCCAATCCTTTACCGGGGCTTGAACCCCGACATCCAGCACTCGAGGCAAACGCCATGCTTGGAGACTAGGCAGCCCTCTGAATAGACAGGTAATGACTTCGAAATGTAAGGGTCAAGCAAGTGTTCCGACGTAAGCTGAAAATTTGATCTGAAGCACCTGAAGTACAAGGTGTCGCAGTGGGGAAGCGACTAGACCATCGCCTGTGGATCGGAAGGTTGGGGGTTTGGATCCTGATGAAGCCAGACTTTTTCTTGACCTGTCAGGTCGACCCGGATTAAGTGGCTACCAAGTGCGGTCCTTGGAAGTAAAGGCCGTCCCCATCACCCACCACTATTGGTCTATAAAATATATATCGTGCCCTATGTGTCCACTACGCCTAAAGGCGTGGAAAAGAGTCCTTTACTTTACTATACGGAATGTCAAAACTATGGGACAATGGTGTCCGCCTCGAGTACTAGAGGTTCCGGGTTCAATCCCCGGTAAGGGCTGGGATTTGTTTACGTGGATCTGGACTTCAAGTAATTCCCTATTGTCTCTGGGTAGCGAGACCGGACGCCCGCGTGCATTATTATGCACATAAAAAATCCCTTGGCAGTTGGAAATCGAAAAGAGTAGCCTCACGACGCTGTCCTGGCAACATTTGGAGTTAAAAAATCTACCCAAACTATCTCAGGATCATCGCCGATGCTACAGAGCCTGTGCACTGTGCTGAACCTCTTTGGACTCATACTTGATTTAGAAGAAGAACGGTGCACTTAATGGTTACTGCCCGTGTGCCATGATGTTGATCAGTTGTTGAAACTTCTAACTTCAAACAATGGGACCAGAAATAATGGATGAAGAAGATTACAAGGAGACAGTGTTGCACAGTGCGAGATTAAATAGTTTATGTTGATAGATTAGCTAGAGGTGAATGAAGAACAGGCAGCTAAGAGTAGAAATACTAAAAAAAAACTAAACTACAATTAACTGAGAAAAAAAAGGAAGATAAAACGTTTTAAACAGACATTACTCAAACAGGATGTTCAAAATTTAAAAAAAAATTTGCTTACACTTTTTAAAAAAATTTCATCTCTAATTTAACCGCAGGAAAATAAAATCATGTACACCGAACAACACGAACACACACACACACACACACACACACACACACACACACACACACAAACACACACATTTAAAATGAACAAAACATTAACGCAAAACGCAGGCTTATTTACAAAAATATAAACACATTTTTTAAAACTACCGATAGATAAGTATTTATACAAATAGGAAAAGGTCGGCCGGAGATGAAAAAGTCGAAACTGACAGTTTGGATTTCGAAAAAAAAAATCCTTGATAGATAACTGCTTCACACATTTTGCAATCTTTCTCGACGCAGTTTGTCTCCACCTACCTAAGCAGATTATGTCTGCTGGGTGGCTTCCTCGTTCTCACTAATATGTTGCAGCGCTGTCTCAGTCGACTTCCTGCCTTCTGTATGTGGAATGAGATTGTTCTTGTCGTGTAAGGATGTCTCCTCCTCAAACTGTTCTATCACTATTTTGACAATTCTTTGTCAGTTATTTCTTCAAGTTTGTCCATTCTGTAAAAGCATCTGGATTGACGTCTTCATATCACGGTACTTTTTCCAGCGGTGAGACAAGTGTTCATCTTCTACTTTGGTTTCACCCACGGATTCAGAGTTGAGAAATGCACCTTTATGGTTCAAAACAGCTTGCAAAACCTTTTAAATATTATAACTGGAATCTCTTCGCTGTTATCGGCTATCCACCTGATGATATCTAGTATAACTATCTTTATGTTCACATTTCACCATCAGTTTTCTTACTTTTATCCCATTTTCACTAGATTGTGCAGCACTATACTTTTTAATTTTTGCCCGATTTGTCTTCCGGTCTCCATTGTACTTTTTAGACAACTCTGAAGCAATAGTTTGCCCCGTTACCCCATTGTGCAGTCGCTTTATAACGAATAGTTTCCCTTCCATAATCACTGCAACGTTGGTTCCCCCCCCCCCCCCCCCTTTTTTTTCCACGCCCGCCCACCCCCAATCCCCCTTTTTTTTTAAAAATTTGTCATCCATGCTTTAATAGGTAATTTAACAAAACAACGAAAGACACCAAACAACATTTTGATGAAGTAACCAGGAACAGGAACAAACATTCTCGGCAAACCGAAATTCGATATACAACTGGCAAAGTGATGAGAGTGTTCATGTCTCAGTGTGGTGCTATGTACACGCGAGGCACGCTTGTGTTGACCTGAGAACTATAGAGAAGACTATCGGAATTACATCATCATCTTCATTACAGAATGTCACTCTCGTCCAGTTAGGGGTGACATTTTCTATTTCTGTAGCCAATTCTTCAGCCCTATGTGCTTTCATAGACAATGTCTTGCACCCATCTTCCCTAAGATCGGTCTTTACATCTTTTTCCCAAACCTGTATCCTTTGTAATCGTTTTTTGTTTTGTTTTTTAATGATACAAGCAACTCGAGAAGAGCCAAGGTCATAACAGCAAGACAAGCGATAAGGTCATAACAGCAAGACAAGCGCCAAGGTCATAACAGCAAGACAAGCGCCAAGGTCATAACAGCAAGACAAGCGCCAAGGTCATAACAGCAAGACAATCGCCAAGGTCATAACAGCAAGACAAGCGCCAAGGTCATACCAGCAAAACAAGCTCGAGGTTTGGTCGAGATTTAAACTTCACTTCAGACGGCTGTCCTCGAATGCTGAATTTTTAATTCGGAATCGACATCACATCACTCGGGACACCCCCATAAGCGCTCCGTCCCTATCTTTCGGCAGCAAGCGAAGATTTAAAATTCCGCTGGTACCAGTAACTATTTGACTGCATATCCGTCTCGCCATTCCCCTGAGTGTCGAGCGTCAGCTAGATTTCCTGGTTACTCCTGGCAGCGTCATTCTCCTCATACAGTAATCATCTATCTGTGCCTCGCACTGTTCACTCGCTCCTAAAGGTCTGTCCTCATAATTGCTCTGTGACTGTGCTAGTGGAAATCACACAGTTGTGTTCAATTTCCCCTTTTGTGAGGTATGAGTTATCAGGTGAATTATCTTCACAGCACAGCGTTGCAAGATGAATAGTGCCAGGCCTTCGATGGTTGACAAGACTTCATGTGCGTCCGGCGTTCTCACGCTTGGATGTGCAGATCTTTGCTCCCAATTCCCTTATTCTTGGCAATGATGTAGATATATTGCTTTCACAATCCTGGGAAGTCCTATCTCTCTCAAGGCATTGACAATGTCTGCGTGATCCTTGGGCTGGCTATCTTCAATTAATGCGGCACCTGCCAGTCTATCAGCTCTTTATGACCAACAATTTGTGCATGCCATGAGACAAATATAAAGGTAACTGCACACACACGAGAGTTTTGCAATGACTCAATTCACTGTCTGTGTAACCAGACTGCCTCGATCCACCGGACCATGCTCAAAGAATAACTCAGCACACACACGCGGGAACAGTCCTGTGATTCTAGCCACATAAAAGCCTGTGTCACCGCCATCACCTCCACCGTCATGCTGCTGGTGGTCATGGAGAAGGCACCGCTGGCTTCTTGATCTCTTCTGCATGAAGAGCGAGCAGCACAAATGTCTCATCTCAATGGAGAAGAAAGTCTCTGATTAGTATTAGCGGCGGCCAGGACCCACATTGCTGATAGGCCTTTGCGTGCTTTTGTTTTAACATGGTCAACAGGTTCTTTAAAGGACAGGCTCCGATCAAACCTCAAACCGAGGTATGTTATCAGATTTAGTCTCGACAAAATTTCCTCGCTGCTTTCCACTGCTGTTAAGGCTGCCTTCAATATATGCGTGTTCCAGGAGAAACACGTTACTTAGGCCTTGGAAGGATTGATATGAGCATTAGAATCTAGACACCAGGAGAGAGATGCAATCAAGTTCACTGTGCATTGAACTGGCAATCCCTTGACGATCTCTTCCGTGTCGGTATACCAAGACGTCATCAGCAAATGACAAGGTCCTGCCACTTCCGTGCAATTGCTGCTCAGTTATTAGCACTGTGTACACATTAAATAGAACTGGAGACAGCGGAGAGGCTTGAGGCAATCCTGGACTGATGGTTATCGATTCTAAGGACCAACAACCACACCTGAGTATCACCTGTCCATGAAACAGTGCTGCTGCTACCCAGCGGGTTAGTAAAGCAGATAACTGCAGTTGGAGAAGTATGTGCACCGTATTCAAATGGTATTCTTTCCTCTTTAAAAAAAAATAAAAAAAAAACTAGTGAAACTTATACCAGAGAGCAAAATTTGAAGCTCGCACACGCACAGAACAGGCATAAGGCAACCTTTAAATGTGCCAGTACTAACCGCATTCGGCCAAAACTGTAGCCCATTATCGATGCAAACAGTCGTCAACTACGAAAGCCGACATTACTTTTTTCTCTAGAAGCCGAAACAAATCTACAGACACTTCCCGTTAGGACAATTGCCCGTTAATTTTTTCTGCTTGCCTGTTGTGACCTGTTTACGAGATGTATGGGTAATGCAATTGACTGCGCTCTCACCTGCGCAAACGTTTTTGGGTTCAGTATATAAATACATTATCAAATATTAGTATTTAGAGGGGTTTTCTTTTGTGCTAAAGAGCTTTTAAAAGCCAAGATGACTTAGATTTTCCTAAATGCCTCGGTGGTAAAGGTCACAGGGTCACACCAATGAGTCACCAAATACGTGAGTGTTAGGCAACTGGGAATGTATTCAGTTTAATCTTTCAAACCGTTCATGTTTATTGATTCCTTCTTTCATATATCTTAATATATGTCGAAAACTAATTTTTAAATGTAGATAAATTGGTTGTCATCGAATTTAATAGTGACCGATGTATAAATTGTTGGGGGGAAGGGGAGCGGGGGGTTTCCTGATTTTTTTTTTTTTTTTTTTTTCAGGAAATTTTATGGGGTAATTGCCAAAAAAATTTTAGAGTTCTCGGGGTAAAATGGTGAAGTACACGATATTCCGAACGTAATCGACCACAAAGAGACAAACACAGAAAACCATAATACTTCTAGCCGTGTGACAACAAACGAAGAAGACTTAATGACATGGCAAACTAGCAGTTGAAACATACGAGACTTGGAAAGCCAGAGACATTGGTTTATTGTTTTCAAACAGGATTGCGATAACAATGCAGAGAATAAATACAGGTATTGTCATATTTCAGGAACGTTGAACCTTTTAAACATTTGTATACACTCCCGGCGAAAGTTGCTGTCACACAAACTATAAATAATTGGGTTTACTGCACAGTTTACTAGGTAACTACGCGCTACCACGTTGTAGAAAATATTGCCTACAAAAGATAAATTTTTTATTACTCGTGGCACTAGTAATCTAACAATCATAATTGCTAAGTGTGGAAGATAACCAATGATATAAAAGGCGCTAAGGAGAACTAACATAGTGGTCGTTCTGCCAGTAGGCCTTTTGCATGCTGGATAACCTCCAACGTTAATTAGGGAAACTCGTCTGAATATAGGTATATGAAATCTGCGTCGAAGAAAACTCGGGTGTAGATCCAACGGAGCTGTGATTTTTGTGGCATTGCCAGAGAATGTACGGGTAGTGTTACTGTTGATTTGGCTCTTGTCTATAGGCGTGATGCTGGCTCTAAGAAAGTCACTAGTCTTTCTTGTCGTATCATCTTGTCTTGTCAGAGCTTCAATAACACTGGATCTCAACCATTCTATTGTTTGTAGTAAGCTGTTGTTGAGAGGTAGCCTGAAAGAGATGCTGGTTTCTCTCTGGATACAGTTTGAGCAGAATGTATTGTGTCCATCGTCAGGGCAATAGACAATGTCCAGCCATTTAAAATCTGATAAAGGGTCAGATTCATTCGAGAACTCACTTGCGGCAATTTGCGTTGATGCTGACTGTGAATGTGTATCAATGTCTGTTCCATTGAGATTGTGAACACTTTTGTCAAACAGTAAATTAGTTTTTACTGAAATATTTTGTGATCGACAAGTGTTCATAGTTTCGTCAGTCGTCCGCGTTGTGTCTGATCTGATACCTTTTCCGTAGCTGGCGATCTCTGCGACACCCGGATTTGTATTCTGTAGTTTAACAAAGAAGTCCTTTACCGTAGGAGTTCGAATCTCAATCCGTTCTGGGAAAACACGTATCTCGTACTGGACTGGGACCCTGTTTGCCTCGTTAGGTGCGTAATAAAATCTTTTTAGGTTAATGTTCCCAAGACGGCTGGAGTCTTGGAGAGTGGACTCGCTATTCATCGGCGAGCCTGCACTCTTCTTAGTGGGGCTTCCACATATGATACAGTTAGACCGATTTTGGTCGGAAGTAAACTCATCTGCGTTAGTGTCGTATTTACTGGTTGTATACGCAGTTCCAGGCACGGATACACCATATAATCTTTTGTGTCTACGAGCTGTTAACCCAATAAGAGTATACAGTGCAATGAGGGTTATTGAGCAATCAATGTAGAACAGTAGAAGAAGTGCATAGCTGAAGAGTGGCAATTTAGTTTTTTTGTACCTATCATCGATGCTGCACGTATATCCGACGATACCGCCATGAGGTGTTTCCTTTGTTTGTGTTCCTCCCAGGATCGCGTGTGGAATAGCGAATAGCGCTCCTAGAATAGGTATGACGGCGCTGATCACTTTAGCGTTTTCCTCTGTGACCTGCCACTTGTGTGGGTGACACACCTTTCGATATCTGGGGGAGAATTAGACACACACTTGCATATATATATATATATATATATATATATATATATATATATATATATATATATATATATATATATATATATATACATATATATATACATATTACCTAGTTAGTGATGATATGCGAAAGTGTTTCACTGGTCTACCGTGTCTCGTTTCCAGTAACTATTTGTGGAAAACGACTTTCTCAGCCATGTCAGTTTATTAAAACCAAACCCCAATCCAGTGAATGGTTTCTGCAGTGCTTTATCTGTCAGAAACAACGCCGCAGCTACGCACATCAAATTTACTAACTTCAAAGCAGATGATGCCACTCTCTCCCCCCCCCCTCCCTCCCCATCGCTGCCACCTCTAAACAAGCATGTCATAATAGGCGTCTAGCTAGCGGCATCTTCTTCGAAGTCAGTGTGTATTTCGTGGAGACGCGAGGAGCCGACAGTCTGCATACAAATAAGCCAGACACGTAAAACTAAGTACTGGAACAAAGTCCATAAACCGACAAACAGCCAGGTCTCTCCGTTGGAGTTTACAGCCATGAAATCAAGCAAAAAACACAGCAGATGGCGCATCTGATGAACATTGTATCTGTGTGGCTTAGTTGTTAGTTTATAAACTTCTTTCTTGTTTGAGTTTTGTTTCAATTAGCTGTCTTGAGGTTCATGATACAGTTTCCTCTATTTTTCTGGTCGGTCCATATGTCAAATATGGGCTGAAGAGCACGGTTCAAGTGTCTAGAGGACGTTGCCAACCACCCCAGCATTTTTGCTCTGTTTATAATATTTTCAGGCAATTTGTAAGTTCAGTAGTTTGCCATTGCAACTGATCGGTCGGTTCTCGAAACCATTGTTGAGGTTAACACAAAGCGTTCTACTACCAGATCGTCCGCAGCTAGAATCTAACCAGGTATTTTAGAATTATAAACTATGATCGCAACCACTTATTCACCAGCTGTAAACTCCTGTGCTTGTTCATCTACTTTTGGACTTTGGTTTTGATCCACGACTTGAGTTTTGTATGCAGATCCGTTTTACATATATGACCTATAGGCAGATTGTTGATTTCTCGCCTTTCAGGCAGATGGACTCCGTTTGACTCGTAGGAAACTACTCTAGTTAGTAGCCTTTTACGACATGCTTCATAAGGGGCAGTGGGTCAATTCTTTTTTCCACGCCGAAATGAGGCCACAAAACCCACACGGGAGACAACCAATTTGAAAATGTTACATTGAAACATAACTCCACTGGAGAAACACAATCAAAAATAGAAGGACGTCTCAGCAAATCAATGAATGTAGTGCCACAGAGGTGAAACCAAACAAATGAATTTAGATATCTAGGGTCCCTTGTCATATTAGAAGATAAAAAAAGGTACATGTAAAGTCGTTTGATGTGAACCAACGTCACTGCACACGGTTATAAACCATAAGTGCTCTGCCACCAGTACGGATAGCTGATAATAATTGTCCTCCTGTGTCGCTGTTTGCACGTAACACTGTAGCTACAGCGACGTTCCTCCATTTACCCCAGGGTGTCACTCTGGTACCTATTTCCTAGTGGCTGGGTAAACCCCGGGAACTGCCCAGTTTCGAACACCGACCGTGGGCTGCAGCGAAACTGTGCTAACGCGGCCCCAACATTACAAGGATGAATGGATAGATAAATCAACCAAAGGTGTACTAAAACAAACCTGATCCTAACACCACTGTTGACACACAGAAGTATTTCAATATCTACTAAGGCAAATCAAATACAAACTATTTATTGTCAAATGTATGCTTATCATCTTCAAAAGTGAACCCTGAGTAAAACATAATTAACACAAAATGACTGTTGGAACAACACCCATCACCATTTATTGGGAAACAAAGAATGAAATGGTGTGGCCATCTAATCAGAATGAAAACAACGATGCCAACAGCAAGAGCGTACAACCTGAAAATCGAAACACCAAGAGGCAGGGGAAGACCGAGAAGAATACAGATTGTAGGAATCACTGACACCTTGAGACTCAATAACATCACTTATTTTCAAGCGTTAACCCCCCCCCCCCCCCCCCCTTCTTCCCCCCTCCCTACTATCCACCTCAGAGCTGCATTGATTGCTTTCACCTCCGTCCTCATACTTAAAGTTATAGATTTTTTATTAAAAAAAAAAAAGGTCATATTTACGTTTCCCAGCCCATCTACACAAAGGCTGACCTTTCATTTATACTTTCTCAGACTGTTCTATGTCAGAGGGGTGTAATGTTGTCTTGCCTCTAATTACATCAGCGCCGATGTCACGTGTTATTTACTACACGATGACACAGCTTTTAACGACCCCAGAATATCTAGAACCTAAACCCCCCCCCCCCCCCCTCCAACCCCACACCACCCACAGTCTGAGCCTAGGTCCCACTGGAGACGCTTTTCGAAGAAACCAGTATAACCTGCCACCCCTCAGACCTAGACCAGAATAAGAAAGTGTGTAGAAAGGCCAGGAAACGTGAATAGGACCCAAACAAACATGAGGAAGGGTGGTAGAGAGTGTAGATAACAAAAGTTAAGAGGACACAGTGTTAGCTGCATGCAATAGTAAAGCATAGGAAGACTTGTCATGTGTAGGTTGATGGCCAGTGCTCTCTCCTATTGGCAGAAGACGGGAATAAAGCAAAGAAAAAGGAGAAGATTATAGAAAGTGGTACCTACCTTACCACCGCCAGTGCAACCAGAATCATGGCTGAAGAGATAGTAGGGAAGGCTGAACAGTAGAATCGAGCATTGCATAAAATAGGATTGTCGAAGTCCCATTTATGAAGCATGTTGTACATTTCCCCTGAAACATAAAATCAGGACCGTTATTTAAGCACCGCGCAAGATGTGCAGCTGCAGGTGGCGGCCATGATCGGGGGAGGCAAATTCCAAAACTAATTACTGGTATTGTGTCAACGAAAAAAAAAAAAGGAATGTTGAATTAAGAATCTACTTCACAGCACCTGGGAGAACTCCCATAAGCGCTCCGTCTCCATCTTCAGCAGCTAGCAAGAGTTCCATTTCTAATGGTAGCAGTACCTGTTTGATTGTATATCCGTCTCAAATTTCCCGTGAGTGTTGTGCGTTGGCCAGATCCCCTGCTAACTAGATTTACCCTTTCCCCTGGTAACTCGAGTTACCCTTTTTAATTCAACCAAAAAACTATGCTGAAGTTAATAAAAACGATTCTGTATACAGGAGACTTTCAGTGGTGTATTCTTCGAAGTCCTGGATCGTCTGCCTGCGACAGAGTCTGCGTACAAATAAATCATTCCGTAAAACAGAGGTGCACGCATACCTTCTGTTTTGGAACAAGACTAAAGTCCAGAAATTTCCACCAGTCTTCTTTTCCTGTGTTTATCGGAAGATAAGAGGGGCTGTTGGCTGAACGGTTGGAACACTGGGTTTTCAAGAGGGAGACCTGGGTTCGAATATTCGGTAAGGTCGGGTTTATTTTCTCTGGGGGCAAAATACAAATTTCCCCTGAACAGTCGAGGCGACAGCACTAGCCATGGGGCCGCATATCCTCAAGCTCAAAGACCCTCCTGTCTTCACCACAAAAGTAGTAATAAAGGCAGTTTTTGGCAGTTTTGGCATCTGATGATGTAGATGCAGCGCACTTTTCCACAACGGTGCTGCTGTATTTACGCCCCTCGGACGACACATCCCACTTCTGCGGACATCTGTTGCCCTGGTTAGGCTTCGCTGGCATCTAAGTTCAAAAACTATTGACCGTGTTGTTGGTTTTTGCTGTTGTTGATGAACTATCACATGAAATGTTCCGGGAACTGAAGTCGCTTTTGGGAGAGACTGACCCTCCTTCGTGTATGGCCTGGGCACTTTGAGCCTCGCACCATGACAGCAGTGTGGCACTCTAGCTTGAAAACGTCTTCCTTGAAATGATACACAAGAAAAGGGACTCTTGTGTCTTCACCAGTTGCCCAGATGAAGTACAAGTAAATTAGGTAAAATTAAGTTCTGGGCCCTTTTCATGCCACTGGGGTATTGGGCGAATGAAGCCAGGCTTATATTTTCAAAGACCGATCTGCACTAGATGGGTAATGTGGTCAGCATCAGTCTTTACTTCTAAAGACATCATTTGGAATCCATTATAGGCTGGGTCAAAATGGGACCCAACGCCAGCTTTAATAAGGGGAAAAAATCGAACAAACAAATTAATGTCACTTTATTTTTAAAATTCCTATGACCAAACTGATAGGGAATCTCCTACAAATGTATGAGGCGCCAAGGGATCCCGAAAAAAATTATAAACGTAGTAAAAGCAACATATAAAGACATGAAATGTCAAGTTCTTTATCAGGGAAATTGACAGATACATTTGAAATCTGAAGAGATTGTGTTGCTACTGCAATTTTTAAAAACTAGTAATTGACTCCATTATGATAACGGAAACGGCAGGAATGGAATTAAGTGGACCAATATAAAACAGCTTGAGTATTTGAATTTCGCTGATGACATTTCTATCCTATCTCACTCACGAAATCACATGAAAAGATTAAAAAAAACATAGTTGACGAGCGATCACAATAGTTATGTCTAAAAATCCGTAAAAGAAAAACAAAGATAATGAGAATCGTCTACTTCTTCTTTTGTCATACTACTTGTGTCGCAAAACGTCGCAGAGAGACATGCAGTTGCCGGCCTCTTGTTATCTGCCTAGCTTGTGTTAGTATCGTATTGCTTTTACTTCCCTCCACCAATCTCTTTCTCAGTCAGCCTCAGGCCAGGTAGCCGGCTGTTCCCACACAGTACTGCATTAGATGGCACGGAATAGGACATCTTGGCTGGAGTTGTTTGAGGACCTATGCTCCATTGGAGATTAAAAGGCGAAAGAAAAAAAGGGAGAAGAAACAAATATGATAAATAACATATCCTTTTAACTGATAAAATAACTATCTGCCACATTCTTATGCAGCAGCCTTTGTACCAGGGAAGACAAAAGTTCAAAACCATTTCAACCATGAGAGGCAATAAATTCTGTAATCAGCTCTTTCTGTGTTATTTGTTCAAATTAACTCAAAGATGAAACAGCTTTCATTTGTTTAACTGATGGAAAGCTCTGAAAAGTGGACTAAAAGAAGAGTACTCCTCTGATCTGGCAGCGTCATTAGCATGCTTAATTTCAAACGTTTTGGTGTTACCTTTCCTTTGGAGTTAACAAAGCCGGCCAAGACAGGAATCCTGCTGGTTGAGCACCACATGGTCTCTACAATACTGTCCAGGCTTTGTGCTATAGAGAGGAGGAACTTCAGTTGATTTGATTCAGGAACCGATATCCCAGCACTCGGGGCATCCCCATAAGCGCTCCGTCCCCATCTTCAGCAGCCACTGCAGAGTTTCGATACTAATGGTGCCAGAAGCATTCTGATTAAACGTCTTTTCTCTGCCTTTTCTCTGAGCCTCGAGCATCTGCCAGAACCCCTTGTCACTCCCCGCTGCATCAATCTCACCAGACTGGGGTGGTCCATCTGCTCCTACGAACTCTACACGCTCTCCCACAAGGCACTAACCACGTCTGCCCTACCATGCATCAGTATTCCACCAAGTTGTGCAGAGCCAGCCAGTCTGTCCGCCTGTTCATTTCCCACCACACCGGCAAATCCGGAGAAAAAAATCAAGATAATACACCTCACTCGTATCCTCCGCAGTGAAGCATGCTACTCTGCACGAAGATTGCCTGTCCTGACCTTCCTCACCCTGCTTTCTGCATCAGTTACAATCACAATGTGTGTCTGTGTCATGTTCTCTAACCAGCGGAAAGCCGCAGTGACCGCCTCCACCTCAATTCTTAAGCTAGATTTTGTGGTATCGTATGCTAGGCTCTCCTGCAAAAAACGTCGACCATGAACTTTTGCTAAGAAACCCTAAGCACTTCTTTTGCCATTTGTATTTAAATATACATAAGAGAAACTTCACCCCTGATCTTAACTAGCATCATCATGTGCGGTGATTCCCGTGTCTAGTTATAGGAAAACAGAATACTAACGTCTAAAAATATGCCAAGACAATAACATACCTCATCAATAAGTGACTTACCAGGAATTGCGGTGACGTTTGCAAAGAGGTCAAGCCAGGCTGCTGTGATGATAAGGGTTGCCGTTGCTGACAAGTGAAACTTGCGGGAGTACACGATAATGACCAAAGAGTTGCCAACTAGACCAACCACGGCTAAGGTGGCAAGAAACACCAGTGCAGGTATCATCGTCTTTGTTGTCTCCCTTTGAAGCTCTGCTATGTATCGACGACGCTCCTCCTCAGAGACTGGAAGGGAAGTGTTACTGCTGTTGGCACCACTACTTTGTTTACCACCACCAGCGTTGGTATCTATAAACAACTCGGCTTTGGATGATCCCTCCATAGCGCCAATATTAAGTGATATTAGGACTGAGGTGGCAAAAACAACGGACATTTTAGTTTCTTCAACCGGTCAAAGTCTCAACAGCTTTCCAAATCTTTTAGCAAAATAGCACAACAGTTACATTGGTACAGTAACAGACAGATGCTGCTGAAGTATGATTGTTTGCTAACTTTAAAAAAGTCGAAAGAACGTCATATTTCCTAGTATAATATTTATGTGACTTTACACAGATTGCGCAGACTAAGTTAACTCAAGTCACTCCTTGTGCAGGGGTCTAGACTGGAAGAAAACGCTGTGGCGGAAGTTTCTTAGTTCCATCACACATTTTCGAGGGGCCTTACGGTGTCGAAACCTTGTTTAGTTCTGTAACAATAATAATAACATGCCGAATTAAATAAATACTTGAAACAGTATTAAATGTGTAGATAAATGCCTAGCTTGATAACTAATATATATATATCACCCTAACATTAACCAACACAGAACAGGCGTCATCGGTCGTTTTACACTTGTGGGGCTTCTGAGGAGGAGATCTGTCTATTTATTTATCTATCTATCTGTCTATCTATCTATCTATCTATCTATCTATCTATCTATCTATCTATCTATCTATCTATCTATCTATCTATCTATCTATCTATCTATCTATCTATCTATCTATCTATCTATCTATCTATCTATCTATCTATCTATCTATCTATCTATCTATCTATCTATCTATCTATCTATCTATCTATCTATCTATCTATCTATCTATCTATCTATCTATCTATCTTTTGTGTGTGTATCTATCTATCTATCTATCT
The DNA here is from genome assembly GCA_905116865.2 of Candidula unifasciata. NCBI lineage: Eukaryota > Metazoa > Mollusca > Gastropoda > Stylommatophora > Geomitridae > Candidula > Candidula unifasciata. The sequence continues at coordinate 307,985 of CAJHNH020005146.1, forward strand.
ATCTATCTATCTATCTATCTATCTATCTATCTATCTATCTATCTATCTATCTATCTATCTATCTATCTATCTATCTATCTATCTATCTATCTATCTATCTATCTATCTATCTATCTATCTATCTATCTATCTATCTATCTATCTATCTATCTATCTATCTATCTATCTATCTATCTATCTATCTATCTATCTATCTATCTATCTATCTATCTATCTATCTATCTATCTATCTATCTATCTATCTATCTATCTATCTATCTATCTATCTATCTATCTATCTATCTATCTATCTATCTATCTATCTATCTATCTATCTATCTATCTATCTATCTATCTATCTATCTATCTATCTATCTATCTATCTATCTATCTATCTATCTATCTATCTATCTATCTATCTATCTATCTATCTATCTATCTATCTATCTATCTATCTATCTATCTATCTATCTATCTATCTATCTATCTATCTATCTATCTATCTATCTATCTATCTATCTATCTATCTATCTATCTATCTATCTATCTATCTATCTATCTATCTGTCTGTCTGTCTGTCGGTCGGTCGGTCGGTCGGTCGGTCGGTCGGTCGGTCGGTCGGTCGGTCGGTCGGTCGGTCGGTCGGTCGGTCGGTCGGTCGGTCGGTCGGTCGGTCGGTCGGTCGGTCGGTCGGTCGGTCTGTATGTCTGTCTGTCTGTCTGTCTGTCTGTCTGTCTGTCTGTCTGTCTGTCTGTCTGTCTGTCTGTCTGTCTGTCTGTCTGTCTGTCTGTCTGTCTGTCTGTCTACCTGTCTGCCTGCCGTCTGTTTGTCTGTTTGTATATTTGTAAGTCTGTTTCTCTTTGTTTATGCTTGTCTGCCTGCTTGTGTGTCCAATAATGTCTATCATTGGAAATATATATCGGAAACATCTCAACAATTTATTTTCGTATATTCATGAGTATAACAATCTGAGGAGAACCAGCCCTTTCTCTACACGATAATAAATAATAAAGAGAAAAACCTTAGACAGCACAAGAAACGGACATTCTGATCTAAATTGTAGCTATGTTCAAGTGTCATGAAGCCTCAGACAGACACTGTTGTCTTACTGATTGCTCTGTCTTCAATAATCATGAAGTTTCACTATAAAGGCTGGGGAAAGTTGACGTCAAGTGAAAGGAAGTGGCACTGTAGATCTAGCGTATTTTACTCTCGATTTATTTATTTCCTGTGCGTTCAAAATGGAAGTGTTCACTTTCAGTGCTTCCAATTTGTTTAAGAACACTCAACTTTAAAGAAGTTCCATAAATAGCAAAATAATTTCTGGATGTGTTCCAACTTCTTTGTTAGTTTCTGTGTATTTTTCATGAGCTCTATCTTTAGCATGGCAAAGTACTGGACGTAAATTTGCCTAGGAAAACCACACACCAGCCAGGGGCTGTTGGGGTTGATTCTGCAACGTCCTGTAAAGGATACGCAACTAAACTATCTTCAGCAGCTAAAGTAGGTAGGTACTCAGTTGTACTCCATTAGGACATCACACAAGCGACAAACACCCAGTGACACAAAGTGCCACCATGCGGATAAGGATCACTCGTGTAGAGGCCCCAGAAACCCTTTTCAGCCTTTAGGCTATATCTATGGCTATACGATATCTATGGCTATATCATATCTATTTCTATATCATATCTATGGCTAGACCATATCTATGGCTAGACCATATCTATGGCTAGACCATAAATATGGCTAGAACATATCTATGGCTGGACCATATCTATGGCTGGACCTTATCTATGGCTAGACCATATTTAAGGCTAGACCATATTAATGGCTAGACCATATTAATGGCTAGACCATATTTATGGCTAGACCATATCTATAGCTTGACCATATCTATGGCTAGACCATATCTATGGCTAGACCATATCTATGGCTAGACCATATCTATGGCTAGACCATATTTATGGCTAGACCATATTTACGGCTTGACCATATCTATGGCTAGACCATATCTATGTCCCGGTTAAATTCAGGACTGCGGGCAGAAGCCAGGGTGGGGCTTCAAAAAACAAATTTGCATCCCACACGGGGACGAGTAAATTAGCAGCTATAGTTTTGCTTTTGCTCGGATCTGCCTTGTTGCTTGTCATTTCCTCTGCTGTGTTAAGCGGGCACATGCTGAACAACTCATGAAATTACTGGTAAACTATAAATATTGATTAACTGGTCCCTGTGCAGAATAAGGGAATTGCATTAATTAAACATTAACTGGTCCCTGTGCAGATTAAGGGAAATGCATGAATCAAACAATAACTGGTCCTTGTGCAGAATAAGGGAATTGCATGAATTAAACAATAACTGGTCCCTGTGCAGAATAAGGAAATTGCATGAATTAAACAATAACTGGTCCCTGTGCAGAATAAGGGAATTGCATGAACTAAACAATAACTGGTCCCTGTGCAGAATAATGGAATTGCATGAATTAAACATTAACTGGTCCCTGTGCAGATTAAGGGAAATGCATGAATCAAACAATAACTGGTCCCTGTGCAGAATAATGGAATTGCATGAATTAAACAATAACTGGTCCCTGTGCAGAATAAGGGAATTGCATGAATTAAACAATAACTGGTCCCTGTGCAGAATAAGGGAAATGCATGAATCAAACAATAACTGGTCCCTGTGCAGAATAAGGGAATTGCATGAATTAAACAATAACTGGTCCTTGTGCAGAATAAGGGAATTGCATGAATTAAACAATAACTGGTCCCTGTGCAGAATAAGGGAATTGCATGAATTAAACATTAACTGGTCCCTGTGCAGAATAAGGGAATTGCATGAATCAAACAATAACTGGTCCCTGTGCAGAATAATGGAATTGCATGAATTAAACAATAACTGGTCCCAGTGCAGAATAAGAGAATTGAATGAATCAAACATTAACTGGTCCCAGTGCAGAATAAGGGAATTGCATGAATCAAACAATAACTGGTCCCTGTGTAGAATAAAGGAATTGAATGAATCAAACATTAACTGGTCCCTGTGCAGAATAAGGGAATTGCATGAATCAAACATTAACTGGTCCCTGTGCAGAATAAAGGAATTGAATGAATCAAACAATCAGCTTGTTGTTTACAGAAAATGTTGCTCTCATCACACCATGCCTGAAAGTGACTCTTTCTCTAGACAATTCAACAAGACTCTGTGGCTTCATAATCAATGTCTCTCTAATGTCATCTTCCTCGTTTTCTGGAAACGGCACCCTCCATTATATTTCTCTCCAGACCATCATAACAAACGGCATGATAGAATCACCAAGACTGAGCATTGGGATTAAACTAAGCAACTTAGTCAAGAGGAGAGGGCATTACGCTGTCGTTGGATAGGACACACCTTGAGAAAATATGAAAAACAGTATAATTAGAAAGTCGTCATTGCAATGGATTTACCAGCAGCATAGAAATAAGTACAGAATCGCAGAGGAAACAAAATACAAATAAAAAACGTATGGAGAGGGAAGCTACAGAGTGAAGTTAAAACGAAGGGAAGAACAGGGGACGAGAAGGATGCGATAGCAAAGGGTAGGACGACTTGGCGTGATTTTGTTGATGGGTTGTGGTCCAGCACGATGAGTTTAATAATGATATTGGAGTTCATTAATGGGTAAAAGGCAGACAAAATGGAAGGGGACAAAGACATAGGAAGACAGTGTGAAGTTCTTGACAGACTCCTGTCATGGTTTGGAATGAAGTCAGCACGTTGAGTTTATTAATCACATTGGAGTTCACGAATTGTGAAATGGCATGACTCAGCAGCCAATCGGCAAGGTATTTGATGATGATGATGATATTGATGATGATAATTTTGATGATGGTTGATACAGATAATGTTAGATGATAATGATTATAATCATGACGATGATGACGATGGATGATAAGGATGTAAATTATGAAAATGATGACAAAGAATGATAATGATGTTAATGATGAAGATGATGCTGACGATGATGACGGATGATACTGATGATAAAGATGATGATAATGTGATGATGACGATAGATAATTATAATAATGATACTGATGACGATGATAATAATGATGGGGGTAAACAGCACCAAAACGGTTCTTTTTCTTTTACTTTATATCATACAGTGTTGATAATACTTTCTGTCCACTCTTCTATTTTGTGTAGTTTTAATCAGTTCCGACACGTTGATCTTGAATGTCAAAATGTCAGGCTGTCCAGCATTTTCTCTTTTGGTTTCACTGTTCTTCTTTGTCTTCTAACCGCTTGTCACGATATACTCCAGTTTCCCCCGCTTCACAATGTGACAAAAGACAGCAGAATGTTTTTTTTTTAATTCTAGCAGTCAGTTTTCTTCATGAGTTAATTTCGTTGAAGACATCTTTAGTAAACGTTTTGTCTGTCAGTGTTGTTCGCATCACTTGTCTACAAAGCCATGTCTCTGCAGTTCTTCTTCATAAAGTCCATGTCGTGTGGCCTTGGTAGTCATGTTTATCTAGAACCTTTTGTCTCGTGTACTTTTAATCAACTCTGACACAGATGATTTTCCATGCCATGATGTCAAACTTTCCAGCATCTGTTCTCTCAGTCTCCCTCTGCCTCTCCTTCTCTCCAATTTCTATAGCGTTACGATGTACTTCAGTTTTCTACTTCTCATCATACAACCAAAGAATGTAGATTGTCTCTTTCTTTTACTTTTTCTCCACAGTCACTAGATAATATTCGTCCGATCGGCTATCTGTCAACGATTCACTTACGATCATCGGAACTAGCTCTGTAAAGCTCTCCAAATATCCCCTGCTGATCTCCAAAACAAAAAAGTAGGAAGCGAACATTTTTCTGTTGATTTGGATCTGAGCATCTATATATATCGCAGTATCAAAGGGATTTTAATACTCACACAACAACGGAAGAAAATGTAAGCATTAAAGTAATTTAAATGGTATATAACAAAAAGACAGACAAAACAGCCAGCCAGGTATATAGACAGACAGTGAGACAGACGTACGAACAGACGGACAGACGGACATACAGACCGACCGACCGACCGACCGACCGACCGACAGACAGACAGACAGACAGACAGACAGACAGACAGACAGACAGACAGACAGACAGACAGACAGACAGACAGACAGACAGACAGACAGACAGACAGACAGACAGACAGACAGACAGACAGATAGATAGATAGATAGATAGATAGATAGATAGATAGATAGATAGATAGATAGATAGATAGATAGATAGATAGATAGATAGATAGATAGATAGATAGATAGATAGATAGATAGATAGATAGATAGATAGATAGATAGATAGATAGATAGATAGATAGATAGATAGATAGATAGATAGATAGATAGATAGATAGATAGATAGATAGATAGATAGATAGATAGATAGATAGATAGATAGATAGATAGATAGATAGATAGATAGATAGATAGATAGATAGATAGATAGATAGACAGATAGATAGATAGACAGATAGATAGATAGACAGATAGATAGATAGATAGACAGATAGACAGATAGACAGATAGACAGATAGATAGATAGATAGATAGATAGATAGATAGATAGATAGATAGATAGATAGATAGATAGATAGATAGATAGATAGATAGATAGATAGATAGATAGATAGATAGATAGATAGATAGATAGATAGATAGATAGATAGATAGATAGATAGATAGATAGATAGATAGATAGATAGATAGATAGATAGATAGATAGATAGATAGATAGATAGATAGATAGATAGATAGATAGATAGATAGATAGATTACAAAATAAACCATACGGATTTTCTATTTTCATGCTATTTTGCTCACAGTTATGTTGTGTAATGAAGCAATAATTCAGGGTCACTCATTTTCCCATTTTAAAAAAGGCCAGCCCTTTTCTTTTGCTGTGAAAATCCAATCACGTATCCCAGTTTGGGCCATTTCCAAGATTAACAATCTGGAAGATTCGAAATTTATGATCAGCCAATATTTGGGTTCCTCTGACTTCTGCATGAGGGCGAGAACCGCTTAGTTTGGGTCTGAGAGAGCCAGTGAGAGAGATCGAGAGAGAGAGACAGAGAGAGAGACAGAGAGAGAGAGAGAGAGAGAGGGGGTACATTTGGCTCCATGGAGACAGGCACTATATTGGGAGCATTACCGCGTTGTTTCGCCCAGGGACATAAAATCAGGTTTTCTTAACCATGAACGAGGGAGATGGGGAAAATACTGGGGGAATTTTTTTTTTTCTACTCACATTCTGAACCAGCAGATTGTCTCATTAAGGAAATGAGTTTATTGCGTATCAATGGCTTGGAGATTGAGAAATCCTGTCCGTGCATGAGACATTACAATTAAGACTGCTATATTCAGCCCTATGCATTAAATAAAGCGAAAAACAATTTTTACTCTGTTGTCGGGTATATAATGCTAATGAAATATTTGTAAAGACCAATTGTCACTTTTTGGTTGATATGTTCAGCATTACCCCACTTCTGAAAATGTCGCTGGAGGTAGAGCACGTCGTTACAGTTGACGAATTAGGGGCTTTTCCTTCAACGTTGGAGGGCATCTACTTGAGATGCGAGGAGTCGACAAACTGCAAACAAAAAGCCACACCCGTACTGTAATCTTAGTGTCAGCTTCATAGAAAACTGGTCACCCCATAGTGGCTCCTCCCCTGGGTCAATGAAAAACACACAGACTACCCATCATTGTCAGCTATGGAAAAATTGACATAAACTGCAACCCTCAGCATATCTGCTAGCACACACACGCATTGAAAGCATAAGACAGCTATCAGAAGTGCTAATACAAACAGTCCGGCATTAGAAATGCAGTTCGTCATCGATGGAAGCAGCAGTTACGAGCAGATCAGTAGTTGCATACGCGATTAATTTTAACCACGGAAGGCATCGCCTATACACTGGTGAACCAATTGACGGGATTCGAAATCTATCTCACCTACCACCTTCAGAGCAGTCAATCAATCGATCATTTTCCCCTATCGACTATCCCCAGATTTACGATTCTCAGTGTGGACATCAGACAAACAAGGTTGGTTCCAGATGCACCGTTCAACCTCTAAAGCAGTTAGTTATTGAGTTGGGCACGGAAAAACCACCATGGTGTACTCTTCAGCAGCGTTTCTCAAAATGGCACCCCAGGGTGGCGAGAGCGTATACCAGATGCCGCGGCAGTGATGAAAAATGTTTCCAAAAAGTTTTCATTCATCGCATTAGAGAGAACTGAGCATTAAATTTGTGCTCTCTTTTCTTTTTTTCCTAAGTATTCAACGGCTTGAAGGGTAGCTGTTCCTCTTTTTTTTAAAAAAAAAAATGTGCCTGACAAGGGTGCCGCAGAGAAAAAAGTTTGAGAATCGCTGCCCTACAGTTGTGTGCTGGTAAGGGTGAGCAAGACGAGCGCTGTATCAAGAGACGACAGATCAAATGGTTCGGATATGTGTCACTACTACCACAGGACAGTGCAGAGCTGAATTAAATTTCTTTTTCTTCTTTTTCTTCGCGGTCACCAGCTGTAAACTCTGGCGGAAAGTTCTGGTTGTTCATCCACTTCTGGACTGCAGTCCTGTTCAAAAACCTGAGTGCTGCGTGTGCATTGGTTTTACAGATCTGACTCATTCGTGTGCAGACTACTGCTTCCTTGCCTCTCAGGCAGATGCACTCCAACTTCGAAAGAAGCTCCCAATCAGTCGACTCTTACGACATGCTTTTGGGTAGGCAGTGGGTCTATTCTTGTTTTCCCTATAATAGGGCCCTCGAACCCACACGGGGAAATTAAATTTCCATTAGCCACAACAGAAGCCGAGCGAAAGTCCCAATCGTTGGACAGTTGGAATATCAAACGCCGTAAATACCACCTGTATTTACATCACACACACCAGGCAGCTCTTCGGATGCCTCTTCAAAAGCCGATACTGAAAGGCAGAGCAAGATAAGAGAAAAGAATAAGAAGGACAGAGATCTGCTACTACAGTAAAGCCACATAACGCGAATTCCAAGGGAAAAAATAATTAGTTCGGCTTAAAAAAATTCGTTGAGTGTTGTTGATATCACAGAACTCGGGTCCTTACCGTAAGCGCCCAGTCCTTATCTTGGGCAACCGATGTTGCCAGTAGCAGTTTGATTATATGTCAGTCGTGCTTATCTTCTGAGTTTAGGATGTCGACCAGACCCGGTCACTCCCAGCTGTACCATTGTCTCCAGACCATCACAACTGATTCTCTGCTTTGTTCACTTGCTTCCAAAGAACTGGACCACATTTAGCTTGTCATATACAAATTCAACAATCTTTGATGCAGAACCAGCTAATCTGTCAGATTTTCTAACATTCGTACATGCCCCAGAGACAATACCCAAAGAACGCTAACCACTCGGGACCTCTAAAGCGGCCCCAGAGACAATACCCAAAGAACGCTAACCACTCGGGACCTCTAAAGCGGCCCCAGAGACAATACCCAAAGAACGCTAACCACTCGGGACCTCTAAAGCGGCCCCAGAGACAATACCCAAAGAACGCTAACCACTCGGGACCTCTAAAGCGGCCCCAGAGACAATACCCAAAGAACGCTAACCACTCGGGACCTCTAAAGCGGCCCCAGAGACAATACCCAAAGAACGCTAACCACTCGGGACCTCTGAAGCCGCCCCAGAGACAATACCCAAAGAACGCTAACCACTCGGGACCTCTAAAGCGGCCCCAGAGACAATACCCAAAGAACGCTAACCACTCGGGACATCTGAAGCGGCCGTAGAGACAATACCCAAAGAACGCTAACCACTCGGGACATCTGAAGCGATGCTGTCCACTTTGCACAGAACATCCACCTTGTGTAACATGCCCCGTGTGTGAGTCGGTTACAATCACATGTATGTTAAAATAATTGACGCTAATCGAGGATTGAAAACAACTATGATCCCTGAAGGAACCATCCCTTTGTACATGTTAACCAATGTTCTTCTTAAGCGAATTCTTATTAACAATTTTTTACTACTATTACAAGTACAAGCGTCGCCAGACATCACTACTATGTGTAGCCTGCATCTTTAACATTAATAAATAGGACAATCACATTTGCCATCACCGCAGTATGCTTTTTATCTTCGTGAATATCCCCAACTTGATAGAGCTATTTCTTACCGGTATACATGAATAGTGAATGAGTTCGTGTGGATAACAATGACGTACTTTGGTATCGCAGGGAATTTTAAATAGCCATTACCGTCTAAGACAAGCGAGAGGCCGGTTGGTGAAAGTCAGCTAGCTTCTTATTATCGGATTTATTCCGCGGAAGGACAAAAGACATTAGTTGTACTGTAGTCAGGAAAAGGAGGCAATTAATGTCAGCTGGAAACTTCGTATTTTTATGTCTGAGTAGTGGAAGTCGTGCAGGTTATTTAGAGATGTGGTAATTCTGAAGTGGCATCTTTGCGGAGTTTTGTTTATGTCAAAACTGTGCGAAAGATTTTATAAAAATGCTAGTTTAGAGATATGGAAGTTTTGAAGTGGCATCTCTGTGAAGCGTCTGGAGTTCTGTTTATGTCAAGACTGTGCGAAAGATTTTATAAAAATACTAGTTTAGAGATGTGGAAGTTTTGAAGTGGCATCTTTGTGAAGCGCGTCTGGAGTTTTTGTTTGTTTCAAGACTGTGTGAGAGGTTTTATAAAAATACTAATTTAGAGATGTGGAAGTTTTGAAGTGACATCTTTGTGAAGCGCGTCTGGAGTTTTTTGTTTGTTTCAAGACTGTGTGAGAGGTTTTATAAAAATACTAGTTTAGAGATGTGGAAGTTTTGAAGTGGCATCTTTGTGAAGCGCGTCTGGAGTTTTTGTTTGTTTCAAGACTGTGTGAAAGGTTTTATAAAAATACTAATTTAGAGATGTGGAAGTTTTGAAGTGGCATCTTTGTGAAGCGCGTCTGGAGTTCTGTTTTTTGTCAAGACTGTGCGAAAGTTTTTTTTTTTTTTTAAACTAGTTTTTTTTTTTAAAGTCTACAAGCGTTGATTTGCACATAAAGGCATATCTCACAACAAATATTTGTGGCCAACTCTGTGCAACTAGTGTCAGACATGGAACGTTATTGCTACAGTGCGTGAGAGAGATGTCTAAGGCAAGCTGCTAGACAGAAACAAGAAAAGATACAATTATATAAGAAGCAATCAGGACAACATCTGCAATACTTTTGGCCATATCAAAGGTTTTGGCAGATTGGTACGAAAATATAATAACGGAAAGTATGCCACCAGGAAGGAGGGGCAGGGGCGGACTAGCTGGAAGATAGGCACGGTGATTAAGTGATGCCCTGGGTATAGGAGTGCAGGAGGCGGAAGAGCTGGCGAGAGACAGCGTTTCATTCAGGCAGATCATGTTGAGAGCGAGCTCTACAAAGGACCTGCTACATAATGATGATGATTAGAAGAAAGCTGTATATGAAAACACCTTACAGTTAATTAGGAAGATTTGTATGGTTTGGCTATGTTTGTGTGTATGTAAGTTGTATCCCAAAAGTACATCACACAAGCAATAAACACCCGGTGACACAAAGTGCCACCATGCGCATGAGGATCATTCGTGGAGAGGTACTGGAAACCCCATTCAGCTGTTTGGCCATATTTTAGGCCCGGCTAAATTTAGGGCACCCTGGCAAAAGCCAGGGTGGTGCTTCAAAATATCTAAAAATGGATTCCAACAAGGGGACGACGAGATTATTGGCTTGGCTATCTGGTGAGAATGCCCTTAAACCAAATGTCGCAAATAGAAATGTTGAAGAATTATAATAAACATATATCACGAGGAAGACAACGCGAAATAAGGAACGACTGTATCAAGAATAGACTTAAACAAATAAAGACGAAGTTATGTGACACAATACAGACTTCACTCTATAAACTAAGCAACCGGTGTATGGTAACTATGCCACGGTTACTCTCCAACGGTGGTGATCTCAGAAATAAAAGAGCTGGTGAACAAGCTATGGAAGGTGCAAATGAAGAATAATCTGCGTAAAAAGTAATCTTGACTTCAAGCTGCTATTTCAAATTATTTTTATTTTTATTTTTTCAAATATAGTAGGCAGTCTTCCCATACTTTTTATAACCCACGGCCCACCAAAAACGGCAAAAGTGTGTTTCGGCCCACCTAACAGCTAACCAAACACCGAAACATAAACATCTGTTCAATACAATTTCACATATTTACAGGTTTCAACTCATGCAGAATCTTTTGACTCACTCTTGGTGTGTTACTACCACATACTGCAATCTTGGAAGAGAAAAAACTACATACCCCATCTCGTTACAAGATTACGGTAAAAAAAATGTAGCGGGTTTTCAGTAGAGTGTTGAATGTTGAGTTAGGAATTGATATCCAAGCACTCCCTAGACCAGGCCTATGCAACACAGCTCACTCAGGGGCCACAACTGTTGAAAATAAGGATTGTCGTGGGCCCAACTCCAGCATAGAAAGACGGTTAAAACAATACTGTTCGCAATGATCCACGGGCCACTTTCTACGCCTCGGCGGGCCAGAATCGGCCCTCGGGCCGTCAGTTAAATAGCTCTGCCATAAGCTATGGGTCCTCATCTTGCGCAAACAGCTAAGATTTATATTTCTGATGGTGCCAGTAACATTCTGATTTTAATTCAGAGAATACTAGTTTACAAGAATTCCAGGAGAACGAAATTGAGTTCGCGATAAAAAAAAAAAGTTTTTTCAAAGCCCATTTCCGGCTGTGGCCGGGGGCCCTAATATAACCCAACCTATAGACTGAGCGGGGTTTCTGGGACCTGTTCCCGTGTGATCCTCAACCAAATGGTGGCACTTTGTGACACCAGGTGTTTATCGTTCAGTGTGATGTCCTGGCAGGTAAAAACGTCAGTCAAATGAGCGTTTAAAAAAAATCTGCTAACCAGTGACTAAAAACGAAAATACACACCGAATCCCCCCTCCCCTCAGGCAAATGGCAGACGATCCTGTGTATAAGATGCATCTTGATTTTCGGACCGGAAGTTTCAGAAAAAAGCCACTGATTACATAAAGTTACTGAACCAGTGTTGCCACTTTGGATCTTTTGTATCCAAATTTAGATCTTTTTCATTGCGTTTAGATCCTGTTTTTGACGTTTAGATACTAAATATTTTTCTAGATTCTTTTCATATGGAGTTAGATATTTTATAGATTTTTTTTTCTTTTAGTGTCATTTTAATAATTATTGAGTAAAATATTTACTAAAATATTTTTGTTTTGGTCTGGCACGTACATTGTGGCAACTGCCATTACTTAAACTTTGAACTCTCACTGGGGTCAACACTCAAATATCTGACAACCCCGGTGCTGATTAATCGAAATCGCGCGTAAATCATACTAACTTTGTTTCAACCGTATCCTCACTGTGTTGTGAAGTATAGCTGTGATTCTGACTCTGTGTGTTTCTTTTTCATGTGATTTTTTAAAAAAAATAATTGCTCACCTTCTTGTGTGGCTTTCATTTTGAAAAAAACTTCAACATACCAAAAGTAAAGTATGAGCAAAAATTTCGTAAAGAGTGGTTGCATGATGACAAAATTAAAGACTGGGTGATGGCAGTTCCTGGGGATATAACCAAGGCTCGTTGTAAGTACTGCAAGTGTGAAATTAAAGCGAAAATACAAGACTTAAAGAAGCATGCAGAGACTAACAACCATAAAACTGCAGTTCCATTTAAAGATATTATACCGCTGACATCTGTTTTCAGAACTACACTGATAAATGAGTCATCAAAAGTTGAAGGGTCGGTCGCAATGTTTTTAAGTTGCCATTGTGCAATTTCAAACTGTGACCATTTGATTGATTTGTTTAAAAACACAATTTCTGACAGTAAAGTTATGGATGATGTGAAAATGCATCGCAGCAAGTGTACACATATTATAAGAAATACTTTATTTTCTCACTTCGAAAAAGATTTGATCAGTGATATTTCTACAAATAAATATAGTTTATTATTAGACGAATCAAATGATATTTCGGTACTGAAAGTGCTTGGTGTGTGTATTATATATTACAGCAACAATACAGACAAAGTAGTTTCTACATATCTTGGACTAGTTCAATTGGAAAAGTGTGATGCAGAAAGTATAGTTCAGGAACTGAATAAACTTTTAATCAGCAAACAGTTAGACTTGACAAATTTAGTTAGCAATTGGTGCCGATAATGCCTCGGTGATGGTTGGCATAAATAATTGCGTTTATGCCAAGTTGAAGGAAGCTATCACATCGTTAATACTTATAAAATGTCTGTGTCATTCATCGCAGCTAGCATTATCACATGCTTCATCTGAATGTTTGCCAAGGGATTTGGAATACCTTATTGCTGAAACACATAACTGGTTTTCCAAATCATTTGTCAGACAACAGCAATACAATGCATTGTATTCAGCCTTAAATAATGGTTTCCACACCACTGAAAATTCTGTCAGATTGCAAAACCAGGTGGTTATCAATACAACCAGCTGTTGAAAGAATTGTGAACCAATGGTTGGAGTTAAAGACACACTTTGAAATAACAAGACAAAGTGAAAAGTGCTACACAGCTGAGATACTATATGGAATGTACAGTGATGAAAAAAATTTGGCATTTCTTCTCTTTTTACAACCTATTCTAATGGAAGTGCAAAAAGTTAATAAACTGTTCGAATCCAAACATGTTGAAAAAGTTAAATTACTTGACGATCTCACTTTGCTATTTTACTCAGTTGGTAAAAGACTGGTGTTGCCAACTTCAAAAGTTGATTTGCTCACTTGCACTATAGAGAGCTATTTGGCTCCTAAGCCATACCTTGGATATCAAATTGAATCAAAAATTGATGATTTAAAAAACAAAAGGACTGTTAACAGAGAATGAAGAGAACAACTTAAGAAAACGCTGTCAAGTTTTCATTATCTCATTGTTCAAGCAACTAAAGCAGAGACTTCCTGAAAATCTAGATGTATTGAAACATATTTCACTCTCTTTTCTGTGAGCAACATACTTCAGCCAGTAAAGGACATACCTAAATATTGTAAAGCTATGAAATTTTTAGGGGCTACTGACAATAGTGTCGCGGAAGCAGAATATCAAACAGTCCATTATGTAAACTCTTTGAATGTGCCATGTCTGCCATGGTACTACCCCACTCAAATGCTGACGTAGAAGAGAGTTTTCAGTGCTTATGAAATTACATCAAATCTAACCTAAGAAACAGGATGAAATTAGACCTCTTTAAATGCTATCTTGACAATAAAGTTTGGCCTGATGAGAGTAGGAAAATGCTGTTCCACTTATCAGCTCCCTGATGTGTATTAAAAGAAATAGGAACAGCTAAAGCATACCAGAGTAATTTGGGATCTGAAGCTTCAACTTCATCATCCAAGCTAAGTTTATCCTGTGGATCTTGTGAAGCAGACATCAGTGAAGATGAGGACATGTGTCTATAGGGTAAGTCATTTCAATAGTTTTGTAATTTGTGACTCTTTTCATTTGGATATTTTTTAAAATATTTTCCACGCAAATTTAGATCTTTTTAGATATTTTTTTACCCCGTTTTGGATCTTTTTTGTCAAAGAAAAGTGGCAACACTGTACTGAACTCGTGTTATGCATCACAGAATCCAGAAAACCCCTTTCCTATCACTGTCAATGGCGTATCACAGTCTTCCTATGCTGCCTCATCCACAGTTTCATCTGTGTTATTTAAAATACCACACTTGTGAAATGACTTGATGTTACAAGAGCGAAAAAATCAGCGCCAAGACAAGAACTGGTACAGCAGGAAAGAAAGAACTTTCAATTTTTTCAACCCCTGTTAGGTCGCCTCTGAAACGGCATTTCATTTATGAGGCTAATACGGAAAATTAACAAATCATTTAGTAAAATATCTACACTATTGTATAAAAGCACATGTTTTTTTTTTTTTTTTTCGAAAATAAGTGTGAAAGGGAAAAAAGGTAAAGTCGGGAGATGTGAACCAGCTTCATTGCACACGGTTATAAACCAACATGTGTGTTTTTTGCTGGCACAGGAGCGGAGCAACTATGGGGTGACCCGTTTGCTATGAAGCTGATACTAAGATTACCATTACCAAACCAGAAGTGCTCTGCCACCAAAAAGTACAGCTGATAAGAAACTGTCCGCCTGTGTCGTCGTTCAACTCTGTAGCTACAGTGACGTTCCTTCATTTACCCCAGAGTATTCACTCTGATACCAAATACCTAGAGTCTGGGTGAACCCCGGGAACAGCCGGTTTCGAACACCGTCTGTGGGCTGCAGTAAGTCGCAGCTGGATTTGAAAGCGAGTCTGCTATCGACTGCGCTAATGCGACTGAAAATAAGTGTGTCGGTATGATTGGGAAAAAGTTCAAGTTAAGTGGGTGTTTCTCTTAAAGTTAGTTTGGGTTAACAAGGTTTAAATGTATGTTCTATATTGCATGCATTGTTCTCATAATTTTCGTTATCATCAGTTTAAACCTCTGCCGTAAAGCTCCTTTAGGAGATTTAGTGCTTTCCAGCGGTTGCTATTTAAGCAGCAATGGCTATTGTCATCCCGTGTCCATGTATAAGCACTTTAATGTCATCAATTCATTATCTCTAGGGATGCCTCTTGATTTCCTTTCATGTCTGTCAATGTGTAGTGTTTGCGTTGGTGGTTTTTCTGGCTGCATTCTTACTTAATGGCCAAACTATTTGATTTTCTGTTTCTCAATGAATTTGCTGTATTGTGTTGTTGCACTGTCTGTCTGATAATATACTTTCTAATTTTGTCTCAGATTTCTAAGTTAGTGACTTTTCTCAGGCATCTCATTTCACCGGCGTTAATTTTACGTTTGTTTGCCTTTGAAAATGTCCTATGTCTGGCACTGAAAGCAAAGTGTTGGTATGAATATGCTGTTTCTAATATGCTTCTTGGCAGTCATATTTATGTTTGGATGTTTTAAAAACGGTGTCAGTTGGTATTTGAATGCATTGGCTCGTTGGTTGGCATCTTGTTTCTATTTCCCGATCTATTCTCCCGCCCTCCGAGAATATATTTCCTACATATTTAAATTCTGTAACTTGCTTCAGACAAGTACCCCCAACCCTATATGTAGCTGACAAGGAATGGAATTCGTTTACTTACTATTGGTTAAAGTCCATCTTTAAAGAAGGAAAGTGGGGGGGGGGGGGGGGGGGGGGGGGGGGGGGGGGGGGGGGGGGGGGGGGGGGGGGGAATCACACAGCCGCCATCTTCAGACATTCTAGAATCACCGTGTTTATCTTGGCGATATAATCAGTGGGAAATGTCAGCTCTCTTCAAGAGTGGCAAATTGCGGGGAAAGTCCTAGTACCGAGTATTGACCGTTAGAAGGATTTCATTAGTCACTTATACAAGGGCTTGGTGAAATTTCGGAAACTAGCGGTGGGTTATGGGGGCCGGAGGTGCCGGAAACTGAGGGCATCTTGAATTCCAACCCCCTCCCTCCCCCACCCAATAATTGTAGTAGTTCTCGAGGTCCCCGCCCGCTCGTCTTTCTCGCTCGGAAGAAATTCACTTTGGAGCTGGGTGCCACCCCCCCCCCCCTTCCCATTACCCCCACCCCCTCCCCACCATGCATAGACGTTCTCTTTTTTTTAAAGTATTTGTTCGTAAATTTCATATTATTTCGAATAGATTATGTTTGTTTGCTATTTAGCACATAACAATGCTAAACAAATAGTAATAATAATAATAAAAATACATTAATAGAAGCCATTATTATTGTTATTATTGCACATTTGAAACAACGCTTTCTCCTGTGTGGGCTGGGGGCCTTTTATGGGAGAGGTGGGAGGGGGACTAGAATAGAACCACAGCCCCTTGATAGCATATCGTGAGAGACGACTGATTTAGGGGCGTTTTCTTTCGAAGTCGGAGTGCATCTGTTGAGTGGAACCAACAGTCTGCATGAGTGGTGTTCCACCCCATCAGGACCGCACAACGAGAGATAAACACCAGGTGACACAAGGGCCACCCATTCGGATGAGAATCACCGGGGCGCCAGTCTCAGAAACCCCATTCAACCTTTAGGTTATATTAGGGCCGTCGACAACAGCAGGGGTCTGGTTTTATAATAAACAAACAGTTATTATAGTTGCCAACAGTGCAGAAAATAAGTCAGACATGTCAAACTGGTGTGCACGCAAAATGCAGGTTCTAGAAAAAGACAATTGAAAAGTGGGTGAATAATCAACACTTACCAGCGAAGTTTACAGCCGGTGAAGGCGAAGAATTAGAAGCACAACACCAGAAAAATAAGAAGGAGAAGAAACCCCTTCAGCCCCCTCCTCCACTTGAAAATTTACAAGGGACCTCTGCCTGCGTCCTGCTAGCTCCCGATGTTTTTTTCCTGTTTCAGCGCCCCCGGTTTGGGAAGCAGCGGGGAAGTTTGGTGTGAGCGGCAGTTCCCGAATGGCTCAGCAACCAGCTGGAGTCGACGAGTGCGAGTGGCGGGGAGGGTCAGATATTCCCCAGTCCAACAACATGCGGGGATTTCGTCGCCGGGGTACGAGCCTAGGCCCAGCAATGGAAGTCTGTGCTGTAGGAACGGGTGAACCTATAGGCGCTGATTTCATCTAAGTTGCAAAGAGGATAACGTCTATTGGCGGGGATGCGGATGATGATGATTTCTGCAAAGCGGCCTAATACTTTGTCTTTGGCGTTTACCGTACAAGTAAGATCGATTTTGAAATTTGTGTTTTTGTCGGTTGTATATTTTCACTGATATTTTACAGCGATACTATTATTTTTTATTATTTTTTTTTTAAAATTACCGCGTCCAGTATCTAGGAACTCACAGTACGTTTAATAGCTACCGTTTACAACAACAGTTTTAAAACTGGGGCGGGGGGAGGGGTGCTTTCGGCGCCTCTGTATGAGAAGTTTTAAGGAGGGCTCTAGGCAATTTTGGTACTGAGTCAGTCTGTTGTTGTAATAATCGTTTATACTAACATTTTCCACTGCTTAATTTAAAATTTAAGTTACGAAAAACAAAACAGCTCTGCCAGCTTGAGCTGGGGAGTGATCTCCGATGTGCCTTGTCCTACATCCGACCAAAAATAGCAGATAAAATCAAGATAAAACAATACTAACAATAACATTAATGTTCGTACACTAAATTGTTGTCGATAATAGTTGCTTTCCTGTTATTTGACGCTTGATTGATGTAGGTGTTTTTCTTCAAGTTATTAGTCCTTGGGATTTGTTTTGTTTATTTGTCCCTCTATTTTTAATCACAATTTGTGTTTAGAGTTGAAAGGAGTGGGGTCTTGCCAAATGTCCAAGGGGCACCGTCTAGAGAAGAAAATGTTAAGAACCGCTGCTTTAGAAATTACAAATTATGTTACTCTTACTGTGCAATGTTATGTTATGGCATAAGGAGCTGTGGTGTCTGCGTAGCTAAGTGTTTACGCAGTTTGCATCGGGTCCTGAGAGTCGTGGTTCGTTTCCACAAACTATCATTCGGTTCACAAGTTACATTTTACGGAGTGTCCTGGATGTCATCGCTAGGCAATAAAATATCCCCAGCTATACCCAGGATTTGAATTCGTTTCACCCTTTGAGAACCTAGCGCTCCAACCGTTCCATCAGTCGTCTCTCGCCATTTGGGGTAAAACCTTGGGAACTGAGGCAGATCAGAACTTGAAACAATGTTGGTGTTACGTTTAACTCTTGCACTCCCAGTTAGTTGTGATTTTAACATTTTGACCGGCGAGACAGATCTAAACATAGCAATAGAATACAAAGGCATTAAACAGGCATCTGTGTTTAAATATCTGAGAACTACATTTACCGAAGATGGGAAATTGGATAAAGAAATTGACATTAGATGCAGTAAAGCAAACTAAGTATTGGGACAGTTAGCCCCCCTCTTACAGCATAAGACAATCCCAATCAGCACAAAGAGACATCTTATTCAAAGCATATTTATTCCAACTCTGTGCTACCAGTGCCAGACATGGTCACTCACAACAAACCATAAAAGAAAATTAGTAACCACGGAAATCAGATGTCTGAGAAGGGCTGTAGGAGTAACCATAAGAGATAAGATCAGGAATGAGATCATAAGAGAACAAGTCGGCACAGAACCAATTCTGGATTACACACAAAGACAGCAAGTGAAATGGTTTGCCCACTTAGAGAGAATGCCTTGTGACACCATACCATACAAAACATACATGGAAAGAGAAGAAGGACGTAGAGCACGGGGTAGACCAAGAACAAGATGGAAGGATAACATCAGA
The DNA here is from genome assembly GCA_905116865.2 of Candidula unifasciata. Taxonomy (NCBI): domain Eukaryota; kingdom Metazoa; phylum Mollusca; class Gastropoda; order Stylommatophora; family Geomitridae; genus Candidula; species Candidula unifasciata. Next base: position 327,285 of record CAJHNH020005146.1, read on the forward strand.
GAAACTCTACAACAGCACGATGTGCCTATGGTCGAGGCAGCCAGAAGAGCTAGAAACAGAACCTTATATCTCCCTCGACACCCACAGCGGTAAAAGAGGAAGTGAAGAAGAAGAAGAAGACCGGCGTGTTGCTGACCACATCACTGTTCAAGTGCCATGGTCTATAAAATTTAGGTCTAGCCCTATTTGCCCAATACGGCTGAAGGCGTGGGAAAAGGTCCTTTATCGATGCAACCTTATCCATACACCAGGTAACATATATTTACAGATAGTTGATGAAGGCACAAGAAACTTCCGGGTTCAACTTTTTAAAATAGTTATAATTGAGTCATCCCACATCAACACAAAGTGTTACTTTGATGTACCCCGCGGTCCTAGACGGGTGAGTCTTACACTACCTGTAGGCTAATCTTCTTCTTCTTCGCGTCCACCAGCTGTATGTAAACTCCGCCGGAAAGTTCTGATTGTTTATCCATCTCTCGACTTTAGATTTGTTCTACAACCTGAATCTTGCCTGCAAATCCGTTTGAAAGAACTGACTTATTTGTATGCAGACTGTTGGTTCCTTGCCCCTCCGACTTTGAAGGAACCCTCTATTAGTCGACGCTTACGACATGCTTGTTAGGGAGGCAGTGGATCTATTCTTGTTTTCCCTGCAATGGGGCCCTGGAAACCACAGGAGGTCGTTAAGCTAATGAACGCATTCCTGATCCCACCCAATCCCCCCCCCCCCCCCCCCCCCCCCCCCACCCCCCCCCGCCCCCCCCCCCCCCCCCCCTTTTTTTTTTTTCTTTATTCCGAGCTTTCGATGTTTATAGCTGCTGACATGACCTGTTCATTTATGTGATTAGTCTTCTCTTTACAGTAGTGATTCCGTGTGGTTATAAGTCAGTTTGCATGTTATCTCTCCATCGTCTTCTGGGTCTGCCTTCTGGTCTACTCTCATGTGTAGTTCTGGTCTCTTATCTGCCAATCTTTTCTATACGACTGAGCCATTGCGCATTAGTGGTCATTTACATTTACTGAACAGTGCAGAGGCACACATAGATCATTACGGTCTGAGGAGAATGGATCTGTGAGGAGTTACCAGGGGATCTGGCAGACGCTCAACACTCAGGGGAAGGATGAGACGGATATAATCAGTTATTGGTACAATTGGAACTGAAACTCTTCGACTGCCGCTTGAGAATCGAGACGGGGCGCTTATGGGAGTATCCTGACTGCTAGGATGATCATCATCATCGAGTTCTTTGCCAGCTTATGTAGGCTTTCATGCATCTTCACAGATCTCGGTCTTGTGTGTTCTGGGTTAATTCCACTGATGATATTTATCCATGCCACCGTCTTAAGCCATCAATCATTATTTCTCTTGGTCTGCCTCTGCCTCTTCTACCAGTGATCTTTCCAGTCGTCACGAGTTTTTCAAGTGCTACTTTTCTCAACACGTGACTAAAGAACTTTGCCTCCTTCCCATGGTTGTATATAATGTTCTACTTTCATTAGCCATTTCCATGCATTTAGTATTGGTTATTCTGGCAGTCCAAGGTATTCTTAACATTCTTGTCAAGAGTGCTACGATGTCGATTCCTAATTCAACATTCAAAATTAATTTACTATGACATTCATTTGTTTTCCTCCATTCTTCAATTGTCCTTAAATTGAATCAATTGTTTTATGTTGATCTTCTAATGCCTCTGTGTTGACAGTTTGTTTTCTGTTCGCTATCTGTTGTTATTGATTTGATAGTGTTTTCTATTGACATTTGAATGTCGCTTGTGTTCATTTTATTTTCTGTTCACTTTATATTGTCCTGGGACACTTTGTTTTCTTTCCGTTGACATCTCGAGTTAGTGAGTACATGATTTGCTTTCTATTCAATTTTAGATGTATTTGGGTTGATAGTTTGTTCTTTTTTGCTTTCTGATGGCATAGAGCTGACTGTTTTCTGTACACTAACAATGTTTCTAGGTTCATAGGTTTTCTGTTTAGTTTCTTATGGCCTAGAGCTGACAGTCTGTTTTCTGTTCAATAGCTAATGTTTCTTGGTTGACAGGTTGTTTTCTGTTTAGTTTCTGATGGCCTAGAGCTGACAGTCTGTTTTCTGTTCAGTAGCTAATGTTTCTAGGTTGACAGGTTGTTTTCTGTTTAGTTTCTGATGGCCTAGAGCTGACAGTCTGTTTTCTGTTCAGTAGCTGATGTTTTGTTTGTTGTTTGACAGGTTTTTTTCTTTTCTGTCTTGTTTCTGATGCCATTGAGTTGACAGTTGTGTGTGTGTGTGTGCTCACTTTTTAATTTCTTTGCGTCTACAGTTTGCTGTTCAGTTTTTCATTATTCTGAGTTGATAGTTTGTTTTCTATTCCTTTTGCATGTCTTTGATTGGATAGATTGTTGTCTAATCACTCGCTGGTGACATTTAGGTGACAATGTGTTTCCTGTACACTAGCTAACGTCTTCGAGTTGACTGGGTTTTTTTCTTTTTTTTTTTTATTATATTTTTTTTTCGATCTCTTAATACTTTATAGCTGTTGTAAATGTTTGTTGTTTCAAATAAGTTTAAAAAAAAATTTTTAATTTGACTGTACTTGTCTTTGAGTTGATAGTTTGTTTTCAGTTCACTTGCTCACGTCTTTGAGTTGATAGTTTGTTTTCAGTTCACTTGCTCACGTCTTTGAGTTGATAGTTTGTTTTCAGTTCACTTGCTCACGTCTTTGAGTTGATAGTTTGTTTTCAGTTCACTTGCTCACGTCTTTGAGTTGATAGTTTGTTTTCAGTTCACTTGCTCACGTCTTTGAGTTGATAGTTTGTTTTCTATTCACTTTCTGATGGCCTTTTATTAATAGCTTACATTTTTCGTGGGGATATTGCGGGTACAAATGCTCAAGCCTCAAATCTGCAGTCCCCTTCGAATAACAATACATGTATGTGTGTATGTGAGTGTGTGTACTGTTGTGCGGGACACAGTTTCTGAGCTGCCACTCAGTCGAGATTCAAACACCAAAAACTAGTCTTCCTGTCAAGGCTAATGATGACGCCTAGGAAAAAAATATCTGCCACCAAAAATGAGCTCATTAAATTATGACATCATTAACTTAATAAATCACCCAGGCCGGATGAAACAGATATAAAAAAAAATCAGACTTGATGGCAAGTCACGGCACACATTATTCTTTAACTTCTGGTAAAGCAACAAAAAATGTTGGTTATTTTTACTGTCAGTGGCTAATCGGGTAAATGATGCTGTCAGCTGACACCTGTCCGTCTTTTCAGACGATAGTTAATGTGCTATGAGAAGGCATGAGACACTGACAAGACTCGCCTGTGTTAAGAAAGTCTTGAGAAAATCTACATGATCAATGAGCCGGCCCTCTGTAACTATGGCAGAGCCGGCTAATCTGTCAGCTTTTCGTTAGCAACAACCCTGCATGCCCTGCGACAAATATCATCATCGTCATCATCATCACCACCACAATCATCATCATCATAACATGGGATTTCAGGACCTTAGTTGTCAAAATTTGTACTTAGTGTGTTTTTTCTCAGACGCTCAACTCTCATCCTTTCTGCAATCATTTCTTCCTCATTTCTCATTCCATTTCGCGCAAGAGGATCTATTGCTTTCTGCTTTCAAGGATCCACCTCCATAACTGTACCAGTCATGCCCAGCTTGCACACATCTTTATATCCTAGCAGAAGTCAGCTTCGTCATTTTTTACCCATCGGTAACTCACCATATATGATGTGGACTTCTACCATCCTTCATTCTCCATGTGTGACATATGAAGCTAGACGCATATTTTATACATGAATCGGCACTTAGTGGGTGATGTGGTGAACATCACATCTCTCGCCTTTACTTCCACCAACATCACTCAGTACCCAGATTAGCCCAGGTCGAACAAGGAGTTAGGGGTCAAATCTGAAAAAGAATCCGCCACGAGGCCGATTCGATGCAAAGACTTTCCGACTTACAGGTGAGCGGCTAGCCACTTATGGCTTGTTGTTGTTCAACCCCATCAGGACCGCACAATGAGCAGCCAGCACCCACTGACACAAAGTGCCACAATTAAGGATCATACGGGCCTCAAGACCCAGAAACCCCGTTCAACACATAGGCTGGGTTATATTAGGGCCCTCGACAACTGCCAGAGTGGCGCTTTGAAATAACGAACAATTGCGTTCTATTCTGAGACGTTTTTGAATGGCATCTCTCTGTCTCACATCTGTTAGGTTGTAATGGAATGTATTGTTGGCTTCTAGTTTACTTTTCGCAAAGAAAATGGTATCTGCTTACTTACTTTTGATCTCTTTTCAGTATTGACATCCTAGTAGATCGAATCGTCCCGTTGGTGCTTTGTTCTCGTGTGCAGCTGACATCTCAGTGTCTCCTTTAGGTGTTGACTGACATATCTTCTTTCTTCGCTCCCTATCGTGTTTCAGTACGCCGGGTACGCTAGCCCGGTCAACAAATGCCAACAGAAGTCGGATGTGTCTCCTGAGAGGTGCAAATATCGCAGCCATGCTGTAAACGACTACAACGCAAATACATCTTCGGTTGAACGCAGAAGAAGAAGAAGATATCCGTGGTATGTTAATACATAATTTCAGAGATATTACAGTCTGTAGGTCAGGCAGGTAGTATGGTGTGTATGCTAATTGACTGTACACTCATTTAAATCACTTATTTGCGCACCGTAATAACATGTGTGTATTACACAGTGTTTCAAACGCCAGGCAACCGTTAGTTTAGAATATCACTGCTGTATATCGGTGTATTAGTAACCGATCTTAGCTATAATGGTGTTAACTATTAAAGGAACAGTAATTTGGGAGTATGTGTTCCTTAACGGTGCCAGGTATTCGAATGTAGTTGTTTTATGGTGTTATCTCCCGATACTCAAGTGCCACTTCCGAATAACGTTAGCAATTTTTTCATAATTAATTATGAATAGAGCTATAATGTGGAAGACAGTACCCAAAATAAGATAGATATACTATAGCAGAATATTTTGCATAACTCCACAAACGGGGATTACGAAAATATAAACGGCACTATTTTCAACAAATATAGTCATCTTTAAAAATAAACTCAGTTTAAATTCATTTTTGTTTTTGTTTTTGTAACGCATATCTTCTTCTTTTTTGTTTTTGTTTTTGTTTTTGTAACGCATATATATTCAGTAATTTCAGTAATATTTTTATCTGGAAGATGTATAATTTCAGTAAAATTAAAATAGGCAGGTTGTACAATTTCAATAGTATTTTATTCTAATATATATATATATATATATATATATATATATATATATATATATATATATATATATATATATATATATATATATATATATATATATAAATTTTATATTGATACACTGCAGTTTGCATAATTTCACTAAAAATACAGTCCTGAATATGGACAGTTTAGGTATATTATTATTTTCATGGCACTCCGTACATATCCACAGGTGCTCAGATTCCACCCTCAACAAATACATCAGCGTCCTGCGGTTGATAGTCCCAGTTCTATGTTGGTTGACAAGACTTCTCGTGCGTCTGGTGTGATTCTCGTGCCTGGCTGTGCTGATCTTTACTCCTAATTCTTGCACTCTTAGCAAAGATGTGCTGCTACCAAAATCCTTCGATCGTCCTACCTCCATAATGGCATTAACAATGTCTACATGATCCATGGGCCGGCCCTCTGTAACTATGGCAGAGCCGGCTTAATCTGTCAGCTTTTCGTTATCAACAACCCTGCATGCCCTTCGACAAATATCATCATCATCCCCACCACCACAATCATCATCGCTATAACCTTTAACCATGGGGCACAGTTATTATACTGGGTCAGCAGAAAACGGCCACTAAGTAACCTGTAGTTGATGATGGGTGGGTGGGTTTGAAAAGTGAACATACATCATGTGGGTAACAACTGGAAAACCTGATCAACCAAGGACTTCCAAGAGACACGTTGATGAAACAGGTCAGGGGTGGCTTACGAAATTGAGTACATGATATTAAAAGGTGTAACGTTTGAAAGGCGCCAGATGATGATGATGATGATGATAATGATGACGGCGACGACCGCAACGATGGTGATGATGATGAAAGATGAAAAAAATGCTAATGATATTGCGTGTCATCATCATAATGTAGCAGGTCCTTTGCAGAATTTATCTCTAATCACGGTTTGCCTGAAAGAAACTCGATCTCTCGCCAGTTCTCCCGCCTCATGTACTTTCAAATTCAAGGAGTCACTTATATCCTGTGCTTATATTCAGGATTGTCGGCCCTTGCCTCTCCTTCCTCGTACCATGCCTTTTGCTACTATTATTTATTTCAAATCCGCCATGGCGCTTGATAAAACCAATATATTTCAGCTTCCGAGATATTGAGTATAATCCAACAGTATAATCCAGAGAATAGAAAACTAAGCAAAGATTATATTTAAAACTTGTGAAATTAGAAATGAAAAAAATAGACTCATAAACTCAATGTTTACTAAAGATCCAGTGCAAATTCTCTATTCAAAATTCTGCCTCATTCTAACTCCTTTGGTGATTGCTGCAAATATTGACTCTTGTAGCGAGCAGATCAAGACATTTTCCCGCCAAATTCCCTAGCAATTGCGGGAAAACAAAGTAGCTATTGCTAAGCGCATCCTCTATTTATCTTTGCACGCGATTTCTAATTTTTTTTTCTCTTGCAGGGGACAGGATATCGATCTTTGTGAAATCTAATAACTTTCCCACCATAAATAGCCCGATTTTAATGAACTTGGCGTGAAAATGGCGCGAATGAGAAGCTGCTTTAAAACGCCGATGTTGTTTGCTATCCCCAAAGCTGATGAGTTATCGGCGCTTACCAGCCTAATGTCTTTTGTAGGGTGTCCTAAGGAGAGGGAGATGTTTGCGGTACGAAACGCAATGTTTTCTTAAAATGATGCAAAATAACAGTTTGCGAAATGCCACTGCTGCGACATCGATGCTTGATTTATGCATACTATTCTCAAGAAGTGGGCGAGCAGACATTCGAGAAGCGACAAAGCTAAACAATGAGGAAAATATTGACTTGAGTCATCAAGAATAGTCTACTTTTTCTACTTCTCGGCGGCCCTAAGACCTCCTAATTAATTTTTCTTTAAAATTTACAGAGTGCTCATTTTTTGTGTATGGATAATTTTTGTCTGAAATAGTAGTATCTCAGACGAAAATGACCCCTACACAGCAATCATCTTTTACTTTCTCATACTAACTACAGGGCTGCATTATATAATATATATATATATATATATATATATATATATATATATATATATATATATATATATATATATATATATAATTATCATCATCATGTAGCAGTTCCTTTGCAGAACGTCGCTCTCATCACAGTCTGCCTGAAAGAAACTCGGTCTCTCGCCAGTTCTTCCGCCTCATGAACTTTAACACTCAAGGAGTCACTTATATCATGTGCCCATCTTCGTGTCGGTCGGTCCCTGCCCCTCCTTCCTGATACCTTGCCTTCTGCTATATTAATATATATATATATATATATATATATATATATATATATATATATATATATATATATATATATATATATATAGAATTGCACTGCTTTCAATTAAGCAAGTGATAAAATGCGACTGATTTAAGGATTTAAGGTAAAATGAGATTTTTTGGGAAGAAAGGCGTAAATATCACAGCCTAGGTATACACCAAGGTAAACGCAGCATAGCAGTTGCTCTTTTATGTGATGAGGAGGGAGAAGAAGGGGAGGAGACAGAAAGGAAAGAAAAGTGTCCCTCTCCCTCCCCCTGCCCCCCCCCCCCCCCACCACACACACACACACACACACACACACACACACAACAGCACTTTGAAGTGCAGACAACACTCAAGCAAACTGACCTGTGTTTTACACTAAAACTTGCCCAGTCGGCAAGTGCCTAGGAGACCGTGTTTGCATATACATCTGTCAGTTAGATTTATGTGCACTTGGGTCCCACCTGGATAACACCTCTGCCTCGTCTGCAAGTCAATGAATGTATTCATAACATTATCTTTTCTAATGCACTCTGTTACTTAACCGTCAAAATAGCCGATGGCTAGGTTTACTGTTTTTTTTTTTTTTTATTCGCTATACAAATCCCAACACATACATAGAGATGGAACTGCTATTACTTGATTTCATTCATTAATTCATTAATTCTATTTATGCCTAGTTGCACATGAGGCTTCAGATAGGACTTTCCATGCTTTCCTGTCTTTTGCAATCTTCAGTGCAGTTTTACATGTCAGAGATGCTGCACTCAGTTAACTTTCAATTTTTTGTCCCTATGTTGTTGTGTTTTTTTAGGCACCCCTTCATTCTCTTCCCCTCTGGTATCCATGTGAGAGCTGTTTTGACAGGTATGTCAGGATTCATTTTCATAAAGTGGCCAAGCAATTTCCATCTTCTCTCTTTATATTGTCTAGAATTTCTTGGTTTGTGACTTGATGTAGTTTTGTGTTTATTACCTAACCAGGTTTTGCTAAACTGATTTAATGTCAGCGATTCATTACTTTAACACAGCAGGGGTTCATTTCAAACAGAGACATTTAAACAAGAGTTGAAACGTAAACGAACCTTGTCCCGCCAGCATATTTAACGTCTTTTGGGCCTTCTCTCAGTAGCATACAATTAAGGGATGAAAGGGGAAAATCCCAAACTGCACCTCCAAGTGGTGGAAGGTGGGAAACACACCATGGTGTGGCTAACGCAAAAATGGGGACCGAGTATCCACCGGAATAAGTGGGTCACTCAGCAGCTGACAGAGAAGGGCACCCACTTGTCCTGACAGTCAGAAATTACCGTCAAAGGTGCAGGTTAAAATAACCCATGTAGATGTGGAAGGCAACGGGAAACCACCACATTATTTTCCCAAGAAAACTCATGAGAAAACACAGACCGAATCACCAAAAAGACCAGGAGCAACTGAGTGGGAAGAATTTCGTACAATCAGCTTAATAAATTATGTCACCAAATTACTACTTAGAATTATAATGAGAAGAACAAACAGGGAAAAACAAGAATGGAAATGAGGAAGAGCAGTATGGATTTTTGGAAGGTAAAGGGACAAGTAATGCAATATACATATTACGAACACTGATAGAAAGGTCAATGGACATACAAAAGTACTTATATTTGTGCTTTATAGATTATACTAAAGCATTTGACAAAGTTAAACATGAGGAGATACACATCTTGAAAGACATTAATGTAAACGGGAAAGATCTAAGAATAATTAAAAACATTTACTGGAACCAAGTAGCTGCAATTAAAGTGGGAAACAGATTGGGTACTTTTGAACAGATAAAGCAAGGAGTAAGACAGAGATGTGTCTTATCCCCAGAGCTTTTTTCTCTCTATAGTCAAATAATTTTGATAGAAATTAAAGAGAATGCAGGAGTAAAAGTTGAACTATACAATATAAACAATTTGCGTTATGCAGACGATACAGTTTTGACAGCTGAAAATGCAACTGATTTACAACAACTGCTGTAGGAATGTCAGGAATGTGTCTGAAAGTGATTTAATGACATGGCAACAGGAAACCATTGTTTGTGCTGTTGTAACAAAACAACAAGCTGTTAGACAGAAAGATGTGTGTGAGACGGAATGCATAGAAAAACTTTTAAGTTACACATTTCTAACAACAACAAAAACTGAATTATTTTATCTAACGTTGTTATTCTAACCTACAATACTACTAGTGTATTACATCTGTAAAAAGAAAACATGTGCAAGCTTGATTTCTTTGAAATCTTACTGAGTACTTATTATTTATACATACTATTACATGAAGCTGCTCGTCAACACTACGTAGAGTAACCATGAAAATTTCGCGGCAGAATAATTATTGTAAATCGCATGGCGTAGCCTAGTTAGCGCTGCACTACAGGAGATGGAATCGTGTCCTCTGGTACATCCATGGAAATGGCTCGGAATGGATAAGTAAATATAAATGATTAAAGAAGAAGATAATTCCACGTTGTGATATCTGAATTGAAGGAAAAAGACTTAACCAAGTCAATAAATTCAAATATCTGGGAACAATCATTTCATCAGATGGAAAACGTGTGACAGAGATTAAAAGCAGAATAGGTCAAACCAAAGCTGCATTTCAGAAAATAAGAAATATCTTATGCAATAAATCGCTCTCATTTAATGTCAGAAAGAGGCTGCTAAAATGTTATATAAAACCAGTTCTGCTGTATGGCAGCGAATCTTGGAATGTCAGTGAACAAATTAAGAAGAATTTGGAAGCAACAGAGATGTGGTTTCTGAGAGGATTGTTACGAATAACTTGGGCGGCCAGCGTAACTAACAACGATTGCTTGAAAGAAACTAATTAAAGTAAATCGTAGATCTCTTTTGTCACATAATGAGAAGAGAGACATTGGAGAACATCGTGACAGCTTGAAAGATCAATCGAAAAGATATCTGCTGAAATGTAACAACGAAATGTTCTGTGTGACAGAGAATCCGGACATGTGAAGGAAGAAGTCAGGACAATCTTGAAGGCAGCAGAAATGAGGCTTCTGGGACGAAATTCCAGAAACTATTTTGACAGTCAGGACAAGATCGCAGCAGCCTGGGGCTTTTCCCACCGCAGAAGATTTATAAAGGGATTAGCACCCACCTTCCCCCCCTCCTTTCCCCACCTTTCCCAATCATGTATAGGATTTCTCTTCACCATTTCGTCTTGTCCTTTGAAAGTCCGAGGAAGTACAGCAGGGGAACATCGAGGCCTGACGTCATGAACCAGGTCGGCGCACCTTCCGAGATTGCATTAAAATGTAATGGGCCGAAAAAAAATTGTCGACCAGGGATCTTTCTACTGATGATCGGGAGAACCCTGCTGTTCCTGCTCCCTTGTGGCGTTCTTATCTCTTTCAAGTATATGTCTATATTTCTTTTATTATTTCAAACCTATTATCATATTTTTGCCATTCAACACTTTGACTTAGGGTAGCGAACAACTATCGGTTTAGAAATAAAACCGAAAAAAAAAATGTATGAAACAACAATTTTACAGAAAAAGACAGAGCCACACGGAAGAAAGGGAGCCGTTATGGTATAACAGCTGGACGCTCGCCGAACCGAAGGTCGTGGGTTTGAATCTGAACTAAACTGGACTTTTTTCACAAATGCACTTGGTTCCCATGTCGACCCAGGTCAAGTCATAAAATGTACAGGCGGCCAGCGTGATGCTGACCATATCACCCACCGAGTGTCAGTTGGTCTACAAAATATATGTATATTTTGGCACTATATGCCAAACAGGCATGAAGACGTGGAAAAAGGTCCTTTACATGGAATAAAACCAGTTGTATTCATCCATTCATTCCTTCTTTCAAAATGTGAAAAATTAAACAAGAATCTACAACATTCAACTTTTTGCGAGCAGTATTGGTTATAATTGTGGTTTGAATTCTTTGTGTCAATTATGTTTGCTAATAAAAGTTAATTGAGCCAAAACTAGTGGCTTAGACCGGTACTCTAGTTCCTAGTGAGGGATGTTGGGAAAAGGGGCTGGTTTTTACTATACACATCCACACACATATATAGATATGCATTTACAATAACACACATTTACATAATATACACGTCTACAGGCTTATGTGGGAATGCATGTATGTGTGTTTGCATACACACATGAATATATATACACACACGCATGCACATGTGCATGTAAACGTGTCCGCATACACACACTTGTATACGTACATACAAACATACACTCAAGGGAGCCGTCGTGGTGTCAGTTGGATCCTGTTTTCACATCCAGTTGCGCTGTAGTCGACTGAAGATTTGAGCAAAAGAGGATATGCAAGAAAAACCTTAGGAGTTTGTTGTTGAGTGAGACCATAGCTCCAAGATTGGGTTTCATCCATGATATGGAGATAACTGTACGCGATATAATAGAACTGAGAACAGGACTGCGAGCTATTTGCGACGCATGACGGTACAACAAGATTATTGCGCAAGAAGTCGATTTTCTAGCCTTCTTCTAGACTTCAAGTACTTCATCGGGGGCTGCGTGGTCTCGAGGCATGGTTTCTACCTCGAATGCTAGAGATTCCGGGTTCAATCCCCTGTAAGAGTTATGATTTTTTCACGTGGACTAGGACTTGTGCTAATTCCCCCTGGTCTCTGGGTAGTGAGATCGGACGCCCGTGTGCATTGTTGCACACGTACAAAATTCCTTGGCAGCTGGAAACCCAAACGATTAGCCTAACGGAGCTGCCCCGGCTAAATTTGGAGTTAACAATCTACCCAAAGTATCCTCGCCGGTGCTACTGAGACTTTGCATTGTGTTGAGCTTCCTCAGACTCAGACTTGAGTTAGAAGAAGAATGGAGCACTTATGGGTTACTACCCGTGTGCCATGATTTTGATCCGTTGTTCAAACCTCAAACCTCAAACCTCTATTACTTCCTCGTTTAAGATAACTAGATTTTCTGTTTTCTTATGATTTCTCATAATTTTTGTTTTCCTGCTATTAATTTTGAGGTCTCTCTGAAAATTGATCAGCTTCCCACCTCCAACCCCCACCCCTCTCCCCCTTTACTCCTATTCCTCATCAGTTTAGCGATCATACATTAGACACTGGGGTGAAGTTAGTATGAAACACACCTAACGCTATATTGGTAATGCCCAATATGGCAAAGTATTTCGCTCATTCCAGAGTAATATTAAACAAGTATTGAACCGATTCCACTATGGAGGTTGGCTGCAATATATCACCATCAATTTCTAAGTCCCTTATAGAACGTCGCTCCCATCACGACACGCATGCAAGTCTTTCTCTAACAACTTCTTTATCTGTATGTCCTTTTAAATTCCGGCGTCCGTGACTTGGGCGTTGGGAGTCCGACTCGTGATCCAACGTACCGGGATCGAAATCCACTGCTGGCTGCATGGGTTTTCATCATGGTATGGGGCGTCGCAGGTCGACCCAGCCTAAAATGGGTGCCAGGGTGGCTGTCCTGGGAAAGTAAAGACGGCCTGCGTAAGCTGACCAGATTACTCATCCAGTGCCGATTGGTCTGTAAAAATATGGGACGCTCTGCCCATATACAAGATGCGCCTTAGGCGTAATAAGGGGTCTTTTCTTACTTTTACTACCTTTTGAATTTAATGCATCTTCAATGCCTTGTATCCATATGTGCAGAGGTCTGCGTGTACCTGGCGCTTAACAGGGTCAAAATACCTCTGCTGTCATCAAAGTATGCTATTTATGAGCCAAATCTCCTGGATACTTAGATCAGTAGAATGCCCCTGTTTGTTTTCTATATCCACTATTAACTATGGGAATATTACACGGTCAGGACCCAATTTCTTCCACGGTGCCACACTCATGCCTCTGTCTGAAGGTCATGAATATTGTCTTGTTGTAAACAAGCGACAGCAGGAATCGAACTGTACTAAACGTTCTTGCATTTCACTAATCTCTACGTTGTAGAACCGCATACAACATAGCTAGCTAATTTTGGTTGTTTCTTCTCAGGATGACACGCTCACAAGTGAAACGGAAACTCCAACCCAACTTGAGCTCCGGCAGGGGTGTACCACCCAGGATATTGATAGCAGATATACATACACAGCCTCGTGCATAGGAAACAGGTTGGTCCATATCGTTAGCACTGTACCAAAGTCATTCATTTATTCAGTCATTCATTCAGTCATTCATTTAATAATTCATTCATTTTTACATTCATCCAGTGTCCTGTGTATGCTACTATATGTCACACTGTCAAAAACTGCAAATTACTACATTTATTAATTTTGCAGTATAGGCGGGGGGGGGGGGGGGGGGGGCCTCCTGTATATTTTTTCATTCCTTTCTGCCCACAGCAAAAACTTCGATGCCTCGGATGGAATGCAATCCAGAACCGTGTTTCTCACTCAACAACGTTCTCCTGAGGGTTTGTCTAGGGCGCCCTCGTTTCCATAGTCCATCTATTTCTTATTTCAGTGCCTGTTATGTGATTCTCTGTTGGTTTCTTCCTAGAACATGTTCAGTGCAAAACTATCTTTTCCGTCTTATGACCGCTGATACTAGAAACCGGGTGCCTTAAATTAGGTGCTAAATCCTTGTTTCCAGAAAAATCCTGTCTGAACATTGAGATCTCTCTAGAAGAAAAAGAAAAATCACATTGTGACAAATAACCATATTCTGTTTCGACCTATTTGGAGTAGGAATTCGCATGTGTGCCCTTGGCGTGTCATAAAGTAATAAATAACAGCCCTAGCTTGGTTAGGGCACGTCGTGAGACATGATTCGATTGCAAAGACTGTATGTACTTCAAGGAACATTGCGGGTTAGTAGAAGAAGAAGAGGGCAAAGAAGGACATGGAGTGATAACATCAAGAAATGGACAGAGCTAAGTTATCATATACTTGTTCAACAAGCGGAAGACACATAAAGATGTACTTTTGTATGTTATAGTGCTTCCATCGATACATATACACGACCCTAACGGGTCAAGTATTATGTTAAGAAATGTAAGGTCATTGGAGCACATTCCAGTGTTTCTAATTAACATATAGTTCTTGTCTGTGAGATGTTATTACTACGTATTAAAAATGTATGACTGAAATAATGTTTGACAGTAGTGTAGTAAGAATAACATAATATTAGACGGTGCTCCGTTCTCAACCTTTCCAAAATAATGTTCATTCTTTCATTCGTTCATTGTCCAGATTTTTGTAAAGATTTAGTTATCATGAGAGGACTAGGGGATACATTAGACTCAATATTTAGAGACAGGATTTATTGAGCCTAGTGACGGTTCAGTTTGTTTGTTTTTGTCTCTCTGTGGCCTTTTGAGGAAATCTTCATCATCATTATTATTTCAATTTGTTTGGGAGGAAAGGTTCATAGTACGAGCTGATTTCCTAAGGGTAGACAAAGAATAGCCCCATCCGTTTTATTGTGTTGATTTTGTAACATTAGTTTTCATACTCTAGTTTTGTGCTATGTTAAATAGCATGATGGTCTGGAGGGGTCAAGTAGGGAACGGTTTCTGGAAACCGAAGCAAAGGCTAACCTCCGCGGAAGTGGATACAAGACATTGAAGATGCTTTAGCAATAAAAGCACGTAGGGCTGGCTAATTGCCTAGAGGTAGAGAGACTTTTGGAAGTGCCGTGAAGAGAGCGATGCTCTGTCAGGAGCCTAGTGGGTGATAACGAATTATATACCGAGGTTGCTATTTATTTTGAGAAAAGGTTCTTGTAAAAGTTGGCTTACATGTACAGGGTTTTCACGACTTAGACCGACTTCCATTTCAGCCAACAGGTCCTAAGTCAACTTCCATTCCAACTAACAAGTCTTAAGTCGACTTCCATTCCAACTAACAGGTATTAAGTCGACTTCCATTCCAACTAACAGGTCTTCGACTTCCATTTTAACTAACAGGTCTTCGACTTCCATTCCAACTAACAGGTCTTAAGTCAACTTCCATTCCAACTAATAGGCCTTCGACTTCCATTTTAACTAACAGGTCTTCGACTTCCATTTCAACTAACAGGTGTTAAGTCGACTTCCATTTCAACTAACAGGTCTTAAGTCAACTTCCATTTCAACTAACAGGTCTTAAGTCGACTTCCATTCCAACTAACAGGTCTTAAGTCAACTTTCTTTCAAACTAACAGGACTTAAGTCAACTTCCATTCCAACTAACAGGTCTTAATTCGACTTCCATTTCAACTAACAGGTCTTAGGTCAACTTCCATTCCAACTAACAGGTCTTAAGTCAACTTCCATTCCAACTAACAGGTCTTAAGTCAACTTCCATTCCAACTAACAGGTCTTAAGTCAACTTCCATTCCAACTAACAGGTCTTAAGTCAACTTCCATTCCAACTAACAGGTCTTAAGTCAACTTCCATTCCAACTAACAGGTCTTCGACTTCCATTCCAACTAACAGGTCTTAGGTCAACTTCCATTCCAACTAACAGGTCTTAAGTCAACTTCCATTCCAACTAACAGGTCTTAAGTCAACTTCCATTTCAACTAACAGGTCTTCGACTTCCATTTCAACTAACAGGTCTTAAGTTGACTTCCATTCCAACTAACAGGTCTTAAGTCAACTTCCATTCCAACTAACAGGTCTTAAGTCGACTTCCATTCCAAATAACAGGTCTTAAGTCGACTTTCATTTCAACTAACAGGTCTTAAGTCGACTTCCATTTCAACTAGCAGGTCTTCGACTTCCATTTCAGCTAACTGGTCTTAAGTCAACTTCCATTCCAACTAACATGTCTTAAGTCGACTTCCATTCCAACTAACAGGTCTTAAGTCAACTTTCATTCCAAATAACAGGTCTTAAGTCAACTTCCATTCCAACTAACAGGTCTTAAGTCAACTTCCATTCCAACTAACAGGTCTTAAGTCAACTTCCATTCCAACTAACAAGTCTTAAGTCGACTTCCATTTCAACTAACAGGTCTTCGACCTCCATTTCATCTAACAGGTCTTAAGTCAACTTCCATTCCAACTAACATGTCTTAAGTCGACTTCCATTCCAAATAACAGGTCTTAAGTCGACTTCCATTTCAACTAACAGGTCTTAAGTCAACTTCCATTTCAACTAACAGGTCTTCGACTTCCATTCCAACTAACAGGTCTTCGACTTCCATTCCAAATAACAGGTCTTATGTCAACTTCCATTCCAACTAACAGGTCTTTAGTCGACTTCCATTCCAACTAACAGGTCTTAAGTCAACTTCCATTCCAACTAACAGGTCTTAAGTCAACTTCCATTTCAACTAACAGGTCTTAAGTCAACTTCTATTCCAACTAACATGTTTAAGTCAACTTCCATTCCTACTAACAGGTCTCAAGTCAACTTCCATTCCAACTAACAGGTCTTAAGTCGACTTCCATTCCAACTAACAGGTCTCAGGTCGACTTCCATTCTAACTTACATATCTTAAGTAGGTCAGGTTGTGGGTTGAATTTATATTATTCAAGACAATTTTTTTTTCACGCATGTTTTGGAAATTGTACATAAAAACATGACTGATTTTTATGTAGGAATAATTATTGTACCGAATGTAAAAAAAAAAAAAAAAAGAATACATAAAAACGGACTCTATTGCATAAGTTGATTGAACTTGTTGACACTACCAGTGAGGTATCTTGCTTAGTTAACTTTTTTTATGTTTTGTTTGAAAATTTTTATCTTGGAGGTACGGATGTTTGTACGTCGTATTGGTCGTAAGTAGAGTAGAACATATATTGTTAAGCATGGCAAAAGGTTTGTTTGTTTTTTCTTCTATTGCTTTATCATTTAAAATTGTATATAATTGTACATTGCTCTCCGACTGGGCTCCTGGACCTCTGAACCATGCACTTTGGCCCCAGGACTGCCACAGGGATTCGTCATCTCGCCTGTGCTTTTCAAAGTGTAAACGAGCAAGATTGCAAGCTTAGAAGCACCAGGAGTTGGAAGGATCCTGACTTCTGCGGATGATATACTAGCATATATGCAGGGGGAAGAGAGGGAACAAACAGCTAGGGAGCTACAAGCGACAGTAGACAAAGTGACTGAGTGGTGTACAGAAAATAAGGCTGTCGTCCACCCGGAAAATGCGTCTGTTTTGTGGTGTTCTCTGGACAACAGAATCGTTAAAACTAATGTCCCAAGTCTCACGATAGATGGTAGAGACGTCAACAGATAGAGCAAACTGAAGTATCTAGGAATTACATTTGACAGGAGCCTGTCATTTAAGAACCATGTGGAGAGTGTTGTGACGAGATGCCAAAAAGGACTGAGTGCACTTAAGACTATGGCTGCAATTGACATAGAGCAGAGAATGCTTTTCACACTATATCAGCACCTGATCCTGTCAGTGGTGGATTATGGCCTGGGACTGCTTACCGTCTCAAAGAGTCAGATGGACAAACTAGAGCGCATACAGAACGCGGCTATGCGGGTCATTCTGGGTTGCACCAGAGACACCCCAGTGGTGTGTATGCGATACATCCTTGGTTTGCCGACGGTTGCAGGTAGGCACAAGGTGATGCAGGCGAAGTCATATCTCAGGGTAGCTGCAGACACAGACCACCCTCTGCATGAAGCTCTGGGTGCAGTTAAGGGTCAGCGTCTTATAAGAGGGAGATCATGGATGGCTAGGGCAGAAGACACAATCAGACAGGTTTGCATCCTTGAGAACATTAGGCGAGGAGAGGAGTGGGTCAAAGTGCCACCTGAGCAGTTTGACTTGTGTAGAGTCTTAATCACGCTGAGCCGGGAATGCAGAGACTGGCCAGCAGGTGCCACAGAGGTGGAAATTTAGCAATTAATTCAAGATATTGTTCGCTCAGAGGATTTGATCATTTACACAGACGGTTCAGTGTCAAGAGGCAAAAGAAGTGCTTAAGCTTTTTAGCAAAAGTTAATGGTCCGTCGAAGTTTGGTGCAGGAGAGCCTTGCATATGATACCACAACATCCAGATTAAGAATGGAGGTGGAGGCGGTCACTGCAGCTTTCCGCTGGCTAGAGAACACGACACACACACACATTGTAATTGTAACTGATTCAGAAAGCATGCTGAGGAAGATCAGAACAGGTATGCTTCGTGCAGAGTGGCATGCTTCGCTGCGATGGACACAAGTGAGG